>OY751320.1:24465070-24809994 GCA_963564615.1 Rhorus exstirpatorius
GAAAAATAAAAAAATATGTCCTCATTATTTTTACTTACTCCACATTATGCGCCCCAATGATTGAAAAAAAAATATTTTCATTCAAGCTCCCAATTATTTGACTTGATTCGAATAAATTTTCGTCGAAAAAAAAAATAATTTTCACTCGGTACACAATTTTTTTAATTTTTTAATTTTTTTTTTTTGAATATATTTATATTTCTTTATTTCTTTATTTGAATCAAAATTGCCGTTAATATAACAAATTGAAAACTATAGCATTATGACGTCACACATGTTACGCTATATCTATATATATATATATATCAAAATCCGTGAAATTAAATTGCCTATAACATGTGCATCTGTCATTTTTAACGAAAAATAAAAAAATACGTCCTCATTATTTTTACTTACTCCGCATTATGCGCCCCAATGATTGAAAAAAAAAAATTTCATTCAAGCTCCCAATTATTTGACTTGATTCGAATAAATTTTCGTGGAAAAAAAATTTATTTTTTCGATTCGTGAGTGAAAAAAAAAAAATTTGCACTCGGTACACAATTTTTCCTGATCCAAAAATCGTATCCCTGTGAGAATTTTATCGAAATTCTCATATCTAATCGATAGATGGAGCTATGGAAAAGTGACGATGGTAAATGAGAAAAAAAAAAATATTCGTCAAATTTGCCAGGAGAAATAATTGAATTACTTAGCACAGTGTGGTACAAAAGTCAGCGAGTGTGCAGAAATCGATCAATTATTACGTTCATCTCGTTATCCCCGGCAGTGGGATCGAAGGGAAACAAAAAATGGAAAAAATGTAGAACAATGAATTCGTGTAATCTCACAGCTGCTGTAAAATCTCGAGAGAAGGAAAGAGATCGCGGAATCGTCGATTTATTTTCCGCTGACATCGACACATTTTCAACTATAAAATCTCTCTTTACTTTTTGCCTTTTTGCTCGAGGCTAACCGCTGAATCGAAATCGAATGACGCGCGTAAACCTCTCTATACCCTTCTGCCCCAAGGAAAATGCCATTTTCCCCTCGTGATATCGAGACTTCCGGCTGACGACTTGATTCGACAATATCGTCGAGAATCTCAGATCTCCCCCGCCCCGGATCTTTTTCTATTTTCTATGTCGAATTCGCGACACGGTCGGGCATGCTCAACGATTCTCACAAAGTCAGATGACTCTATAACGGCTGATATCCACGCGCACGTTCACCCCGTGAATCGAACGGGGGGGCGTTAGGCAACAGGACGATGATTCTGCACGTTTTACCTATCGAGATCGATTTTTTTTATTTTTATTTCGTTAAACGAGCCTCAACTGCGTGTACTTTGCAAAACGACTCGACGTTTTCACGTCTTTATCGAAATTTGAGTTCATATCGTGCTCTTTTAGATATTGTTTATGAAAAAAAAAAAAAAAATTCACACTTTTCTCGTTTATTCGATTATTACTTTGTGACGATGTGTAGTAAAGTGGACAGCCGATTTATTTTCAAATCACTAGGACGATTGGATCAATTTCGGAAGAAAAAAAAAAAAAACGACTTTTCAGTCAATTTTTTCCAATGAATAATCCACAAGATTGGCGCAATTTTTATTTTGAATGCTCGAATTTTCATTACCAATTGGTGTATACGGTTAAAAATAAACTTTTGGAAAGCGTTAAGTTAAAAAAAAGCTAAATTACAACAGAATACTTTGTGCAGAAGAAATTTGAACGTGGCGAAACAATTCATCATATATTGACAAAATTTGTAAAACATTTTTTTCAAAAACTAATATTTATTATAACAATTCAATCATTTTTACGACTGTTACAAGCAATAAAAATAATTTATTGTAACAATTCACGAATTATTTTTACCGTTTGTTACAGTAGTTAAAATTATTTAATTGTTATGATAAATATGAATTATAATAATGTCAATTGTGATATTGACGAATTATTTCACGCTGGTCAAAAATGTACTCTGCAATCGAATTGTTTTGTTTGTTTGTTTTATTTTTTGTAAATTGTCGTGTCAGCGAGAATCGAGAGAATTACGAATGGGGGTTGAGTGACGATTATCCGGAGTGTATCTCGAAAGGATTTGTACGAATATCGACAAGGGGTACACCGATGCTCCCCAGAGATAAATTAAATATACACATATATAAATATATCCGATCCGCTCGGGCAAACAAGGGCTTTGATCCATCGAATCGGATCGTCCGCGTGGTTTAACAACCCCTTCTTTGCGAATTCCAGCCGTCACTCTTTTTCCTCCCTCTCACCCTTCGCTCACCCTACTGTCGAGAGCCGCGAACTTAACCCCCTTTTTCTCTCACTCTCTCTCCCTCTCTCTCTCTCTCTCTGTCTCTCTCTCTCTCTCTCTCTCTCTATCTCTCGCTCACGTGACGCAGGGGTGGAAAAGCTTCGACGTAATCTGTATCATCGGTTTTATTTGCTTGCTACCATCAGCTTTTATTACTCGATAAATCGTTCGAATATTTCTACAACGGATTTAACTGGTATATATCTTCGGTCATGAGGAGAGCGAGAGAGGAATGAGAATTCGTATCATCTCGCTCCGCTGTCACGTTGTTTGTATTAATTTAATGAATGAGAGTCATATTTTTCACGGTGCCCTATATCCAGCGTCAATCGAGATGCGGATGCAGATTGATAAAGTATATGAGTTAGTTTGTCGGTATTATTTCCCTCGTCGGGTCATTTTATAACTATCCGAGGGGTGTGTCTCATTTTCTCCAGTACAATAGGCTGGGGATATTAACGATTTTACTGCACGAATAGTCGTATATATAGTTCGTGAAGGTGATTAGAATATACACGACGAGGCGAGGCTCAATAACAGTCTGCATGAAATATATCTCTATATATATATAGCCATATTTCCCCTGGTGTATTCATTTATTTATATTGCTTCCCTGTAAGGGAAGCTTTGTTTTCATAACAAAAGAAAAAAACATTCGACATTTTCATGCCAATATGTTCAAAATGTCCCAAAACATCGAGAAATCATGTTTAGAAAAAATTTCCGGACATATGTGTACACATGTATACCATTTCTTAACCCTTTTGGTCTTTCTTAACCCTTCGTGGTCACACATCTGTAGAATAACTTAGTGGTCACACATGGATAAAATTTACCCAGCCAAGTTTCAAATGGTTGCTGTGTGAACGCTATCAGAGTCCGATCGAGATAAAAAAAATACTAAAAAATACTTTGAACATTCGAAAACATGGGTCAAAAGTTGGTATGTCAAAATTCAAATCACATGTTGAAAAAAAATCGTAAATAGGAATACATCATTCCTGCCAAAAGGCCTGCGGGTGAAATTTACCCAGTGTGACCACGAAGGGTTAAGGAGATTCACCGGGTAGAGCAAAATGTACAGAAAAATCTGAATTTTTCAAATCAGATATTCACTACGACTGTAGAAATGTGCCTGAATTATTTGAGAATTTTCACCCACATCATTAACGTGAAAATTTAGTTTTTAACGAGGCTCTTTTAACAAATCTTCTTATGGCGTAAGCAGAAATTATGATTTTTTCCCTTTTATAACTCCGGAGAACATGTAGAGAATTTTTTTTTAATATCATTTCAATGCAGTATAGGTGAATAAAGCAGCATGACAAAAAACAGATTGATTGTGTACTTGGTTTATGAATACTATTCAATGAACCCACAGAATTCATAGTTATTCACAGTAAAGGGATGTAAAGAGGGGATAAGCATTTGGCAACATCGCTGCAGAGCCGGAGCAGTTATAGGTTAGGTTGAGCGCACAATTTTCTTGACAGCTCGACTGTTCTCTGGTGCCTGTGGCTATGACACTCGACGATACCAACCGTAAGAAATACGCGCCTTGTTGCCAGACTTCTTTGCGAATTGTGTACACTATGAATTCGAATTACTTTCATTTGTATCAATTTATATCAATTTATATCAATAACTTTTATCGATCCTTAACTGTCAAAAATGGTTGAGTATTCATTCATCGTTGCTTTTATTCATTTCAATTCCATGATTTTCCGATTCATGATAAATTATTTTCACAGTTGGCTGCAGTGCCGCTGACCCTCTTAACCTCCCGCAAACCCTAGTGAACCTCCTTAATTACAATTTCTGTTTAAACAGTTTTGCAATTTCTGATTTTCCGGAATTTTGACTTATTCGAAACGCGTCTGTGGGCGCTCTGACTTTCGTAATTTTTCAGTCGTCGAGCTAAATTTTTTTGCACAGACAGGACTCAGACACAAGTATAGTTGGTATTGAATTTGGCGAGTATCCCTTAAGCGGTTTACAATTCAAAGAATGTTGAATTTTTCAAAAAAAATATTTTTATCAGCTCCAACTTTCGGAAATTTTTTGGCTACCGAGCCAAAAGTTTGTGCATGAAAAGCTTATGGGACAAGGATGACACTGAGATTGACAAAAATCTCTTGAAGGATTCAAATTTTTTTTAATTTTGATTTTAAAAAAAATATCCAATAGCTCCGAGTTTTTTTCTCAGACAAATAGACTTTTATTCATAATCAAGGTTGGTATTAAATTTGGCAAAAATCGATTGAGGGATTCGGATTGTAGAAAATTTTGAAATTTTCAAAAAAATTACCGTTATAGTTTCAAGTGTTATTATAAAAAAAAACTTGTGCTCATTATTGTATTGTGGTTGAAATTGAATTCAGAAAAAAAGTGTTCGAGTTAGAAATTTGCACGTTGTTTCCTCATTATTTTATCTTGCTCACAAAAAGCTTCCTCTATGAGGAAGCGAAAATTGAAAAATCCATTTGCTCATATAGAGGGATCTTTGTGAGCGAGATAAAATAATGAGATAGCAATGTACAAATTTATCATTTTCGCGCTTTTTTTTTTTCATGTATATATGTGTATGCGGTTATAGGGTTGAAAAAATAAACCGAGACGTTTAAGGAGAACTTTCAGGAAAATCCTAAAAGCCAAAAGCCATATAGCTCTTTCACGTCAGCTCAAACAGAATCCTCACTCTCGCGAGGGTGGCTTTCTCGGCCATAAGGCGAGGGTTTTTTTTTTGCTCTCCAATAACAGAAGGGTCTCGCATTCTCGCGAAGATCACTCACGCGGAGCAAATCGTCGAAGACTTTCGTCAGGCTCGATTGTCAAACACAACAGCTGTCAGTTACAGTTCGACTCGTTTATTATCGGCGAAAAATTTATTGAAATCCGTGAAGAATTTTTCTAACTCATAATTCGGCTCATAATTTTTGTAATTATCAGCAGATTATTATTACTATTATTTTTTTTAATTCGCTCGTCGAATAATCAAGGGATGTTTTGCCTTCAATCATAAATTCATCGGTTCCCCGATTGCTAACCCTTTTTTTTTTAGTGGGAAATGTTTTTCTTTCTTTTTCAAGAAGGAAATCTCGGTGGAATATTTTTTTTAACGATCGCGAAATCTGGGAAGGGCGAATTGAAATCGTTTTTCACGTGCCGCTTCACTCGGAATATTAATTAACATAGAATTCTCATCAACCCTCGAACAGCGTGAGGGCTCGGTTTATATTTCATTAATTTTCAGGCTCTGCTTGAAATTTTCCGAAGGGTTTCTCGCTCGGTGGATTCTTTGTCGAGAGCCGGGAGGGAAAACGTATGGTTATGGATGAGGAGGAGAGAGAGACGCGAGAGAGGGAGACTGAAAGGATTAATTTTTTTTTTCAATTGAAAAAATGTTTTAAGTCATCGACTCCGCGAGCTTTTTTCATACATACTTTCTCTCTCTCTCTCTCTCTTTCTCTCTCTCTCTCTCTCTCTCTCTCTCTCTCTCTCTCTCTCTCTATTTTACTCACTTTTTTACTCTCTCGTCAGTCAGTCGATCCACTTTCCATTTCTCTTTCAGGATTTTATATTTCATCCTCGCTTCTCTTACCCCCTACGTGACTTTACTCTCGTTTTCTTTCGCGCGACGTGAGAATATAAACTTTTTACTGGAACAATTCGAGCTTTTATTTTTCGATCGATTCGATATAAAATTTTTAATAAGAAAAAAAAACAAAAATGCCAATTTTCCATACTAAATGAACAAATAAAATTGAAAATACTTCGTGCTCTCATTAATTTTTGGCAGATTTAAATGAATTTGTAAAAGCAAAGTTATCCAAGCTATTGAAACTTGCAGAACGTAGAAAAAATTATTTAAACTCTTCTCGCAAGCGTAAATTTTGATTTTTCATCATTCTCGGCACAACCCAATGAAATCGTTCCACCTTTTTCGCGCGTTTATCCCCATAGAAAATTGCCACGGTTATTATTAACCACTGCTCGCTTACAAACGAGGCAATTACCGGGTGTTTGGCGCGAGAATTTCTGACTTTCAACGTTTATCACGTGAAAAAGGAAGTGTGGCATGAATAGTTTATAGGAGAAGAAGGGGTTGGAGGACATTTGCTGACACGTCTTCGTTATAAGCGTTCGTGCATCTTCGCAACTTTCGAGACGTTTTTCTCGCGTTTGTTAAATGCATTTCTCGAGTGCACCTCTTTCTCAACAGCTCTCGCGACGCCATGAAATTTGAGCCACGAGAGAGCTCGAGATATAGTGCGCCGCATATTACAGCATGCGCTCGTTGGTAAGTCTTGAGAGAGTTCCCCCGACGCCGTATGCTGAATTTAAACATCCCTTCTTGTCTTCATCGCCCTATGTCACCCCCTCACCCCTCTGTTCTCCTCCTCTTCGATATATATAATACTTTCAACACGTGTCTTGAACTCTGACGAACTCTCGGGTCAAAAAACTAAAAACCGTTGAGCTAGCACCTATTTTTTTCCCCTACTCTCGCAGGAAAATAAAGTAACGCGAGATGGGAGGTCGTGAAGTGTGTTTTAGACGCGATTGAGAGTCCATTTTTTGTTATCCCAGGGAAGAGTAGAGTACCAAAACTCAATTAGGAAATAAAAAATAAAATATCGACTTGGACTTTATCATTTCGTATATATTTTCATGTTCGTATCTTTGGGAAATCGTGTACGATGGTCTAACCTCATATTTTTGTGAAATTAATGTGTCACGATATGAAGCGAACCTGAAAAATGATCACTTTACACCTCGTTTGCAGGCTAAAGTGATCAAGTCCATGGAACAAAGTGATAAAGCGATTGGAAAAATTTTAACACTTGAGCATCTCAATGATTAAAGTAGGAAATTTTATAACTCTGTCATTTAACGATCATGGAATTTATAATATTGACTTGATATTGATAGTCAACAGTGAGACAGTGATATTTGCACACCGCTGCGACAATTGACAAGTTAAGCGTGATCCGCGATATACGAGATTAGGTTGGCGCTCGTCGGTAATCAAAGCTTGCGTTGCCAATGCTCTCACTTTATTCTGTTCACACTGCCACAAATGTTAACGTGAAGAAAAATCTAATTGTACAACGAATTGAAGGCTTGCGAAAAATCTGGACTAAGCATCAAAAGTCAAAGAGTGGGATTCAAGGTAATCTGAAATCTCAGTTGATCAAAATTGTCAATGTCACACGGCCTGAAATACAATTGTGAAATTTTTCTCAAAGTATATCGAATCCATTCATGCAGTTCGAAGTTTTTCATTTTGTAAAGTATTTCAATGCAAATGCTTCGTGAAAAATACCGTCTTCCCAACATCGCTCAGCTAGAAAATATTTGAGATGACTCTTTACTTTGCCTCGCATGGTCACATTAACATATTCTCCCCTATTGTTTTTTTTCTTTTCTTTCGTCAATGTCGAACTCTCAAACGCACGCCACACTGCACATATAAGATTGAAAGTCGTCGAGAATTCGAAATACGTAAAGTTTCGCTCGGCGAAAAAAAAAGCTTTTTCAGAGGTGGATTTCATTATTAAACTTGGACGTTGCGGAAATCCATCCCGCGTGATGAGAGCTGCGCTGGGATTGTGGAAAATTGTTTTCGCGACTTTTTTTCCCCCGCGAGTTTGAGTTTTCCGGGTTTTGCGAAATAATTGAAAAAAAAAAAAAAAAAATTTATATATGCATGAAGAGAATCAACAAAAATGGTGATATAGCTAAACGAAAGGAGCCGTCAGATTTATATGCGGATAAAATATAAAGTAATATCGCATTGTCTCTGAAATATCCTCGGGTCTTTCCGTGCATGAATATCCAATGAAATATTCAGATTGAGATTATACGAGTTCTCGAAACACACGAGAGAGAGAGAGAGAGAGAGAGAGAGAGAGAGAGAGAGAGAGAGAGAGAGAGAGAGAGAGAGAGAGATAGGGTGAAGGATAGCGAGATGCGACAAAACTTGCTAGTTGTACATGTTCGAGCTGTGGAAGATTAGAGAGGGATTTCGTTGGGCGAGAGGACTTTTCGGCATTGAGGGTCTTGTCTTTTTTTTTCGGGAGTGCTCGAAGAGGGACAAAGTTGGCGAAATTTTCCGGGGGAATAAGCTCGCGAAAGCTTGCGTGGATTTTCATATAATTTTACGAACTTTTGTCAAACTTTTTTTAGCTCTTTTATTTTTGGGCGATACAAATTTTCCTATAATAACGATAACGAACCACTCTTATGAACGAAGTATCCAAGCAAGATATTTTTTTTTTTTTTAATTGCAGAGCCTTTTTTTCGCCGAGGGGAAAAAATTCTGGAGAGTTCCTATTCTCTCTTCCACGGATGTAGACTTTTCATGACGCACGCGATTCTCGATCAATATTCGATGCTCAAGAGTTTTAGGTATTCTTGTCGCTTCAACCGTTTTTTTTTTTTTTTTGCGGCACTATTGTCACGTTTTTGACGAGGGTATGGGTAAAAAATGACTCTTGTACCTTAGACCGGAAGTGAATACTGAAAAGGATCAACGAGCATTTCTATCATCACCCTCACTTGTTCTCTCTCTCTCTCTCTCTCTCTCTCTCTCTCTCTCTCTCCTCTCTTTCTCTCTTTCTCTCTTTCTCTCTGTCATCCGGTAGAGAATGACAAAGCTAGGTCAAGTGCATGACACATACGCGCGAAGAGAATCCGAGAGAGAGAGAGAAAAGGAAAAAAAAAAACTTGTCGATAAATTTGTATGAAATTTAAAAGAAACGTCGTCGAGGAAAAAGCTTGCCGATACGAAAACTATAAATATTATATTAGTGTAAATTTAGGGAAATTCGTAAAATGTTGTTTGATAATTTTTACGAAAATAAAACGAAAAAAAGTTTTCTTTTAACTTACGAGAAAAAAGCTGTGTGGATTGTGAACATAATTTTTAAGGGAAAAATACGAAGAGAAACTATCGTGTCCCGTCGAAAAATTTCTGTCATTGAAACAAACTTGGTTCATTAAAGAATAACAAAGTTGAAAATAATGACATTGATCATTACTGTCAGAAAGTTTATCCTAATTAACGTGCGATAGTTAAAATAGTTATTGACAGGAAAAGTTACAGTAGAATATTGTCAATGATAGTAAAAACTACAGTGGAATCGCGATGTAGGGAGCTTTGACTCGAGCAATAGTGCTCACTCTGGGCGGGGCATACGGCGATGATTCGTGGTGGGAGAAGCGACGCGCCAATCTCGCCGCACCGCTGATTACAAGGTCAGCTGCGCAGAGTACAGTGCGCAACGTTGACTCGAAGCAAGTGCGATGCGCTGCCAGACTAGGCGTTTTTTCCCTCAATCGAGTGCGCAGTGCATTGAAATCGAACGGTAACTATTAAAATGCAATAATACCTATTCGTTCGTGGATAGATTTGTTTTTATTCCGTGAAAGAAAAGTGAGCGAGTAAGCTTTTTTCCTGTAAAAATATCCGTTTAACTTTCTTGGCAATATCTGTCGTGAAAGGGCAATATTTAAGCTGGCCGCTCGATAGAGTTCTCCGCAAGTTGGATTTTCAATTCCTTTACCCGATATCCTCACATCACCTATACGTTTACATGGACGACATCTCCTATCGCCCATCTACATTTATATCTCGCTTTCTATGCATCCTGTCCAACATATTCTCTGCTCTCGTCCCTCCCCCCCCCCCCCCCTCCATTCTTCCTAACCCTTTGAGCCTGGAATCGCATAAAATAAATGCATCCGGGACCAAAAGGAAAATTTTCTCTCGCGCCACGACGAGTCTCGTTTTCATATCACGCTTCATATATGTTCAAGCGGAAACCACCGAGACTATTGCATCCTCGAAATTCTAGATGAAACGTATGAAATATTCATTGCTCCGCGGAGTTGTCCCGGACGAAAAAAAAAGTTGACGATTCTAGAACGGGGGGACAAGGCGTCGGAGCGGTACACGATGCGAAAATACAAACGAAACTTTTAAATTATATTTCGCGAGTTTTCCGCTTTTGCTCGGATAGAACGACTGGATGGAATTTTGTTCATTTTTTTTTTTTTCGAATATGTCCGCACCAGGAAAAATATCCAGCGAACTTTAATGTTCTTCTCGTTCCGTATTAACATTTTCGTGCCGCTTTTTGTTTTTGCATTCTCTGTCCCTAGGGAGCGACGAAGCAGGAAGTGAGAAAAAAGAGCTATTATTAAGAGCAACGATGAAATTAGCCGGTTGGTGAGGGAAAACAGAAGCGAAAGCGAAAAAGTTTGAGGATTTAACAAAGTGTGGAGGATTCTTTAATTTTTATATTTTCTCGCCAAGAGGTGAGTTCCCGTGGTCGTAGCGTCGCTGTCACATAATCGTTGGTTTAATTTCATTGTTTTTTTTTTCTATCATCGGGATGACGTGATACACGAAGACTCCTCTCGTAAGAGTTCCCCACACCTCCCTGCCCTCTGGCCCCCCTGTGGTGTTACGTAAAAAGGGAAAAATTGGTCGGAAAAAAAAGTTGAATACCAACAAACTTGGAAAACTCGGTCGTAGAGTTTCCATCGGATGCTTTTACGCCCCGTTAACGCTCGTAGTCCACCAACTGACTCCCGAAGAGCTACGACCATGAGACTTTCCCAACGCTGAGAAAAGTTTTCAGCGGAAGTAACGAGCAAAGCAGCTGTTTACAGTAGTGATATTTCCTACACTTTCTCCTCTCTCTCTCTCTCTCTCTCTCTCTCTCTTTCTCTCTCTCTCTTACTCTCTCACTCTCTCGTCGTAGAAATTCCATGGAAGAATAATAAATAAATAAATAATAATGAAAAAAAATGTATCGAACAAAACTCGTGGCTACCTGACGAGAAAACAATGCTCGAGAGCATTTTTCTATGAAAACGAACGATACATTCTCTTTTTGACGCACGAACAACAGGGATAAAATCAAAAAGCGCTCAAGGATCTTTAAAGAGCTTTTGGCAGGGCTCAAGAATTTTCGAGCCCCGTTGCGGGAGAGCTTTTTCGTTCGACATAAGGTACACTCGCGAACGATAAGACCCCGAGACAATCGTCAAAACGATATCAAAGACGAGGGTCGAATCTCAAGGAAAGAAGACGGTGAAGGGATAAAAAAATTTCAAAGTCCCCCCTCTCTATTACGCTAAAGGTCTCGAAATTACCATAAATCAGGAAAATTTTGTATACAAACATACCTTCAAAGTAATGGCGAAACAAGATTGTTTTTTGTGTCAAAAAACAAAAGTAGAAATGTACACGTGATAAGCAATTATTTATACGAAATTATTTAGAATTATTTGAAAAGCATGTAAATTTTATTCTTTTTTAATTACGAAATTTCATTATAATTATTTCTTTGCTCGGAAAAATTCTGATAAATAATTATTAATCACAATTAATTTATAATAGACACTTTTGTACATTACAATTTTGCCAAACTCTGTGAATCATCCATTATTTTGGTAATAAGCAATGGGCTCATAAGACTAGCAATGGACTAATAAGACGAATAAGATATTTAATTGCTGACTCGTAGCAAATTACAATTGTTTTCGATATTTCTAATCGGGCTTTCACATCAGTGGACAAGCTTGAAGTTTATTGCTCTAAATTAAAAATTACATGAATAATTTTTATGATTGAAAAACTTGGACGAAAAATTATACTCGTAATTCGTAATAAAAAAAAAAAAATATAAGTAATGAAATAAATGATAATAATTTGTAGGAATATTAAAATTTTCATTGACAATTGCCAATTCTGGATAAAAATTGGGTCCATTGACCTTTTGAATATTGCGCATCGCTGTAGTTACCTCGAAAACGAGACTCGAGGAACTTTTTCTTTTTTAATTACACTTTTTGCAGCCACCGTTTATGCATTTAAAAATCTCCTGAGCCAAAAGTCGTCATATTTGGCATAGAATATTTCGCGCTCGTAGGGATAAGATGGGATTTAAGCGCAAGAGCGAGTATATTGAGAATAATGGAAAACGAGAGAGAGAGAGAGAGAGAGTGAGAGAGAGAGCTCTGGTAGGGTCTACCTAGGGTTTATTATACGTGCCAAAAGCGATTCTCGGCTTTCAATTTCTTTTCGACTCTATCCACTCAGGCGCATCCAAGAGCAAGAGATTTTCGAGGCTTTTTTCTTATTTTTTTTTTTTTTTCTTTTTTTTTTAATCATTGTCGAAGGGGTTTGGTGGGCTCTCTGTCGCGTCGGGTGCCAAATCGCTTTTCAACACCTCGACTCTTTCATTGAAATATCCTACGCTGGGAGAAGTAAACGAGACGAAACCAAGAAGTTTTCGCCTCTCTTGCCAGACGGAGAGAAAAAGAAAAAAAAAAAAAAAAAAACCTGTGAAGAGCGCTTACTCTCCAAACGCGAAATAAATCAACGGTGCTGGAACCATCCGGGGAAGTATTGAATTTTTCTTACGATTTTTTTTTCCCCTAAAAGAATTTGGCAATTTGATCAATCGCTCGAGGGAAAATTATGTTTTTTTTTCCCCCCTCAAATCACGATTGACTAATATTATTTTTCATTGACGGAGTATAGTGACCTCGTCGGTAGTTTTTTTTTTTTTTCCCCTATTTGTGCTTCTTTTGTCCGATCCTTTGCAAAAGTTTTAGCCCGCAAGGGACGTCGAATATTGACGTGAGATGGAGAAGAGAGCGTATATAAAAGGATGAAAAGGTGAAAGAGAATTCTCTCGCGTGTCGACCTCTTGACAGGCCTGGCGAGCTCGGGAAAACTCGGACTCGCTGGTATGCATTCGAAAATTATGTTTACAAAAAGAGCATCCGGGCTGAAAATCCTTGATGATGATCTAATCACGATTTTTTTCTTCGTCTATCAGTGAAAAAACCAGAACGAGAGAGAGAGAGAGATATATATAAAGTTCGCGATACAATTCATAGACTATCAGATTTTTCATTTTTATTTTCAATGAAACCGGAAGTAAAATCGATTTCATCAATAATTTGCCATCCAAATTTGGTGTTACCTCGACGTCTGATTTTTATTTACCGAAACCGCAGGATCCCCGAATACTCGAAAAGCTCGGAAGCCAAAAAGCGAAAGTTTCAGCGAGGAAGAGAAAGACTTGAAAGAGAACGAGTACAAAGGGTTGAAAAAAGCTTCAAAGAATAGGGGGGTAGGAAAATACCGTGGAATTATTCACCGAGAGAAATATCGAGCCTGGAAAAATCGGAGAAGGGGGGGGGGAGCTCTAAAGCGAACATAACAGGAGTTAATTGGTTAGCAAGCTTGGCACTCAACGAGTCGATAATACCCGCATACTTGCCGCGCCATCTTCTTCTCTTTCCGTATTCTCGCCGCGATCGCTGATACGCCAACGAAAGAGAACCAGAGTGTAGGATGAGAAAGATCGAGATGCTTTGAACTTTGAGTCGAAAACTTTTCAATTGACGAAGGTGAGGAGAAATTCATGATTTACCCGGCAGAGAGTCCGATATACTTTCCAGATAAATGCTCGCTGAAGGATCTCAGTCCTGGTATTTATTTGGTTTATCTCTGCGAATATCTTCTTTAAGATTTTACTGTCTTCTCCCTTCGACCCTTAATGATACACTTCATCCCCAGAGATCCCTCAAGGGTGCTGCCCTCCCAGCTACTTTGATGACACATCTCATTGTTACCGGTAAATGTTATTATTATAAAAAATAAGACAAAAAAATAACACCCGAATAAAATATTACAGGGCCAAACAACACAGCTCAGAGTTACATATACTTTCCTTTTATTTATCAGCGAAAGATCTCTCATTACTAATTTTGATCGTCGACCAAAAAAAAAAAATTAATATTAATATTATTTATATTTGTGTTATTTATGAAATAGCACAGTAGCTAATAAACAAAAATAGACGTACCGAGGCTCTGTTACTTTTTTGTAAATCCATTGATCTATGCCAAATAATTTAACTGCAATTTGAATAAAATTGTCTTTGATTCCGTAACCATTATGAAATTTCTAAAAATTCGTAGAAAAAAAAACCACCCTAATTTAAATATTACAGTCGGACCTCGGGCACTGACTGAGCTCGAGTACAGGAGAGCATCGGGCGCTGACCGAAAGACCTAACCTTTTTACCAACCAATGAGAATTGAGCACCAGGCCCGTATCATACGTATAGCGGTACCCTCCACTCGTTGAAGTTACAAATTTTTTTGTTCATGGGGTTTTTGTTGTAGCGGCACTGTAGATTTCGCAGTGCCCGCGAGTAACAGCTGACATCAGTGCCCGGGCTTAATCAGTGCCTGAGTATAGTCAGTGCCCGAGGTTTGACTGTACTCCAATAATACAATTACTGAAAGCACAATTGTATTGCGACTATTCGACAATTGTCGTTGATTCAATTACGCGAATGCATTGTTAATCGATTTTGTTTTGCTTGATATTACCGTGCGTACGCTTTGCTTATGCGTACAATGAAGAAAACACAGACGTGCCCCTGACGTGTTTTCATTCCAGTTTGAATTTGGACGGTGTATAGTTTCATCCTCATGATTTTCTTGTTTGTTATACTTTAGTTTCGTTGCTCATTGCGTTGTATTTTGATTTTTGACCCCATTGAACTTGCACGAGGGCACGGGGAAAGTGCGGAAAACCTGGCCAGTATTTCCGTGGGATTCCCGACATTTTCGTGGGTCGTTTAATTGCAAATTTTCTCGGATGTTCGCAAATGTTTATCGCCGTGATAACGAAGAGAAATAGCAAGACAGTCCGAGAGTGGCCGAGTGCGTGAACAAGACAGAGGATCCGAAAGGGAATGAACATTCTTTGTCTCGAGCGCGCGCCTCTCGAACACTCGTATTGCATATCCCTGTTATACCGAGGGAAGAAGTACGCGCGGAATTTCCGTTCCCGATTCGCACAACATCTCCAACGGTTGTCCCAGTTTGATTTGGACGACGGAGAGAAACGCGAGAGATATGGGACACTCACAATGCACTGCGCTATACTTCGTATATATGTATATTATATGATGCTCATCGATCGCTAAAAAAAACCAATGAGGACTCGACTCGTTCAACTTGCCCGCACGTTGAATTTTCTCGTTTTACGCCCTTTTGCCTCTCAAGCATCGATATAATATATATATATATACGTGCCACGGACTTTTCTTGCAGGTATTTCGCGATTCTTATCTATCCCCGACGTTCGCGCTCCATTCCCTCGCGGAAATATCTCTCGGGCCTATACAATTCGCGTATATTGGAAAACTATTTTGTCAGTGACAAAGCTTCACTCGTTGCATATACAGTCGCGAGAGCGTCGAGGCTCTTCTGCTGCAAGACCGAGATAAACGTATATATACGAAACTATTCTCAATGTCGATTCATCGACTTCGTGGCATTATAGGAAAATAATGGAGCAATCGAGTGAATGGTCCCGGGACAGTTTTGTAATACTCTCGCGCGACCAAAAATCCACAGACTCGGGAGATTTTAGATCGAGGAATTTCAAGTTCCGAGCGATATTCGATGTTTTTTTTTTGCAGAATTTTTCGGGCTTTCGTAATTTAAGGATTTTTCGGGGCGAGTTTTTTTTTATATTTACTGGTTATGTATGGACTAAGAGCACGCAATTTAATGTTCGGTTGTTTAAGCGGAGGTTGTCACGCACCGGATCATCGTGATCCGGACCGATGATTTAAAGGCCTTTCAGCGAGAATAAATAAGATACGAGTTAGTGTAGCCAATTATAATTTATAAGAATGATATTGAAAATTTCAATGAATGAAATTTAGATCAATTATTTCCCAATAAAAAAAATACTACACTCGACAAAATTTCCGGAAATCAAACTCGCGAATCGTAATAAAGCTCCGCGGACTTTCATAATCCCTTGACATTCTTCAAGTCGACTCACAGTTCGATCTCGGAGACTCGTATACGTAACAAGCAATCACCGCGAGCAAACGTTCTCACCATAATTCGTCACTATGGCCCGAGCCAACATTTTCCTCATTTCTCTCGGAGGAAATACATCGTGGGGGAGGGGGGGGAGAGGAGCGATATAATTCAACCAGCGCCATGACAGTTATTGCACAAATTTGTTCTCTGTGGTTACATATACGTGGGTAGAAAAAAAAACGAGTGATTTTTTTTTTCTTCATCCCGGAGACCGGGCTTTTCGCTCTTTAATATTCTCTCGACCTCTGCGTCATTCTTCCTTCCTTTTTTTTCCTCATCAACTCCCTATCTCGGTCTTTTTCTCTACTGTATAAAAAGCGCGTGCCAGCACGATATACAAAATGGTAGCTCGTACTTGCGATTCATTCCGAGAGTGAGTATTTCACTCATCTAGTACATACTTTCTCTCTCTCTCTCTCTCTTTCTCTTGGTCTCGTTTGGAGAAAAAACGAGAAATGAGAAAAATGCGGATATGGGGTACGTTATGCCGGTCGCTGCGTCTGACTTTAGCGCGGTTCAAAGGCCCCGGGGACTGCATATACGACACGATCCTCTCGTACATGCACACACACACACACACATATATATATATATTTGTATCGACGATTGCTCGTAAACAAAAGAGCCCAAGCCACGACAATTTTGCGAGTAAAATTACGCGACTAAGGCCCTTTTGTTGGCCGGTACTCGGCGCCTGTGCAGTCGGTAACCACAGGACGCATCGCCGGGAAATTCGTGCAGATATGTGTATAGGACGAGGGGAACTGTCACGTCGGAGGAATGAGAATGAAAGCTCTTTGCTCATTCGCAATTCATCACGGGCAAACGCGAGGAGAAAAGATTCATCTTCGGGAGCGAAAAAAAAAAACGTGAAAATTAGAAATTTGCGCATTGCGTCCCTCATTATTCTATCTCTCGCTCACGAAGATCCCTCTATATGAGCAAGCGGGGTTTTTAAAATTTGGCTTCCTCTGGATGAGGATTTTTTAATTTAATTAAAGCGCCCAGACACATTTTTCTCAAAATTCAATATCCCGTGAAATGAAAAATTCTCCAGCGATTCAAACAAAAATTGCCGTAAACAAAGGCGGGTATGTGGCCTACCTGCGTACCAAGTTTCGGCTTGATTGCTCAAGTAGTTCTCCAGATAATCGGATTTGAATTTTTCCAAACCGGGACACACATTCGTCCAGACATTTTTCCTGAACATGATTTTTCGATGTTTTTTTTTTTTTTGAAAATTTCGGACATTAATGACATGAAAATCTTGAAATTTTGTTTCTTTCTTCACAACAAAGCTTCCTCGATGAGCAAGCAAAAAACACTTCCGAGTTTTCGCACTCTTATAGTTACTCGTGGGGTTGACGCTAATCGATCAAGAGGGAAGAGTGTCGGAGAAAAGACAAATGACGAAGGAAAAATAAAGACATCCGGTTGATTGATAATCAAGGGTGATTAATGGAAAAATTTCGAAATAAGATGAAATTGGTGATTGCGAGTAAAGACGAAAAAAAAAAAAAAGATGACAATCGAATGACTGCTTCATCATCATTTTTTTTTTTCGATTCACGAATTTTTATCCGCGAGTGCGTAGCTTTTTCATTTTTTTTTTTTGCTCTAACGGTTGAGAGGGGAATGAACGAGGAGTGAGAAATTTCCGATAGCGAAGCTAAATCAACAACCCTGTTTGATTCTCTCGTTGCCTGGAAAATCATGGAAAGTTCGATTTTAGCTTGGAGATTTCTGAAATTATTATTTCTTGCCCTCTGGAGAGAATTTCTTTGTTTTTTTTTCAAGTATTTCTTCCACGAGATGAGAAATAAGAAATTTCAGGGAAATCACTGCGAATGTTGAGCACACGCTGAAGTACAAACGCTCGGCTTCGTGAGAAAACGAGGAGTGGTCGTGAAAGGTTTTCCCACGGAAGAACATAATTGTAATATAGTACGAGAAACCTGAACGTTTCCACCTCTGTCGGTGTTTCCTTTCGCTCTCTTCATATCACTCTAGCCTTTTCCGGTTTCTCCGGTTGCTGTATATTTTTCATTCATGGGTTGCTCAGGAATTCAATAATTTATGATACTGCACCCGAGTAGTTGGCCAAGGAGAAGGAAAAAGTGACGAGAATGAAAAGCTCGTCAAGACCGATGGTATAGACTCGGATTTTCGAAGGAAACTTGCAATTTTTCATGAGTGCATCAAAAGCTATTTTCTCGAGAAGATATCACGGTTATGCTTTATACGGCTAAGTGCGATATTGATAATACGAAAAATGGGGCAGAGGCTAGAAACGAAAAATTCACTGGGTCGACGCATTTGTGTATAGTTTTTTTTTTTTTACGCGAGTTGCGAATTAATTATATCGAGCTATGAATTCGTAACTCGAATCGTTTCGAGCAATTTTTGCAACGATTGTTTCGCTCTGAAATTTCAATTCAGAAGTTTTTACATTAAATGCAACAATTATGATTTTTTAAATTTTAAAACAACACGAAAATCGTAAAATATGAATTATTAATGAAGTGTCAATAAGAGAATTGATTAATTAACTCAATTAATTTGCCTCGTGAGGTTCGTTAAATAATTTTTCTCAAACACTAATGGCTATTTTTTCAACGAAAATAATTGCCTGTAAAGATAAAAAGGAAAAAAAAACATTGCTGCAATCAGATGATGATATCGATTGACAAAACGTTTTTTTTTTGTTTTTCTTTTTCACTGAGAAGGTTCATTTCGTTACAACTCGCTCAGAAATAGCATATAAGTACTAGTTGGAGGAAAATTCGTGACACGAGGTCAGACCGTCAATTCTGATGGTTCGTGAGCCTCGGGTAACCCTGCCTAGACCTACATACATGAGGGGAGGTTTCTCGTATAAACCTCATGTAATGCGGCTGATGAAATCGGCTCTGTCATATATATATATATATATAATGGAAAACTCGGAAAACTTTTATGTATAGATGTATAGATATGCGTTTATGTATAGTATTGATAGAACGGAGTATCGGGGATTAATAGTAAGCACGTGTAGTACGTGCACGTAGAGTATCCGATAATCCCGGATTATTGAGTCCCTTTCTCTCTCTCTCTCTCTCTTTCTCTCTCTCTCTCTATCTCTCTCTCTCTATCCTCACACACTTTGCTTTACTTCAACCAGAAATTTTCGATATCCATCTAGCCATGTCATAAAAAAAAAATACGAATTGCCGTATAAAACTTTTGTGATGAAAAACGTTAGGAAAAATGAGTAAAAAAAACATGGTGATTTATCAATATTTAACATTGATACTCTTCGTCTATATTTATAAACTGCAGTTAGGAAAACAAAAACGTTTAAAATTAAAATTATCATCCTGATACTTTGCTCGGAAAATAAGCAAGAAATTTTTATCAGACATAGAACATTCGAAATATTGTCGGATTTCCAAAAAAAAAAAAAAAAAAAAACTGCAGCTTCATGCTCAAATCTCATTTTAATTTTTGTCTTTTCAATTTACGAAAATAATTCCTGATTCGCCTGCCAAGAATCGAAGCTTTGCAAAATGTATTTTCAGAAGCTACTTCGATGTCACAGCTGGACATGGAGTGATATTGTTATATGAATATTGCAAGAGGGAAGAAATAAAATTAAAAAAAAAAAAATAGTGTATCGAAGATATTAGCTCGGATATTAAAAAGGGAAATTAAAAAAATATGGCATATTGAGCTGGTAGTACGAGAGTAAATCGATGAAAAACATCGTCATACTTTGTGGCTGTTTGTAAGAAAATTTATGCGGTAAGATAGGGTAGACTTACCAGTTGTGGCCACTCCGCATTTCCCACGAATTTTTTTAAAGTTTCAAGGCTGTGTTCACTTCATCGAGCGTAATATTTCGATATTTGAGATGTTTCCGCACTACCATCGATTACTTTATTGAATATCTGCTAATTTATTTCAACGAAATATGACGAAATATGTCAACGCTGAGCGGTTCGTGCAGTTTTCTTGTCAGAAATGTCAAGGAATCCCGAGGTGAGAAGACTACGGTTTCTCATTATCTAAAGTCATTCCTCCTCATCAAAAAATTTATATTTTATCAGTTGAAGCTCATTTTTCGGGTCGGAATTACAAAAAAAAGAAACTGATATCTCAGCTGAAATTCCTGAAAAATACGCGGTGGCCAAAAGTGATGCATTCGAGATGCGATTGTTCTATTTGTGGCCAGCTTATGGCCAATCCCAATTCAAAGCTCGGTGGCCGCAATTGGTACTACGGATGACCAAAAGTAGTAAAATTGTGGCCACAAATTATAAAAATTACAGCTACAAAATAATTTCCTATTTTCTTATTTATCATGATCAGAAAAGGTTTTAAATCATAACAATTCGATTCTGTGTACCTTTTAGGTTATATCGATCACTTGTTCAATTCTAAATTTGCAATAATGTGAACACTGTTCGTAAATGAATGTTCAAAAATGCCTAAAGTGGCCACAACTTGTACGTTTAGCCTACGATTGGTGTAAGATGATGATGAGCCCTGAAGTCATTTGTCACGGAGGTGAAAATGTGCCTGGTAAACCATACGTACACACTATAACCCCTGCACATTGTAATAAGCCCTTCCGGCTTTCCGTGGTCCACCACGAGCCATACATAGTATACATGGCATCCGGTCTTCCTTTGCGTACAAACATGAATATCACGCCTATCCCTTTCATCCAACGTAAACCGCATATACATAGCGCATGACCTATATCTCTATGCAGCCTAGATATATCTCACGTATGGCTGATACGACGCGATACGAGAAATTCTTGTTTCACAAGTCCGTTTCATGGCGGTTTCCCGAGAGTTTGCATCTCTCGTAACCAGCGAGAGAGATCTTTCTCTTCACTCTCGTACCATATCCCATGAAACCGCATAAATTCTCATGTTGGCCACGAGTGTTATATTGGCCCAACGAGGCAACTGTACATGTGTGTGTGTGTGTGTGTGTGTGTGTGTGTGTGTGTGTGTGTGTTTGTGTGCCAGAGAGAGGAAATTTCGTCCGAGACTCCCGAGACGAGAGAATTTTACTATAAATTTATTTCTCCACTCTCCTACTCATTTATTATCAAAAATTTATTTTCATTTCCATACCGAGAAGCCCACTATTTTTATTAATCTTACACACTCAAGATTTATATCTGACATGTCCCTTTCGCTTCTGCCACCATGAAGAAGCAATTTCTTTCGCACTCAGTCGAATGAGAGTTTCACAATGAAGATAATATTAAAATAACCGATTAGAAAAATATATAAAAAATAGGAAACTGTTAATGATTCGAATCGTTAATAACTGTGAGACACTGACAGATGACAAATTTGGACTCGTGTCGTTTTTTTTTTTTTAAGAAAAATTAAGACGTTTGCAAATTTCTGTTTTTTGTATAAATATTCAGTGTAAATATTGACTTACCTTGCTCCCTTTTTTTATGGACATACTTCACTGTGGGAATTTTTATTTTATTTGCTTAAAATCAGCAATGAATTTCAATCGAATATACGTGGCAAAACAATTTTTCACCATTTTTTTCCCCATGATTTTATTATCTTTAATGACAAATTCAACGATTTGTCCTTTCAGTTATTCATTATTCGATGAGTTTCACGTATTTATTATCAGCCCGGAATTCTTTATCGTGAAATTTACTTCTTTCATCGACAATTTTGCCCCTTGTCAATCGAAAAATGAGAAAATGAACAGGGAGATTCGAGAGCGAGAGACCGTACGATCAGTGGTACAAATCGATTATGGTCGGACGTCCAGTGGTCGCGACAGGTGCAGCAGTGCGTTATACGACGAGCACTCGATTCACATGTCGATTTTTTTTTTTTGGTCGGGCTATTTACGAGCTACCGAGACGAAAAAAAAAAGTTCTCATAGGGTGACTGAACCAGTGAATGAACACCTACCAGTGAATGAACAGGCTTAGTATTTTAATTAAACGGCAGAGATATGATTCTATTATTATGAAGAATTTTGTATTCATAATGAAGTGAAAATTCTGAGAAAACATCTAGTAGTGATATTATTTGACGCTGTGAAAGATTTGCGATGCTATGGATTTTTTTTCGTACTTGGGGCGCATATTCATAAGAGACAGCCATGTTGTTATAACCATCTGACTGTGCATCGAATACCAGAATATTCCATATCACCTCGATAAATCTTTTAAAAAGATATGCAATAATTTTTTCAACGTTATACATTGCTAAGCTTCAATTATATCAATGAATTTTTTGTCAAAAACCCAATATTGTTTGCGATATATGGCCGTTTATTCACTGGTCCAGCTTTTTAACCTATTTCCAGTGATTGAACGAGCGTTGAAAAGGCTTTTCATAACCTCAAAACGCACGAGTATGCGTACGCATCTCTGGTTCCATTGTACGTTCATTCACTGGAAAGATAAGAGTTCGTTCATTGGAATTTTTATTCATTCACTGGGAAATTGGTAATTTCGTTCATTATAATTTTTTTTTTTTACAAAATCCTTGCGAACAGGGCACTTCGAATATTTTTTTTTTATATTCTGTGAACATTGTTCTATAAGATCTAATTAGCTCATAAAGAAATTCGTAATAAGTTAAATTATACGGCTTTATCGAAATAGAAAAAAGGCTTATGCGTTCATTCACTGGTTCAGTCACCCTATTTCAGGATTCTCTTTATGACGAGCAGGGAAAAATCGGTATCACACGTAAAAATATATAAGATTTTTTTTCACCGGACAAAGTGGAATCGTTTTTTTTTTTTTTAAGCGTTCGTCCAACCCAACCAAGATCGAATCGAGATCTAGGTGGATCCCACTGAGATCTAGCTAGATCCAATTGAGCTCTAGGTGGATCTCACTGCATGAGATCTAGGTTAAAGATTCAATTGAGATCTAGGTAGATTTAATTGAGATTCGGGTAGATTTAATTGAGATTCGGGTAGATCTAAATGAGACCTAGGCAGAACCAATTGAGATCTAGGTAGATCTAATTGAGATTCAGGTAGATTTAATTTAAATTTAGGTAGATCTAATTGAGATCGAGGTGGATTCAATTTAGATCTAGATGTATCTAATTCAGATCTACGTAGATCTAATTGAGATCTGGATAGATCTAATTGAGATCAATTGAGATCTACGTAGATCTAATTGGGATCTATGTAGATCTAATTGAGATCCAGGTGAATGAGAACTAGGTAGATTTAAATGAGATCTAGGTAGATCTAATCGAGATCTAGTTATTAGATTTAATTGAGATCAAGGTAGATTGAATTGGGATTTAGGTGGATCTAATTGAGATCTAGGTAAATCTACAACTTTCCAAAATTTAAATTTCCGTAGACCTAAAAAATAAGGACGCATCGATCTAAATTTTATCCTCTACGTAGATCTAAATTATTCAGAGGTCCAACCATTTGTCTCGTGTTTTTTTTTTTTTTTTTTTTCGTCTTTTATCCTTCAGACCGAGTGAAATATGCAGAGTGAGGCATTTCGTTGCATACGGCACTGTGTTTTCTCACTGAAACAGCAGGAGCATCACGGCGTAAGCGAAGCAACCGAGCACTTAGCACACTCGGGCGGGGTGTATACTTGATTGAGGGAGAGCCGAGTTTAAGTAGTTAGCTTTGCACTCACACCGTGCGTTATTGTCCCTAACAGTTGCCGCTGTAAATTTCGCGATATTCCCGCGACATCGCAAAAAAACTAAAACAAAAAAATGAGGCAAAAAAGCTCTCATTGTTATTTTAGCTTTCACGCGACTGGTGTACGCATCGCTCTGACAAACGTCGCGATTATTTTTCTCCATTTTCCTCTCCAACAGGCCCTAAAAACACGCTTTTTCGTCAAGATTTATTCTTTACTTCCGTTTTATTATTTTTCTTTTCCACGACTACATAATCTTGACCAGATAAAAATTGATTGTAAAAAAAATATTACTCTCTCACGAGGAAATAATTTTTTTTTTTTCATTGTCAATTCAGGTAATTCTTAATTACTCAGGATAAAATATTTATAAATTTTGTTTCGCGACACTTCAAAATTTCTCGTGATAAACTATTTTTTCGATTGGTTTTCTTATTCGTTTTTCTTTCTCTCTCTCTCTCTCTCTCTCTCTCTCTCTCTCGGAATCGGAAAAACTCGTCTAGACGGAAATCCGTGAATTATTCTCGAGCTCCTGAGGGTCCTAAGGTCAAAGTAGCAAGCACGTGTGTGTTCGTCGCGTGTGCTTGATCTTTTGGAGAGTTTATGCTTCAAGTTCAGACAGTGAACTATAGTTAAGCGGATAACAGTCGTGTCTAGGAGGGCGAGGATTTACGAGAGAGGAAGAAAGAGAGAGAGAGAGAGAGAGAGAGAGAGAGAGAAAGAGAGAGAGAGAGAGCTGCAAGCACGGTCGTGTATGGAAAAGCCATTGCTCGTGGTTATATGAATTTTCCGGACGGATATTCAAGAATTGATCAATGCATAAAACGCGCATTGTAATAAACGTGGTTGGAGATAATGCATTTTCGAATTGCTTGCTCGATATTTTCGTTGAAAATTTTTTTTTTCTTCCTTAAGAGTCAATCTTACGCATGTCTTTCTTTTTCTGGCACCACCAAATGTGCGCACGTGCAAATTTCGCGGGATGAATTCTCGAAGACGAGAAAATATTTTAGGAATGTTTTGTGATGAAATGACTTTTTATCCAAAACTTTTGTGGGTGAAATATCAGCGACGGATTACAGTTTAATCGAAAGTGATGAAAAAAATTGTTATAAAATATTGCATTGACTGGCTGATATTTCACACCCACAACAGTTTTGGACAAGGAATCATTTTATCGCAAAATGTTCCTCGTCTTCGAGAATTCATCCCCCAGAACTTACTTGTATGTGTGCGCACATGTGGTAGTGCAAGAAAAATAAAAGACATGTGTAAGGTTTTGGCTCTTAATTTGAAAAATAATTAAAAGTGCATGGTCGTTGGAAAATTATTTATCCCTATTAATAAAATGATAAATTTTTAATTCTCACGATCTTCAATTTTCATCCAATATTGACTTCAACTTTAATCTTCAGATAAATCGTACTGAGTGGAAAATAATAATATTAATAATAATAAGAATCGCAAGTACGGTAATTAGGGAAATTAATGATTTCTTCGATAAATCAATTTTTAGTTTTTTTTTCGATAAATCAGTTTTTTCGAGCTTTTTTTTCATATGAAAATTTAATATACAAACGATGAATGATGGCAATTGTTTCAAACTCCAATTTTAACGTTCCAGTTTTAGGGAAAAAATCGATGGTGAGAACGAGAGAAAATAAATATATATTTTCTTTATTGAATCCGGAACGATTACCATAGCGCCATTGCCATTAATTATTATAGTCATATCATCTATAGTGATATATATATATATATATATATATATATATATATATATACACATATATCTCAGGTAGACATATACCGAGATGGGGACTGCAAGCGTCAGACACCAGAGACTGAATTATTGACTCTGCCTCGCCGAGCTTTATCGAGAACTTTTGGTCGGGTGAAGACCAGCGAGAAGGAAATGCGTGCGGTCGTAAATTTACCTTTTCACTATCTTTTTTAGCCAGAAATTTCAAGATATCGCGATGCGCCACACGTATCGACAGTCCACGGAAAGAAAAAAATTATTTCCTCAATCGCGTTTGAAGAAAAAAAAAAATACAAAAAAGTATAAACAATTAATGCCCGTGGTTATATTTTCATTATCGTGTCGTTTCTTGAAAAGACAGGTGGACAGACAGGCAGGAAATTTAATTCTCGGACGAGGCGCACACCGGTCGTTCGGTTTGCCGTTCGTATCCGCGCGTCCGCAGATGCTACCGCGGGGAATATAAAAATTGGACGTGTGTCACGGATACTTTGGTAAACAATACAAAAAAAAAAAAAATGTGATCGCATCGACTCTGAGCTCGAATGTAGGTCGAATTCTCTATACAGACTTTCAATGATTTACATTGAAATCGTTTCAATGACATTCACAACATTTTAATTGACAAAATTACATCGTAATTACTTTAATTACGATGTAAATGCTAAAATTTTTTCCTAATTATTTAACTAGCGATGTAATCGCCACGATATAACTCAAATTCTTTCCACTTTTGCCTAATTTGTCCATGGGAAAACAATTATAAGCAATAATATGTAACTTTTTGCCATAAAAATATATATATTTAATATAAATTAAATATATTTATTTGCGCTACATTAACATCGTAATATATTCGATTGCCATTCGATCGTAAATGTTTTCAAATACGAAGAACCTTCGCGATCTATCGCAATCAGTTTAATTCGAAACTGATCGAATGAAATTCCCTACATATATGGGGAACGATCCAATCGGTAATTCGTTTCATTCGTGAAACACGATGAACGAGAGTCGTGAAACGATAGAAAGGTTTACGATCCGACAGGGAAGGGCGGGAGTGCGCGTGAATAATTCGTACGCGAATTTGAGTCTTAACGTTGTATAGACGAGTAAGGGAAAAGATGAGGATCAGACCTCGGAGGATCGCTCGGGGGTAGAGAGTTGTTTGCTAGCGATCCCCGATCATCCGTACAACGTACGTGTACTACAAGCTGTGAAAAACGAAAAATACAAAGGGCGAATGGCTCCCGGGGCTGAATAACCGAGCCAAAGTGAGGCTGGAGAATTCGGAAAAAGGCTGAAGAGAGAGAGAGAGAGAGAGAGAGAGAGATTGAGAGGAATAGAACGAACGTGCGAAATGAAAAAGGGAAATGGGGGAATGGGGAATGAAAAGGTAGCTTAATGAGCAATACCAGAGGCGAATTATGGGCTTTAGAGAGATTCAAGGTTTCCTGTTTCGTCCCCTTTAACCTCCATGACACGAATCTCCAACTCTTCATCGTTAACTCTCTCCCCCTATCCTTCTCTCTCTCTCTCTCTCTCTCTCTCTCTCTCTCTCTCTCTCTCTCTCTCTCTCTCTCTCTCTCTCTCTATCTCTCTCTCTCTCTCTCTCTCTCTTTGATCCTCGCTTCACCCTATCGGTCCCATTTCATTTCTAGCTTTCCAATTTACCAACTCGAACACGACCCTCAATAGGAGCGAAATGTTTATAGACCAACGAGACACTCCGAAAAGTTTCAAGTCCAGCAAGAACCGGAAATTTTGAGGAGAAGATTGGTAAAATTTCTTCGATCTTTTAATCGAAAATTGGGTGTCATTAAGAGAAATTATGTAATTTCAATTGTTGGGTTTTAAATAAATTTCAATTCATTAAAATAATGTTTTTTTTTTTTTTATATTAATTTATTGTCATTGAATTATTTTTATTTTTTGAATTGTGTGATCCGCGGTGATTTTCGAGAATTCTCTGTTCCTCGTCTCTCTTGGCTAGAATAACGATCTGGGAAACTCAGACCGCAGTCTGAGAGTGAGAATCGACGAGGATAAATTGCTTCAGCGGAGAATGCAATGATGACCGCAAAGTTTCGCGTGATAAGCCAAAAACCATTAGTGAGATTAATCGTCGCATCTGTTCCGGCTTTACGCGAAAGGGATATATGATAGAGTTTCGTCGGCCTTACGTTCAATTATAAGCGCAACGAGAACAAGACTCTCGGTACGATATAATATATGCTCGGTTATATATAAGATCGATGGGGCGTTAATTTGGCAACGAAAAAGCGAGTTTATAATTTCGTCGCGGTTCTAATTAACTCCGTTCGTGGTTTGATGAAAAATTAGAAATATTAGGGTAATTATTAGAGTCTGTCGAAAATGAACTTTTTTTTTTTTGTATCGTTAAACTGAGGTGTTTCTTTTTTTCTTCTTTTTTTGAGAAAGAGAATTTTCAGTATTTTTTGCAAGTAAAGTATATGCACCAGAGAAATTTAAATTAATTCATGGACATTTTTAAGACTTTGAACAACTCTCGAAACGTTTTTTTTTCGTAAAATTCCGTGGCTGAATTGACGTGGAATTCTTACACCGTGGATAATTCCGCGTCGTCAACCCTGTAACCGCACGCGCGCGGTTTCAAAACTGGGTTAACGATATACATGTGCACACAGGTTTGTGTGTACGCTGTAAATCAGGTCGACAATTAAGCCCCACAAATTATAAACGAGATGAAAGAGAAAGCCCGAATTGAGCTTTAAATGAAAATAATTGGAGTCTCGACTTTTAAACGACGATAAAAAAACCGCCCCCCCCCCCCCCCTCTGTATCCACGCGGAGATGTATGTACATTGAAGCTGAAGAGTCTTCATGAATGGAAAAAAAACTGTAAAGCCTTCCACCATACGACTTCGTTATCGACAATTATTAATGAAAAATCGATTTAGCTGAATGAATTCGTAATTCGATGAGTTTAATTAAAATTCGATTAAAAATTAACCCTACACCCCGTACGGAAAGATCGATTGAAAGTTTGTCAGCCATTTCCGGTCTCATCAGGAAAATAAAAAACAAACTGGATTCGATGCAAATTCCGATAAAGTCGTGAATTTTTTACGAGGAGCAGTAAAAAATCGAGACTAATTTTTCCCTTTGAATTACAATGATCAATTTCATAGAAAAAAAAAAAAAATATGTAATGGATTTTACGCGTTGTATAAAATTTTCAAAAGACTGGATAGAAACTGCGATATCAAATTCAAGGTATCCTGCTAATTCGACTAAAATTTACCGAGCTTTTTCGTAAAAGCTTCATCCCTGAAGTTGATCCTCCGACTATATCGACATACAAGAAAGAAAAGAAAAGGACGGTGCGCCGAGAAGAGCTTGATTAAATTCTTCGATCTTTCCTATCCGAATGGGGATCAGAATAATAACCGCCAAATCATCGTGTTCCATTGCATGCGTGCTCTATGCTCCCCAGAACTCCGACCCTGACTCTATCGCCACCTCTTTGATTCAGAATCAATACTTTGTTCACGAAACGATTGCTTTCACGCCCTCATTCCATCCATCATACCTCGCATTACATTAAGCTACAGTCGGACCTCGGGCACTGACTAACCCCGGGCACTGACATCAGCTGTTACTCGGGCATTATATATTGGAATCATTCAAATTTTTTGAATGATAATTCAGGAAATATTTTTTTTTTTTATAATTTCAACGAGCGGAGGGTACCGATATACGTATGATACGAGCCTGGTGCTTTGTTCTCATTGGCTGGTAAGAAGGTTAGGTCTTTCGGTCAGTGCCCGAGAACGGTTATAGTGAGATAAAGGCGAAAAACAGACGAAAATATAGGGAAGTTTGTGCATTTTGAACAAAATAACTCGGAAAATATTGATGCTAGAAAAAAAAATGTGCAATAAAAAAGTTAGGAAATTTAACTTATAAGAGAAGAGGTATCTATAGTTTTTTGCGTAAAATGAACCGTTCTCGAGATATTGAATGAAACGCGTTTTTCGCGATAGTGGCGCCACTGACACTCGGGCAACCCCTCAAATCCGCCATTATGCTCAGAATATATCCCTTTAACTAATCAGACTACTGCGAAAATTACGCTATCCCATGTAGATTTCGCTCTTTTTTGCGACGCATTGGCTGGACCTCCTGCGCTCAGTCAGTGCGCCCGAGATCCGACTATATATTGTATGTGACTCGAGCAAAAAAGAAAAACGTGTGCCACATCGCTCCTGTCGAATGGCCAATTTCACGAAAATATATCGAACAATATGCTTGTCGTCAGATATGAGAATGAAAATATCGCCAGAGGCGATAAACATTGACAATGGGTTGGATCGATCTCCCCCGAGGTGAAGAAACAGAGTTATAGCTCTCATGAGGATGAAAAGCTCATATCGGAAACTCGCGATCCCACGAGACAATTCGAATGATAGTAATAAACAAAGAGGTATACAGGAAAGTGTAGATACTCGTTCAGTCACGCTACGAGACCAATTATTATTTATGTATACAGCGCATGCGACTTTTGCTGCATCTCATATACCTCACTGTGCACTCGAACATACATATTATATACATGAGCCAAGAGAGTTAAAATAAAAGGGCATAGATTCAAAGTGATTTCAAGGTTAGACTCATAGCTGGATGCATCGCGTTGCACAAGTCTGCAAAGACCTCTGCCAGTGAACTTGAAACTCTTTATATATATATATATATACATTTATATACACGCCTCGGTCTGCATGTAAACCGCGCACAAATATAGCCTAGTTAACCTCTTTCCTCATTCCCATACACGCAAAGCTAAGCTAATCTAAATTCAACACGCGCTGGAAGAATAATCACCGCGGTTCGTTGTCCATGACCGAAAACCGGAAAATCTGCAGATTCGTGCACGTATACGGATAAACGGGAAGCTTTGGCTTTTGTACCCGCAGAGGTCGCGTGATGTGGCACGGATTTTATTCCCCACGCAGAGTTATAAATAAGCCCTGTGTGTATGTGTGTATAAGTATATATAATTCGGGGACTCGGGCGAGATGCTCTCGAAAGCGTTAAATCGTTGAGTGTAAACTTGCAAAACATGCGATACATTCGTAAATCCCGAGGGGGAAAAATTCGATTTTCCTCTCATCTGTCCGACGGGTAATCAGGTCACTTTGAGTCGTAGAGACGCTTCGCGTCGATTGTATATATACGCAGGCACTTGTGGCGTCATCTCTCTGTTAGCCTTTGAAGTTATAACTCTGTGCAACCGCACAGAGAGGACGGCCACGAGTAGGGACAAAGCACGAGAGTTATATCGCGATAGAAGAGACCGAGCGCTGCGTGTATAAAAAAAGTTTGTTTGTGTGGCGCAAGCCTCGTACAATCGGACGTCACTAGGGGGCGCTCAGCATAGAGAGAGACGAGAAGCTTCCGGGACTCTGTGCGTTACCGTACACTCTCGGGCTTTTGACGATTCATGCGGACGGGCTTGCTTATACTAGCTACGAATATACGTACTGTGCATTCCTCATTGGAACACTGACCAAGACGATATGTGTGTATACGCGACCATACATTGGGAATTATCGGGCGAGGCCAGGGCTTATAGTAATGTTCCTAATGCCAGCTGGGAAAGTGTTTTACGTATCAAAAATAGCCACGAAGTAAAGCTCATTAGCTCTCCAGAAATCTTAATCAAGGAATTCGAAGCCAGTATAATCGCAGAGTTTTTTTTTAAGATAAAATTGTATTGGGAATTCAATGAAATAATGAAAATAATGTGTGAAAGAGACATCCGGACGAATGTCTCTCTCGTAAGCATCCTAATTTTCAACTTTTGACCACAAATTAAAAAAAAAAAAACATATTCTGAAATTGCACGTATGACACTCTTGACAAGAATGCTCTTTAACCTAACTTTTTATCCATTAATTACAAAACTAACCTAAAGTCAAAGTTACTATACTTACTTTCTTCTGTGTGTCGGATTAATTTCTTCAATCTTGATTGTGCACAATTTCGGGATTTTTAAATAAATGGCATTGCTCAGCAAGTGCACAACTTTTTTTTCAAATAAAAATCTTTCACGCGATTATATATGGTTAATACACGCATGAAACCAATGAATATTGCTTATGCGCAGATGTTGAACCGAATTTCCCAGCAGACTTAGACTCCAGACTCATTTCAGAAGCAGCCTTACCCGCAAAGCAATGGATTCAAAGTTTCGTGGATATGATACGATAGCTTTGCTTATCAACGAAAACGTTTTAACGATTACAGATTAAGATTTGCTAGCTTTTGGGGATATGACCGTAGTGCCAGTAGATTCTCAATGGTGTTGTATATATATACGTAAGATATGGGCACTATCCAGGGGATGAATCCAATGTAAATTTCTGTTTATCGAATAGAGAACTTGCATGTAAACGAGTTTTTCTTTTTTTCTTTTATTATTCTGTTAAAGTGAAATATTTTCTGAAGTAAATAAACGTTACATTAATTTCTTTAAGCAAGTAAATTATTATATCTTTGGGTGTAAAAATTGTAAAAAAATTACGCGCTCTGCGGGCTAAAGACACGTTAAAAGAATAGGATATCCGTCGGATAACTTTATCCGTCGGTGAAAAAATTCGCGAAAGTAAAATGCACGAGTGTGTGTGTGTGTGTGTGTGTGTGTAATATACATTACAGCGTATGCTGTAACTTAAAAATTGGGGCGAACATTTTTATTTTCAATAATTCGTAAAAAAGATTTAATGGTCAGAAAAATCAAAACGAAAATTCAGAGTGTCTTTTTGAGCGGGTGCAATGACATAAAAAAATATCAGAGCTCGAATCGGCAGGGGTCAGAGTTGAAAATCGACCATCTTGGCCAGGAGTACCTCATACATATTATGTATATAAACATAAAAGTCACAGGAAATGTGGATTTCGGGTTGTTGGAAATTCTACCGTGTTATACGATATCCCCCGGGGCCATCAGTGGGTTTACGAATGTCTCATTTCGTCCTGTGTGGCGCGGGAGTCATGTAAACCACTTCGATAATTTACAACGGCAATATTGCGTGAACCCTCGAGAAGCCATCAGGACCGTGAAGGAGAGAGCAGGAGAAAAGTCTCGTGCGGGAGAAACCCGAAATCGAGAATATGAGATTTTTTTTCCAGCCGAAGGTCGAAATGATGTATGATTGTGAAAATTGCAGAGATATGAAATTGGAGAAGATTGAAATTTGCCGGAAGTTTCGTAAGAAAATTTAATACAGACGTATATGTGAAATTGTGGAAAGATTGAATTTTCTCTGGAAATTTCGTAAGAGGCAGAACGGATAAGCGAGAGATTACGTGTGAATGGTGTGTGTACATTTTGAGGGATGTATCTTGAATTTTTATACGAGAAATATCAAAATATCAGACGTACCGGAGGCTGCGAAATTTCGAGATTCAAGAGAGAGAGAGAGAGAGAGAGAGAGAGAGAGCTAGGAAATTGTCATAAACTACAAAGGATGCGATTTATGGGGGCACATATGTATCTAAGGCCTTTATTTTAGAGGTCTATTACAACAATAGTGATGGAGTTAGGTTGGAAATGATACTTTCAGTAGAAAGCTTGGACCATTGCGTACAAAATGCCTCATTGACGTTTTTCAAATAAACATTAGTATAACTGTAATAGGAAAGTTATTAAAAGTCACTGCGAAAAGCTTGCGCGCAGGATATCTCCAGAACCGTTGGACCGATCTGGATGAAATTTTGCGCAAAAATTCCTCAAGTCATCCATTTTGAAATGATTAACCGGAAACTTGATCCATCGATTGATTTTTAAGATCAGTATATTGTGCACGAATAAAAATCAAAATATCAATAAACAAATATTCAATGCTCTGCCACTTGGTCAATTCTCAGTGAAAATCAAAACTGGTTGGTCATTTTCATTCGCTACATAGTTTCAACTAGTGGTTAAAATTTCAGCTCAATCGAATAAGTCCGTCTTGAGAAAACCTGCGCGCAAGCTTTTCGCAGTGATTTACCAACTTCCCTGTTACGGCTATACTGGGTTCATTTGAACGTCAATGAGGCTTCAGTAGAAAGCTTGGTTCTCTGCCTACAAAATGTCTTATTGACGTTTTTCAAATGAACACAGCACAGCTGTTACAGGGAAGTTGATAAGTCACTGCAAAAAGCTCGCAGGCAGGATTCCTCAAGACAGACTTATCCTATTGAACTAAAATTTTGACCGCATGTTGAAAGAATGTGGCGATTGAAAATAACCATCCAGTTTTGAATTTCACTGAGAATTGACCAATTAGAAGAAGATTAAATATTTGTCTCTTGACATTTTGATTTTTATTGGTGCACCATATATTGTATCTTAAAAATCAATCGATGGATCAAGTTTCCGGTTTATCATTACAAAATCGATGATTTTAGTACTTTTTGTGCAAAATTTCATCCATATCGGTCCAACGGTTCTGGAGAAATTCTGCACGCAAGTTTTACGCAGGCGACTTACCAACTGGATTCATTCGAACAACGTCAATGAGGCTTCAGTAGAAAGCTTGGTTTATTGTCTACAAAATGTCTCATTGACGTTTTTCAAATGAACACAGCACAGCTGTAACAGGGAAGTTGGCAAGTCACTGCAAAAAGCTTGCAGGCAAGATTTCTCAAGACAGACTTATCCTATCGAGCTGAAATTTTGACCGTATGTCGAAAGAATGTGGCAAATGAAAATGACCAATCAGTTTTGAATTTCACCGAGAATTTACCAATTGGTAGAGGATCAAGGTATTACTACGGTAAACTCGATACCGCGTAATCGAGCTCAAATTTTTTGTACTCGTAATTTTTATATCGCTAACACCTTTCTACAAATTTATAACACGATTGTCTCATACACTTGGAAGAAAATAACGATTAAAGTCAGTACTCGTAACGCGTGTATTCCCTATACCGAGTTAGTAAAACGAGCATGTTTTTTTTTACGTTGCATTTGACTCGTCCGCGCTAATGCAATGAAAAACTAACATCTTACGGAGAAAAAAATTAGAAATTTGACAGAAAAAAAATTAAAACTTTTCACTCATAGGATTTATTATATATATATTATATATTATATATATATTATATGTATATTATATATATATATTATATATATTATATATATATAATATAGGATACGTATAATATATTTATAAAGTAGGCAACGATTCCATAGATAAACCGAAATAATAATAACGACAGATATCGTTCATCTTACAAATTTAATAGATTATCACGTGAAAATTGAAGGTTATCACCTTTCATATCGTGAATCAGTCCGTGTTATTTGCAAGAAAATTAGTAATAGCCTGCAATATTCTTTTATTATCAGTGACCAGTGGCTTCTTATTGATTATTCGCTCTGATAATAATTCAACAACTCCCTTATCTCCCCTCGTTCTTTGAACTTCTAGGAATCGACCATACGCGATACCAGCGTTGGCGATTTTTTTTAACATTCCAGTTGATATCACATTTTTCAATGGTTCCAAATAACGCAATGCCATTGCCACCTTTTTGCCATGCATGCAATCACGGAAGGTTACAACAAATCGCTTGCATGCCGCAAATAAACTATCAATGTCAACAGCAGCATGGCAAAGTTCTTCCAGTATTTCCACATCGTATAATGCATCGTGAAACTTTTTATTGGCCTTTACGTTTAAAATATCTTCGGCTAATCTCTGTAGCTTGAACATTCCCGGTCCTTTGCGCTCGGTATACATTTTTTTAAACAAAGGCAACGTATCCGTAAAGCCAATGACGAACGGTCGAAAATCGTCGATCATTGAATGACTGTTGGCAGCAAGAACGAGACGCGTTGCATCGAATGCGGCATTGTGGGCGACGAGTAGACATGGTTTTTCGAGTGTTTTTAAAAATTTATGGAAAGCAACCAGAGCATCCTTGATAGGAATTGAATCGACTTTTTCGTTATGCAAATACAATTCTCCTGCGATATTTTCAAGGCCAGTCACTGCGGATGCTCTCGGGTCCACTGTTTGCGTTGGATTTATGTACGAGCAGAATCTGGAGTTGCCAGACTTGGCTGCAATTTGTAGAATATCCGCAGAGCGGGCAAATCCAGAAGTTTCGAGGTCGAAATATACGATTTTGTAGTCACCGGGGATTAGTTTCAAGTCTTCATTTTCAGACGGATCGGAGTAACTTTCAGAGGCGATGTCCGTATCAAGCTCTGAGCAACAACTCGACTTACTGTACCGTACGCCTTGCGCTGTTTTACTTTTTTTTTCGTAAACTTTCCTCGCCCACGCGCAATCATTTACGTTCAGCTTTTTTAGCAGCCGGTAACTTCGCTACAAAATTCTCATTCTTTCGACCGGATGCGCGATCTTTGAATTTCGATGCGTTGTCAGTACATTTCTTTCTCCATTTCTCGATGAGCTCGTTGAACCCGATCTTTGCCATTTTTGGATAAGCTGCGTTCGAACCCGCTCTCTACAATTTTTGTGGCGACGAAAAAAAAAAAAATGATCAGGCAATTTGCGCAACGCGGCGCAAGCGAGATCAGAGGTGTATTTCCTTCGTTCTGCGCGCAACAATATACACGCGAAGCAAAAGTTATTATACGCGTTCGATGACACTTTTGCCTCCGAGCTCAGAGAAATGAGAACGGCATACGTGTAGCTCGTTCGAGAAATTTTTCGTCACTAATCTAATCCATTCTCGCCAATGTGAGAACGCGTACTCATGCATGTACTTGCATACTAATTGCGCTATCAACAGTTCGGAACGAACAATGTGATATGTAAAATGTATGCATGTACACGACTACACATTCTTACTTTGGTGAGAGTGTATTAGCGCAACGTACCGACGCTGCGATGTTGCCACAGTTAATCTCCGCGCGATGATACACATTAGTGTGCGCCTATTGATATATGGGATGGGCATGTGTCAGTGAACTGTACCAGTCTAAAAGTTCACGCTGGATTGTTCAAATCACTCGTTTGAAAATTAATTTTCTCGCTCTTAAATATAATACCATCAGTCATTTAAAATAATCATATACAGTCCGACCTCCCAATAAGAAACCCGGCAATAAGAAACCTTCCCCAGTTTCGCGCTCAAGCACATCCCCCACTACGACTCGAGCTCCGAGCTCGAGAATTTTGTGCGCGAACCTCTGGTGAAGAAACCAGCCTGGGAGAGATTATTCGGGAAAAATAGAGTTAACATTGTAGTGTAAATTAATGTGTGCGTACGTGCGTGAGCGTGTGTGTGTGCGTTTTTTCATGGGCGATGTAAACAAATTGGAACTCTTTCGAGAGTTTCTTATCGAGAGGATCGCATGAGGAAAAGAGTGAGAGAGACAGACAGAGGTAGTGAGTGCGGAGCGCGCGCCTGGTGGGGGTATCCGAATTCTAGGAAAAACTCTTCCCCTTGGGGGCTTTTGGTTTCTTATTGGGAGGTCGGACTGTACCTCCATCAATACATAATGTTTAATCATTTGAGACTCCACAACTGAATTTATTTTAGATTTTTAATAATTAAAATATCGAACGAGCGCGTTCGACTTTTGGAACTTTTCTGTCCGCAGTGATACCTTAAATATTTGTCTATTGAAATTTTAATTAGGAGTAAGAATGAAATTTTTTTTTTTCAATCATTGGGGCGCATAATGTAGAGTAAGTAAAAATAATGAGAACGTATTTTTTTTTTATTTTTCGTTAAAAATGACGGATGCACCTGTTACAGGCAATTTAATTTCTCGGATTTTGACATATATAGTTATAGCGTAACATGTGTGACGTCATAATGTTATATTTTTCAATTTGTTATATTAACGGCAATTTTGATTCAAATAAAAAAATAAAAAATACGTACTAAATATTTTTTCCTAAGCTACCAGATTTTGAGATAAAAAAATTTCATTTATACTCACAATTTTTATTGATGCACCATGTATATTTTGTATCTTAAAAATCAATCGATGGATCAAGTTTCCGGCTTATCATTAAAAAATGAATGATTTTTGTAATTTTTTTTGCAAAACTTCATCCAGATCGGTTCAACGATTAAGCATGGTCTGCATAGGCCGTAACCGTGTTCGTAACCGTAACTTTAAAAAGTTGAGAGGCCGTGTACTGTGTTACCGTCTACAATGCCGTCACCGTAGAAATCGTAACCGTAGAAGTTGCCAAATTTCAGCTTCTACGGATACGATTATTACGTACAGCCAATCAGAAGTACCACTGCCCCACTCTGCGACTCTGCCTGAAGTGAGGTTGGAAACTCACAATTCGGTGCTTGTTTTTCATTGGCTAGAAATCAGTCACGTACACCATTGTACGTACACCATTGTAGATGGGAGAATTTTTTTTTTACGGTACGGATACGTTACGGATAACGGTTACGTTACGGTTACGGCCTATGTAGACCATCCTTTAAGGATGGTCTGCATACAGCCCAGTCAATAGGTAGTTTTGAGGTGAAAAAAATAAGGAACATGGGATATTTTCAGGACTGGTAGGGAGGTGTCTCCTGAGTATAAATCCAGATTGGCGACCTCTTATCGCTATCAGGGTCGCCGCCATCTTGTAAAACGCGTTTCGCTCTATATCTCGCGAACCGTCCACTTTACGACAAAATGTGCAGATACCTTTTTTATATATAATAAAATTCCCCATCTTTTTTGCCCATAACTTTTTTACGTAACATCAATATTTTCCAAGTTATACTAATTCCAAAACTATTTCTCCAAATATCTCCCTGAGCGTTTATTATTTCGCGAAAATACTTATTATCAAACTTGTAGAGCATCAAATTCCCAACATTTTTTAATTTGACCTTTCTTTCCTATCATTAATACCTTCAAAGATATACCGCGTTTATTGAGCGAGGCGCCGCAAAATCTTCACAAAACGCGCTCGATAAGCAATGGATATCATTTAACGTTAATATAAAAAATAGTGAGAAAGTATAATCATTTATTACAGCATTTACCTGAATGAAGACCGCCGTATTATTGTCATTTGTATTATTGTATTATTGTATGTTGTATTATTGTCTTTGCACACCCTATTTTCTCCAGGGTCACATTATTATAAGCATGTTACGTAAGCATTACAAAGTCATGTTACATTACTGTAATGTTACTACGGTACACCCCATTAACGTTACATAAATATCACCAAGGTAGGCCGTAACCGTAACGTAACCGTTATCCGTAACGTATCCGTACCATAAAAAAAAATTCTCCCGTCTACAATGGTGCACGTAGAATGGTGAACGTAACTGATGTCTAGCCAATGAAAAACAAGCACCGAATTGTGAGTTTCCAACCTCAAATCGTGGACATAAGCAAGGAAGATTTCTGATTGGTTGTACGTACACGGGGAAAACTGGTTTGTAGTTCTGACAAATGCTGCCAACGTCGGGGCACTTCAGTCACTTCCACATAGTACCTTTGTAGATTTTACAAAGTATCGCGCTATTGGATAGTTCTCGTTGCGCACGAGGCACGAATATCAGCTGCAATTCATTTGCGCGACGCACATTATTCTTCACTCACCAGTATTTATATATATATATATATATATATATAGACTTGCAGCTGATATTCGAGCCTCGCGCGCATGCGCGCAGCGAGAACTACCAACTCTGGCAGATCTACCTTTGTAGATTTTACAAAGGTAGCCTGGTCAAATCAACGAATTGATGCCAACAAAGTTCCACGTAGTTGGTTTGACAATCTTACCAACGGCGCGCCAACAAAAAAACTCTACCAAGATGAACTTTGTTATAGTGGCGCCGCACGTCGGTCAGATCAACAGATATAGCTGTCAATATAACCAATTATTTTTCCCCGTGTGGTTGATTTGACAAAGTATCGCGCTGTTTGGATATAGTTCTCGCTGCGCGCATGCGCACGAGGCACGAATATCAGTCCATGAGGCACTCTACGGATCTACCTTTGTTGATTTAACAAAGGTAGCCTGGTCAAGTCAGCGATTAATGCCTAGATACACGTGGTTGGTTTGACAATCTTACCAACGGCGCGCCAAAAAAAAAAACTCTACCAAGATGAACTTTGTTATATAGTGGCGCCGCTCGTCGGTCTTTCCCCCGTGTAAAACCGTATCCGTAGAAGTTGAAATTTGCCAACTTCTACGGTTACGGTTTCTACGGTAGACGGCATTGTAAACGGTAACACGGTACACGGCCTCTCAACTTTTTAAAGTTACGGTTACAGATACGGTTACGGCCCATTATAGACTATCCTTTATGGAGAAATCCTGCGCCCAAGCTTTCCGCAGTAACTTTTACTAACTTTCCTATTACAGCTATACTAATGTTTATTTGAAAAATGTCAATGAGAGGCATTTTGTAGGCAATGATTCGAGCTTTCTACTGAAAGTATCATTTCCAGCCCAACCTCACCACTATCGTTCCAATAGACCTCTAAAATGAAGGCCTTGGAGACGTATGTGCCCCCTCAAGACACGTGGCACTCCAAAATTGCATAGAATTTTTTCCATATTTATTTCGATTGCTTATTGATTGGTTAATTTTCTTTTTTTTTAATGGGCCAATGTCGTGTATTTTACAGATTGAAGATAGCGAGGAAAAGGAAGAGGGGGAAAAAAAAAAAGCAAAGACGAAGAACCTGGAGATTGAAATGTCGGTCGAGGTCAGGGCTGGTCGGCCAACGATGCCGACGATTCCACACTCCAAGAGGCCTACGATATTCATCTATCCGACTGGTGAGAACACGTCCCGAGAATCCAAAATGAAGGGACGAATAATGAAGTGACAAGGGCAGAGAGAAGGGGAAAAGAGAAAAAAAAAGTACTCGAAAGTTTCTATACACACACACGTTTTTGCAATTCGAATAATTGCAATCTTTCATTATATGACATATCTACACTGGCAGTCAAAAGTATTAAAAAAAAATACTGAAAAAAAATTTAATATTTCAAAGAAATCGTCAAAATTTTAAGAAATTCATCAACTTTATGAATATCGTGTATTTTTTATCATTACAAATACACAATACTGAGTCAAATCACTTTATCAATCCTGGAATGGAATATTTTTAATTTTTTTTTCCTAGAAAATCTTCAACTTTCATTTTGGAGTAATTTTTCACAATTTTCGTTTGTCATATTTTTTTTTTGTACGAACTGTGCAGACCTCGTGGAGTTAAACGACACCCAAACTGATTTTACTTCCCAGTATCACTGCATTCATTTAATTCGCAAAAAATAAAAATAAAAAAAAGTAGGGCAGAGCTCGTTAGGGAAAATGAGTTGGTAGGACATTCACGATGATTCAGCGTTATACTCTCGTGGATTTGTGAAGAGAAAAATTGTCAAAAAATTTAAGAGTTCCCGAAGAATCGGAGAAAGAGAAAAATCAGATTTTATTTTTTTTTTCAACGCAGTTCGATAGTCAATTTATCGAATGAATAACCCAAAAGGAGAGTCAGAGTCATTTGTGGGGGAGACGATTGTGCATTTAAGCCGAATGGAAATGGATTGGAAAGAGAAAACAGGAAGAAAAAGAATGTCAGAGGGAATATACACACATATATATATATATATATATATATATATATATATATATATATATATATATTTAAAAAAATAATTCCAATTGTAGAGACAATTATTATTATTATTCATAAATGAGAGAATCGAGAGTCGAATTCGTGGCGTTGAGTCTTTTACTCCAAATTTTTTTTTTTCCCCTCGTTCAGTAGACTCAAAGAAACACTCGAGATTTTTTTTTGGATTTTAATCTCAAGTGGTTTTGACTCCGAAAATTTTTGAAAGTCCTACATTTGGGATAAGAAAATCCTACTTTAGGATAGAATTTTAAAAAATTCGCCGAGTCAAAACCACGTGAGAATAAAATCCAAAAAAAAATTAACAAGTGTTTCTTTGAGTCAACTGAGCAGGGGGAAAAAAGTTTGAAAAAAAAATCAATGAGGACGAGGGTCACAGCCTGTCCATCAGGTTGGCACGGAATGCCCCATATATATATAAATGTATGTGCATAAATGTAACTATATTTGGTATGGACTCGGCAGGATAGAGACACGAGGGTAAAAGAAAAAGGGTGGAAAAAAGAGTGAGGAATGTTGGTAAGGTATGAGGATTTTTTTTTTCAAGTGGAATTTTCCATATGGAGTGTCTAGTTAGAAACTTCAGAAATCCTGAAAAGCTCACACCACTTAGCCTTGCTCTGGCAAATTGTGGACTGGTTTTGTACGAATGCAGAAGAGACCCGGCAGAGAGGAAAAAAAACGACAGAAAAAAAAAGAGAAACGTGAGCTTGCAAGCTCGAAACAATATATATGTGTGTGTGTGTGAGTGCTCAAACGAGGCAAACAGTTGCAACGAGAAATAATGTAATCAGCTGATGCTTCTTGCCAGTGGTTTAATATTGAGATCATCGTACCCTCACCAAGATCACGATGGTAAATTGAATTCTTCCCTACACTCCACATTTTTTTTATGAAACGTACATTTTTTTTATGAAACGTACATTTTTTTTATGTACATTTTTTTATGTACCTTGTAGATTGAGAAAAAAAAAAAACTTTCCATGCTATCGAATCTGACGAAAACGATTCTATCTACTCAATGTCACAGTGATTAAAACTTGTGAAAACATTTTTTTTGTCATTCATAATTTTGAATTAAAAAAAAAAATTTCACAGGGCAGACTGGGGAGGTTTGGACGAATTTCTCCATCCGGGCGATCGCCCCTATAATTCGTCATGATGAGATCAATATTGAGAATTAAAAAAAAAAAAATCAGCACGACAATGTGAATAATTTAATTTTTTCATCTTTATTCTTTTTTTTTAATTTTGGATGAATTTCTCTATCCGGGCGATCACCCGTATAATTCGTCATGATGAGATCAATATTGAAAATAAAAAAAAAAAAAAAAACAGCACGACAATGTGAATAATTTAATTTTTCAGTTTTATTAATTTCTTTTAATGAGAAAAAAAATTATTTCGTATCGTTCAAACGTATGATAAATCACCCTCGAAGTTTTCGAGATTAGTTTTTATTTTTCTTGTTTGAATTTTCGGGAAAGCGATCTTTTTTTTCAGAGTCCCAAACTAGATTCACTTATTAACTCGTAACGATCACTCAGGGAGTCAAAATTCGAACCCAACAAAAGTTTAGCCTGAATTTAGCCCAAATTAGCTAAAAATTGCCCAATCATTATTGCCGTTATATTCAATAATATTATCACACTATTTTTTTTCCCTTGAAGTATCGTATCCGCGGAGTGTACTCTATAAATTTTATCGAAAAATATTTAAAATCTCAAAAGTTATGATTTTTTGTTTAAGTAAAAAGTCATCTTTACGTTTTTTCTTGTTTTACCATTTTTTAAAACTACCCTAACGTTAATTTTTCCAAACCTACGCATCTCGCTCACATTCCACAATGATTGAAGAATGTTCAGTCGTTGTTTTTTTTTTCTATACCGAAAGCAACAAATAGCTCAGGCGTGGCAACAGAGTCTAAAGTTTCTGGGGTCATTTCGAGACAAATATAGACAAATCAAGGCAAATATAGCAGTAAAATTCCATCCCCTATTGGTGCATCAATTGATTCGAAAAATTCAAAAGAAAAAAAAAACAAATTTTATCATATTCCTGTTATTTTTTCAAATTATCAATAATCCATTTTTTCCCATAATTACTAATTCAGCCTCTTTCGAGTCAATCGTTATAGTTCCTGACATATCGGTCTGGGTGTGGGTACAAAGATTTAAAAAATGGCAATCTTGATGAAATTATGTGAGAAAAATATTGATAGTGCATGGGAGAGCTTTTTCGAGGATAAAACGTTTCTGCGATCGAGTCAGCGGTGAAATGGAAAAAAAAAACTTGAAATTCTACAGCTCTTGGAACGTTCAATTTGATATACACAAAGCACTCGAGTTTCCAGTAGACAGCTAATTAGCGACCGTTTGTCACGAAAACTTAGTCTATCTCTTCCTCTATTTCTGAAAATCGTCACAAGCAACCACCGCGTAATTTGCAATCTTGGTCTCCATTCAACCGAGCAACAATGCCGATTGAATTGGCGTCATTATACCGCGTTGGGTTCTCGGTTGATGGAGCAAGAGAAAGAGCTCATGAAGCCGTCTAAAGAACCGGTCGTTAATCGAGCTTTTTCGGAGCAAAAGAAAAATCACTGCGTGTGCATATAAAAACTTCACTGCACACACACACACACGAAATTAAACGTATACATGTATACGCCTTTAGCACTCTGTCCAGAAATTATATCATTTTTTTTTCCCATCCAAAACTCTGACTCTCGTTTCACCAAAACCTTCAATCCTCAAATTTCCTCTCGCCAAAGAGTGTTAAGAGCGAAGTTGAATTTTTTTTTCAAAGCACGAGCATCAATGCAACCCGTAGTGAAAATTCAATTTATGTCCCGAGCAAGAAGCTCCGAGGGGAAAAAAAAAAAAATATATCCTTCATAAGCGAGGATTTTCGTCGACAGACTCGATTTTTCGTGATTCCATTATCGTTTCTTTTCTTTATTTTTTTTTTTTCATTTGGTTATATGAAGTTCCCCCTAGGCACAAGCATATCCGAGAATTAATGACTTTATAATGACTTTATAAGCTTTTATTTTTATTTTTTGTTTTAATATCCCTGCAATCTTAAAAATATCACTTCGCATAAATCGATTCTATCGAGCCGATGAATCTTTAATATCGCGTCAGCTTCTTCGTCTTAAAAACGAATTTTCTCTCGATCTCAATTTTTATGCAAAATAACACAGTCTATACAAGCTCGATGGAGGTACAATTTTATCGGTTGATAAATACGTCACGGCGATACATGACATTGGATAATGGAAAAGAGCCGAAGACCGAGGAAACTGGAGAGTAAAAGCTCCGTGTGGTTTGAAAAAATAATAAAAAAATAAAAATAAATAATGGAGAGAGAGATATATATCTCCCACGGGTCTTCATTAAAGATATTCAGATCAGCGAAAGAATCCTGCTCTCCTTCTACTCTCATTTCCATCATCCACTACCATCCTATTTCCTACATTCGATTTTTCACCACGACCACACACATATATATATATATGGGGCATTCCACGTCAGATCGATCTGATCCTCTCAGAATTAGTTTAAAATTTCTGAAAACTTTATGTCACTCGTCGAGAATATTTGTGATTTTTCGTAGATTTTTATTCAACGATGCTTAGGCGTTAGCATTCGATATAAAATGTGTGGAAATCGAGAATTTTCATAGTTTAATCAAGTATAACTCGAAAACTGTTGATTATGAATAAAAAAAAGTTGAATATAAAAAAAAGTTTCAGTTTTGAGTGAACTCAAACACCAAAATATGCAAAAATTTATCGAGGCCGCTGAAAGTTCATAAAAACTCCAAAAAAAATTATTAGTTTTTGAGATTTTTCATAAACGGTTTAATTTTTTTAGATAAAAATTTTCGAGCATATTCCTCTCTTGGTGTTCAAAAACTTGTGTAAATTTCATCATGGATCGGGGGATTCGGTTTCGAATGAGCTTTTTTTTTTTCGAACGAGCTTTTTCTTTCGCAGTTTTCGTAAAAACTGTCATGTCATGTCGTCCTGTCGTCGACATCGTGTGAAATAATTCCAAAACTTCGAAATCAAATCCCGGCCCGTGATGAAATTCATACAAGTTTTTGAACACCGAGAGAGGAATATCCTTTAAAATTTTTAGCGAAAAAAATTGAACCATTTTTGAAAAATCTCAAAAAACCAATATTTTTTTAGTTTTTAAGAACCTTCAGCGGCCTCGATAAATTTTTGCATATTTTTCCGTTTGAGTTCACTCAAAACTGAAACTTTTTTATCCGTAACTTTTTTTTTATTATATAATCGATAGTTTTCGAGTTATACTTAATTGAACTTCGGACATTCTCGATTTTCGCGTGTAAAATGTCAAATGCTAACGTCTAAACATCGTCGAATAAAAATCTGAAAACAAAAACGTAAATATTCTCGACAAGTGACAGAAAATTTTCACAAAGTTTAAACTAATTCCGAGAGGTTCAGGCTTTTGGTCAGGTCGATCTGACGTGAAATGCCCCATACAGCACGAAGAATCTCATAAATCTTGGAAAGCCGTTGAGTCGTAAAACTTTGCATGTATAATGTATATATGAGGCATTCCACATCAACATGACCACTTCAAAACCTTAATATCTTGAATTTTTCTGCAATCAACATAATATGCTATAGTACTCTTTAAAACAAAAATATTGATTTGTATTGCGAATTTATGGTGGCATTGATAGGGATGAAATTACAGGAAAATGCGATTTTTGTTTGTTTTTTCTCCCTGATTTTATTACATGAAAATAGTGTGTCGGAGCGAAAAATTGCTAGGAATCAATTTTGTTGTGTTTGTTGCAAGGATAACGAAAAAAAAATTTTTTAAGGCAAGATTTTACATTTTTCATGGAAAAAAAACCTATTTAAAAAATAAAAATCGATTTTTGGACGATTATGACAGTTTAAAAAAATTTGAAATATTTTTTTTTCAATTCCTCGAATTTTTTTCAAAAGGAATACGTCTCTTTCCAGATGGAGAAATTCAATCTAAAGGCTCAGCAAAAGAAAAGAAAATTGGAAAACAAAATTTTATGCAAAATTTCAAATAAAAATGTTATATAATGCGAGTATATTTCTCAATATATTTTCGAATATTTTGTAAATAAATATTGAGAAATATACTCGCATTATATAACATTTTTCTTTCAAATTTTGCATAAAATTTTTTTTTTTCCAATTTTCTTTTTTTTTTTGCCGAGCCTTTAGATTGAATTTCTCCATCTGGAAAGAGACGTATTCCTTTTGAAAAAAAGTTCGAGAAATTAAAAAAATATATTTCAAATTTTTGTAAACTGTCATAATCGTCCAAAAATCGATTTTTATTTTTTAAATAAGTTTTTTTCCATGAAAAATGTAAAATCTTTAAAAAAATTTTTTCGTTATCCTTGCAACAAACACAACAAAATTGATTCTCAGCAATTTTTCGCTCCGACACACTATTCCCATGTAATAAAATCAGGGAGAAAAAACAAGCAAAAATCGCATTTTCCTGTAATTTCACCCCTATCAATGGCCACCATAAATTTAATACACATCAATATTTTTTTGTTTTAAAGAGTACTATAGCATACGTCGATTGCAGAAAAATTCAAGATATTAAGGTTTTTAAGTGGTCATGTTGATGCGGAATGCCTCATATACGGATATTGTAACACACAGCTGTGACTATAGGCCTTAACCCTGCAGTACATGAAATCGATATTGCTGACTGAATACGAGAAATCTTCGTATTCACAGCATGTACCTGCTCGAGTATCCTATTGTTATATCCTATTGTTATAAATTTTATGAAATATTTCATACTTCGTCGAGAGTCTCATCGGAGAGTCGGATTTACGAATATTCCTGAAAACGAAGAATATCTTTCCCGGTAGAATAAGAACGGAGCAAGTCACTGCGAGAGCCCGCTGACAGCTACGACACACATTTGTAACGACAATACGAAATTTGAATCTCACGAGGTGAAACTGGAGATGTAAAAATTCTGAATTGATGCTCGTAAACTGTTTTTTTTCCCTAAAAAAAATGGACGCGTTTTCCTGTGCGAAATTTTTTATACGTTTGTTTTTTTTTTTTTTTAATTTTTTTTTTAGTATCCCCCGAGAGCATAATAGTACCGATAGTATCGTGCATCTTGGGCTTTCCATTGCTCGCATTGCTCGTCATATGCTGCCTCAGGAGAAGAGCGAAATTGGCGAGAGAACGAGCGAGAAGAAGAAACTACGATCTCGATCATGGAGCACTGAGCCTCGTACGTTTTAGTCCGGTGCATCGTTTGGGTAAGTTTGATGCAAAAGCTTTTTATTTTTTTTTTTTATTACGTCTCTTTTTCCTTCTTTTTTTTCATTCCCATTTTTACTCTTTTCCGGTCCATCTCTCTCTCTCTTGCGCTCTTTTAGCAAACGCCGTGTACGATATAACCCAATTATGAACGATCAATCAACGCTACGAAATTCTCGCTACGCTGTATGGATTTTGTGTTTCTTTCTTTTTTTTTTTTTTTTGCTGCCTTTTTTCACGCCCACTCAGCCTATATGTGCGTATAACCGGTTCTTTTTTATTCGGAATTGACTAGTTTTATTTTTCTCTCTCTCGTCCACGCTGAACGAGGAAATTCTGTACTTTTGTAAATATTGTCAAGACGACATTGCCACATTTTTTTTTTTTTCTCGTTCGTTATTTTCCTTGATCGGAGATTTCCCGACGAGTACTCGCGACGTTTCGTTGAAATTCGTCTCGTGAATTTTTGCGAGGATACGAAATAGTAAAATTGGAATTATGAGGGATTGAGTTGTTTGTTTTTTTTTCCCCCAAATTCATAATAAATTCGTCATTAGCGATGGAGAGCAGGAAAAATAATGTGTTAAATGTAAAAAAAAAGGATATAGACGAAACGATATAATTGAAATGGAAAGGAAATGGGACTCACGAATTTTTCGATGACTTCGACTCTTCGCAACGATGAAAATTTTTCGTCAAATAACAGCAGGCGTGGAAAAAATCTTCTATATCCTCTTCGGCTCGCGTTTCAATCGACAAAAGCTGATTCGTGAATCGACGAGGAAACTCGAAATATTCCCACGAGTTCTTTTTCTTCTTTTTTTTTCTTCTTTTTTCCTTTCCTGGCAACGATTTTGAGGGCATGGCCTTGCGATGATAACGCGCTCACGTTGCACTCGGTCTTCAAATCCACGAATGTACGCGCGCGTGTGTGTGTGTGTGTGTGTGTGTGTGTAAGTTTGCAAGAGAGCAGACACAGCGGAGTGCTTGGGTACACAACTGATGAAAAAGCTCGTGAAACAAATTGCCCTGTAGCGAGGAGAGCAAAAAAAAAATCGAGGTCTCGTTAATTAAAAAATACAGGCTATTCGGTTTCATTTTTTTTTTTTTTTTTTACGCAGTAAAGACTCCGGCCTCTCAAGATTTCAAAGAATAGAGACAACTTGCGTGCAAACGATTTTCTCTTTTTTTTCCTTATTATTCTGTCATAGTTTAATATTTTCCGAAGCTAATTAAACGTTGCATTAATTTCTTTAAGGGAGCTTTCCAGTGTGAAATTTTCAAAAAATCAATTTTTTTTTTTTTGCTTTATCGAATAGTATACACTCTTCCGAATATTCCCTGAAATTTTCATGCCGAAATTCAGATTATTTCGGTTACTGTACAGCATTTCTTGGAAGAAGGGAACGGAGCGCTACAGCTGCCGCGTCGGCCGTCACTTCCTCACTTGAAACTTTGAACGCGTTTTTCTCGAAACAGCATTTTTTAAAACGGTGTCCAACCTGGAGGGCAGAGTTTTAAAGCTATCGAGTTGAATTTTTTACACAATATTCTTAACGTCATTGTTTATCGTGCTATGGAAGCTTTTTTTTTTTTTTTACATCTTCCTATTTTTTTGTAAAAAAAACTGCCAAAAAAAAATGCTAAAATCGATACTTTTTGTTCAAACCGGCGCCATTTTTGCAAAAAAAAAAAGCCTCCATAGCACGAAAGCCAATTATATACCGATCAATAATCTTTTTGTGTTTTTTGTTTCAAATCAAAATTGTAACCCCCAACGTGGACACCACATCCAAGTGCATTTTCTGCAACAATTGTTTCATCATTTTTATAGATATTAATTAATAAATAAATCGATCTTTAAAAAATTGTTTTGTATTCTTCAATACCCAATTAATATACAAAAAAAAAACCAGACCGATTAGATTATTTTTTCTTTAAAAAAAAAATCGCGAAAAACAGCGATTTTTCGGGCTGTCACACTGGAAAGCTCCCTTAAGCAGAGTAAATTGTTATATCTTGAGGGGCAAAAATTGTGAAAAATTTACGCGTTTGTAAAAAATAAAATTGTAAAAATTGTAAAAAAATTTACGAAATCAGAATTAGAAATGTGAGGTTTCGTTTCAACGCTATTCGATAGCAAATGACATTGATAACAACGTATAAAAATTATAGCAATATAAGTTTTTGAAATATCAACGTTAATGTTGCAAAAAAAAAATTCAAATTTCACGTTTTCCGAGCTTCAACTCGAAACGCTGTCCGAACTATTCAAGATAGAGACAATTGCGGGAAAACAATTTTGTAGAGAAATAAATTTTCTATAAAAAAGTCCGCGATAGTATGCATAAAAAAAGAATAGCGGATGAATGGGAGATGTCCGAAGTGGCGTGACGAGGAAGTGTGATTTTTGTGAAATCGCAGAATAGTAGACCCATTAGTTGTTAAATTGCATATCACCGCGTTAGCGTTGAATTAAAAATGCATAAAAATTCATAGGTCAACTGGATACAACGAGAAAACCTTTACCGCCTAAAAAAACTTTATTTATAACTAGTTTTAAATAAAGCCATTTACTTGAAATGGTTTTTTTTAAATTATTTTTACAACTTTGGATGCCTTCCACGCCTTAATTATTAACTTCAGATACATGACACCGTGGACTTTTTTGTAGAGAATTTAGTTACCTAGAAAATGATTGATAAGCAATTTTACTCTATTACGTATAGTTTGAGCAGCGTTTCGAGTTAAAGCACAAAAAGTGCCAAATTTTCATTGTTTCTGTTTTTCCCTTGCCAAAATGTAGAAAGAAATGAAAAAATAATGCACATTTTATAAGTTATTATTTATGCCGTTTACTGTGAAAATACGCTAAAAAAAACTCCAGAATTTTATTCTGAAAAAGAAGCCTAATTCGACAAGTTGAGTTCGGCAACATTGTCCGTCGTGTCCTAAATCGAAAGCGTACGCCTTTTTTTCAGCACTTTTAAATATGTTACATTTAATTACTCAACGAAAATTCTCCTAAGTAAAGTGAGCTTTCGCACACGGTTTTATTACATACAGAACTAGGTCATAGATTTTTTTGAAGCTGCTGGCATTTCAACTTCGTGAATTACAGAACGATTGTTAAATTATTGTTTTTTAAACATTCAATATATCGACAACGAGGCTCCTAATCTCATTGAATCTATACTGAATATTGAATATTATAATACTATAATATTAAAATAATAATAATAATATTATAATATAATAATAATAATAATTATTATTATTATTATATTAATATTATAATATTAAATTATAATATTATAATACTATAATATTATAGTACTGAATATTGAATATGTATTGATACTATATCGATGTAACCGAGGAACATAAAAAATTCGCGAAAGTGAATAATTAGTGCACGAGTGAGTGTAAATCTGCATTGCAGCGTATGCTGTGACTTTAAAAAAAAAATTAATCAAGGATACATGAAAGCGATATCTCGAAATTTGCCAAGAACAGATTTAGAGATGTTCCTAACGCAAATAAACTCTTTTTCTGGTGTTGATACAGTTTTGCTTTTTCCAACATGGTAAAAAAAAACAATATTTGTACACTTTTTTCGATTGTTCAGGCACATTAGTCATGTTTGAACCCGATTTACAGGTTATTTACGAATTACGAACGTTTTTTTTTGGACTCTCTGAACGAATATTTTAACCAAAACTGGTATAATATTTTTTCAGTTGAATAAAATCGACGGAGCCACTCTGCAGCAATATTTTTCCTATCAAAATATTCTATTTAAAATTGTAAAAATAAAAATTGCTCATGGTATTGAATTGGATTGATCATGGCGCTTGCTCATTTTGGATTGATCATGGCGGATTGCTCATGGCGCTTGAATACTCTAAAAGGAGAGTCCGGAAAATTCGGGCTCCTCAAATTTATCGCATTGAAAAAACACGTGGTACGAGAAACGAGAGGATATTTTTTTTTTTGTTCACCTGCTCTTCGACGTCGATCCAGGTCGAACTCCTCGATTCTTCCCGAGGAAAATTTTGCATGTTTCGAGAAAACTTGAAAACTTTTTATCCCTTTGGGAAGAGCCTTCATTTCATCAAACAAATGGATAATTAATCCTCTCTTTCTCTTTCTCTCTTCGAGTACGAGTGTCGTTCAGCTTGTTTTGAACGTTTCTTTTTTTTTTTTTTTTTTTTTTGTTCAGCTGGTATCGAACGATCGACGAGGGCAGTTACGTTCAAAAGCGACAAGCCATCGCGACCATTGCCATCCCTCGAATTGGACACCGTCGTCGAGGAACGCTCGGATCCCGAGCAGAGCACCGGCCTCGAGCTCAGCAGTCCCGACTAGCATTTAGCCCCGGTGCCATCGAGGTTCGTAAAACATATGCTCTTGATAATCGGTCGATCGCGATGAATCTCGTGATATCTTGGATGAAAAAAACAAAACAAAAGAAAAAGCATTAATACTCGAGGCTTGATGAAATTTTATACTTTTTTTTTTGTGGAAGATTCACAAAGTACGGTTTGTACAATGCGAAGCTCAATAAAGAATCGTCGATTTTATTGAAAATCATTTTTTTTTTAAATTAAAATATCCTTGGACCAATATTTATAATGCAAATGTAAACTTTCCATGCGAAAAAAAATCAATTTCGATTGAGAAACTTTGTGATAAATAATCAAAGGGCAAAAAAAATGTTAATGGAAAATTATCAATCGCAATAAATTCGAATGGAATTTTAATTGAATGTAACTTCAATAAAAAAAAATTACTCCGAGTGATTGTAATGAATTTTCCATTTTATTGCCAATGATCTCGATTGAAATGAAATTTTATCAAAAATTAAATATAGAGAATTCGATTTTAATGCAAAAAATGTTTGATCAAAGGCTCTTATACTTTTTTTTTGTGAAGAATTTACAAACTACGATTTGTGCAATACGAAGCTCAATAAAGAATCATCGATTTTATTGAAAATCATTTTTTTTTTCAATTAAAATATCCTTGGACCAATATTTCTCAATGTCAATGTGAACTTTCCATGCGAAATAAATCAATTTCGATTGAGAAACTTTGTGATAAGCCATCAAAGTGCAAAAAAAATGTTAATGGAAAATTACCAATCGCGATACATTCGAATGGAATTTTAATTGAATGTAACTTCAATAAAAAAAATTAATCCGAGTAATTGTAATGAATTTTCAATTTTATTGCCAATGATCTCGATTGAAATGAAATTTTATCAAAAATTAAATGTAGAGAATTCGATTTTAATGGAAAAAATGTTTGATCGAAGGCTCTTATACTTTTTTTTTTGGGGAGGATTCACAAAGTACGGTTTGTACAATGCGAAGCTCAATAAAGAATCGTCGATTTTATTGAAAATCATTTTCTTTTTTAATTAAAATATCCTTGGACCAATATTTCTAATGTAAATGTAAAATTTCCATGCGAAATAAATTAATTTCGATTGAGAAACTTTGTGATAAGCAATCAAAGTGCAAAAAAAATGTTAATGAAAAGTTATCAATCGTAATAAATTCGAATAGAATTTTAATTGAATGTAACTTCAATAAAAAAAATTACTTCGAGTAATTGTAATGATTTTTCCATTTCATTGCCAATGATCTCGATTGAAATGAAATTTTAACAAAAATTAAATATAGAGAATTCGATTTTAATGCAAAAAGTGTTTTATCGAAGGATTTTGTACTTTTTTTTTATGGAAGATTCACAAAGTATAGTTTGTACAATACGAAGCTCAATAAAGAATCACAAATTTTTTTTTTATTAAAATATCCTTGGACCAATATTTCTCAATGTGAACTTTCCATGCGAAAAAAAAATAAATTTCGATTGAGAAACTTTGTGATGAATAATCAAAGTGCAAAAAAAAAGTGTTAACGAAAAATTATCAATCGCAATAAATTCGAATGGAATTTTAATTGAATGTAACTTCAATAAAAAAAAATACTTCGAGTAATTGTAATGAATTTTCCATTTCATTGACAATGATCTCGACTGAAATCAAAATTTTATCAAAAATTAAATGTAGAGAATACGATTTTAATGCACAAAATGTTTGATCGAAGGATTTTATACTTTTTTTTTTAATGGAAGATTCACAAAGTATAGTTTGTACAATACGAAGCTCAATAAAGAATCATAAATTTTTTTTTTTTATTAAAATATCCTTGGACCAATGTTTCTCAATGTCAATTGAGAAACTTTTCTGATAAATAATCAAAGTGCAAAAAAAAAATTGTTAACGAAATCGCAATAAATTCGAATGAAATTTCAATTGAATGTAACTTCAATAAAAAAAATTATTTCGAGTAATTGTAATGAATTTTCCATTTTATTGCCAATGATCTCGATTGAAATCAAAATTTTATCAAAAATTCAATCTAGAAAATACGATTTTAATGCAAAATAAGTTCGATCGAAGGATTTTATACCTTTTTTTTTCGCAACGTTTCATCGCAACAGGTCACCGAGAGGTTCCAAGGCTTTGGTGGTACCGCAACCCGTGGATCACAGTCCTCTGTGGACGGCGCTGACTCACGCGAACACGACGACCGGTGTACTAGGCGATACCTAGCAGGAGGTCGAGGCCGGAGGCTTCATAGGAGCCCTCGTCCTCGATTTGCCGATTATATACTGACCCGAGGAGAAAATTCGTGATAAAATTTCTCCCACGCCGTGACGAAGATCTGGAAAATTCTTCGGACACGCGCGAGTGCGCGCACCGACGAAGACAAAACTTTTCGCCGGCGAACTCTCGACGCGACGAGACGACGCATGGATCATGACGTGAAAACATTTTAAAAACAACAAAATTTATCCCATTCGTCTCCGGATGAGCGATAAAAGTCACCCCGCACAAACGGTCCGAGGGGAGGAAAAAAAAAGAAAAATTAACGAAATTTTTAACCAATCTGTCTCAGGAGACAAATTTAAAAAAAAATGCACCAAAACACCTCTCGAGTCCGATTAAAGAATATTATTTCCAACACAGATTTAAGTAAAAAAAAAAATCTGTATCGGATCGGTGAGAAATTTTTGTACAGGCTTAGAGTAATGCAGGCGCAGAGAGCTTAACGCAGACGAGATCGACGTTAAAGAAAAAAAAAAAAAAAAAAAAAACAAGAGAAACTATTCGTCGCGCTATCGACGATCTACAAGCTGCCGAAACTTCGAAAACGTTGTAAATACGTATATTGTTAATATAGTGTGTATAATAAAAAATATAGTTATATATATATATATATATATATATAAATTGTGTGTAAAGGAATAAAAGTATGGATATCGGTTGTAAACGTTAGTGACAATTGGGTACGAAAAAAACCAAAAAAAATCCTTGTCTCTTTTCAGCCAGTCTTCGAGGTATCATTGAGGAAACTTCGAAAATTGTTTTTATAATCGCCTCTTTCTCGACAATTGTGATCGACGCTTAAAATTAACTCACCGACGGACGTGAGACGCGTAAATTTCTCTCTTGATCTTCGTTTTTCTGTTTTTTAATCTATTTTTTGTTTTTTTTTTTTTGGGTAACAAAAAAAACGCTTCGAGAGAGGCCGAGGTAGTCACCAGGAAGCACGTTGTATTTTGACGATTCGCGTTTAAAGAAATTCACTTTTTTTTTCGCAAAGGCAAAATTTCTATCGACTTGCGAGGGTTACGCCGATTTTTCGCGCCTCTCGCGCCTCTCGCATCGATTCTTCGCGAAAAAAAATAAAATAAAAATGATCAACAACGATAACACTCACGTATCTAAAATCCGGCTATAACGCGACCCTTCTTCGACGCATGTTTCAATTTATTCGTTTTCTTGTCCTTTTTACGCTTGAGAATATTCTCCTGTCGCTTCTGCTGCTTCTCCTGCTTTCCCTTCTCAACTCCCTCTATCCTCGATTCCCATTTTTTCGCGCTCTTCGTCTTCTGCTGCTCCGTACGTTTTATCGTACGTTTCAACAATTCCGGATCGTCTTTGATCTGAAAAGTTCACGATGAGAGTTAAAAAAAGAAAAAAAAAGAAAAATAAAGAAAAAAACGTGATCGAAAATTTGAGGAAAATTTTAATTAAAATTTTCAATTGCAAATTATTTGAAGTAATTTGAATGAAATTTAAATTATTCACAATTGTTTTGGGGAAATTTTAATTGCATGCTATCTCGTTAAAATTAGTCCGAGTTGATGGATATTAATTTTTATTTTATTACAACGCTGGAAGATTGTCGAAAAATTTAACTGAAGGCTTAGAACGAATTTCAAAGTTTCAATGATATTTCAAGCAAAAGGGTAGTATAAACTTTTTTTTTTAATAATAATGAAGATTTTACCGTTATATGTTTAGGAAAATGTCTGTAAAATCTTTTAACAAACGGAATGAGCTATGAAACAAGATATTTGATCGATTATGGGGTTTTTTTAATGTAAAAAATTGAAATGAAAATTTCAAAATACAGGCAATTTCAATGAGCCAGGCTATATCTACGCGAGCCGATAGTTATTTATCTTTTTCCCCAAATAAGCTGGCGTGAAAATAAATGGTAAAGAAAAAAATTATATTAAAGCAATAAAATATGAATATCGATATATTAAATATGTTAATACTAAAATATAAACTGTATCGATGGTAAAATCTTGTATAATTATTGGTATTCGATACAAACGAAAAATAATAATTCGAGAAACAGAATAACGACGATCAATTCGATGCCCGAATATAAATTCACGATCCTCAACTAACATTATCGTTATCCGCATACTAAAAATCGTAATTTCCAGAAAAATGAACATATCGACATCGTTAAAGTCGCATTTTGAGGATGAAGGATGCATCTAATCATGAAAAATTTGGCGAACGCAGGGGTTGCACCCCTTCAGTTTTACACCCTGTCAAAAAGTGCGAAAATTGCGAAAAAAATGAGAAATGAGAAACTTTCGAGCAAATTTTTTTTTAGAGTCGCGATCTCAAGTATGTGCTTTGAAATAACATCGAAAATTTGTAGCAAAAAGGTCCGGACCAAAAACCACCCCTGACAGTAATAAAATATCGATAACCACCCCAGGCAATGGTGATACGCCCAATATCCCCAATAATGCACTATCATTGATGTTCAGTTCATAAATATTTTTCAAAACACATGAAAAATTTGTAGCAAGAATATCCGAATGGAAAACTACCCCTAACGGTAACGAAACATTGAAAACCACCCCTAGAAATGGTGATATGCCCAAAAATGGACTTCCATTGATGTTCCAGTTCATATATATTTTCGAAAACGCATGGAAAATGTGTATCAAGAACATCCGAATCAAAAACTACCCCTAACAGTAACAAAACATCAAAAACCGCCCCTAGCAGTGGTGATGCGCCTGAAAATGCACTTTTATTGATGTTCAGTTCGTATAAATTTTTGAAAACACATGAAAAAATTTGTAGCAAGAATATCCGAATGGAAAACTACCCCTAACGGTAACGAAACATTTGAAAACCACCCCTAAAAATGGTGATACGCCCAAAAATGGACTTCCATTGATGTTCAGTTCATATATATTTTTGAAAACGCATGGAAAATGCGTATCAAGAACATCCGAATCAAAAACTACCCCTAACAGTAACAAAACATCAAAAACCGCCCCTAGCAGTGGTGATGCGCCTGAAAATGCACGTTTATTGATGTTCAGTTCGTATAAATTTTTGAAAACACATGAAAAAATTTGTAGCAAGAATATCCGAATGGAAAACTACCCCTAACGGTTATGAAACATTTGAAAACCACCCCTAGAAATGGTGATACGCCCAAAAATGGACTTCCATTGATGTTCAGTTCATATATATTTTCGAAAACGCATGGAAAATGTGTATCAAGAACATCCGAATCAAAAACTACCCCTAACAGTAACATAACATCAAAAACCGCCCCTAGCAGTGGTAATTCGCCTGAAAATGCACTTTTATTGATGTTCAGTTCGTATAAATTTTTGAAAAGACATGAAAAAATTTGTAGCAAGAATATCCGAATGGAAAACTACCCTTAACGGTAACGAAACATTGAAAACCACCCCTAGAAATGGTGATATGCCCAAAAATGGACTTCCATTGATGTTCAGTTCATATATATATTCGAAAACGCATGGAAAATGCGTATCAAGAACATCCGAATCAAAAACTACCCCTAACAGTAACAAAACATCAAAAACCGCCCCTAGCAGTGATAATGCGGCTGAAAATGCACTTTTATTGATGTTCAGTTCGTATAAATTTTTGAAAACACATGAAAAAATTTGTAGCAAGAATATCCGAATGGAAAACTACCCCTAACGGCAACGAAACATTTAAAACCACCCCTAGAAATGGTGATACGCCCAAAAATGGACTTTCATTGATGTTCAGTTCATATATATTTTCGAAAACGCATGGAAAATGTGTATCAAGAACATCCGAATCAAAAACTACCCCTAACAGTAACAAAACATCAAAAACCACCCCTAGCAGTGGTAATGCGCCTGAAAATGCACTTTTATTGATATTCAGTTCGTATAAATTTTTGAAAACACATGAAAAATTTGTAGCAAGAATATCCGAATGGAAAACTACCCCCAACAGTAACAAAACATCGAAAACTACCCCTAGAAGTTGTGAAAGAGGATGGTGCCCGTCCAATGTGTATCAATTCTTCAATTATTTCAGTGGCAGGTTCTTGCATCGAGGGTGATATTTTCTCAATTGAGGGGCAGTTAATAAGGGTTGAAATAATCCGTAAATTCCTCAGAATATATTCACGTGTTCCAGGATACTCATATTCCGATTTAGATTAGTATGAAACAATAGAAAATGAGTAATAACGTTTCATGCGTTGCGGGTGAATTTTTCCCAGCTCAAGGGTCGTTCATAAGGGTTGGAATTATCCGTAAGTCCTTCGGAATATGCTCATGTGTTCTGGAACACTCATATTTCGTTTCAGATCAGGATAAAGCAACAGAAAATGAGATGATAACATTTTATCCATTGGGGGGTGAATTTCTCTCAATTGAGGGGTAGTTCATAAGAGTTGATCGATCCGTAAGTTCTTCAGAATTCCACTGCGTGTTCTGGAATAACTTTTGCTCAATTCCCGGCAGAAATGAACGATGGAAAATGAAATTAAGATGTTTTCAAGCGATTGGGGTGGTTTTTCAATTCGGGGGTAGTTTCCGAGGGTAGAAAAATTCTGGAATAATTTTTTTTCTCACATCGGATACTCATGAATTCAGATTCACCGTGTACCAACTTTGTCAAACGTTTAAAAAAAAACTCAGCTCTTAAAGGGTCGATGAATCCCCGCGCCCCTCCCTTAAATGAAATAACGAATTCATAATTACTTTTTCACCGCTGGCTTTCGCCAATGCCGTTCTCCAAGCCTCCTTTTCCTTCATCTCCTGAGCCTTCTCCTTCTCGCCCGCCTCCTCCAGCTCGTTGAGCTTCTCTTTTCTCTGCTGCAGCAGCAGAAGCGCCTTTTTCGGATCTTTCTCGCTCTTGGGCGGTTTTTTCTTCGCGCCTATCTCGGAAAAGTCGAATTTGCTGAATACCATGTTCCCATCCGCATTGAAAACTGGCTTTGCTCTGGAAATTTTTGGCGCCGCTTCGCCTCCCTCCTCCGTTTTGATCCTCGCGACTCCCGCCGCGCTTTGCTCCGTTCTGGCCAATTTCTTCAGCGCCAGACGCTCCTCCCTCTTGGATTTCTTTTTTATACGATTTTTCAGGCCCTTCTTCACCAGTCTCTGCTTGTGATCGAGCTTTTTCTGGCCCTTTAGCTCGTCCAACTTCTGATGAAGCTCCTCGAAGGTTTGCGCCCTTCTGGCCTTGCCGCCGGTCGGAAAACCCTTGGCTGAACACAATTTTATCGCAGACAAATTATCGAGACGTCCTCCGAGATCGAAAAATTTCGTGAAGAAAATAACGACAACGATAATGAAAAAGAGAAAAAAAAAATTGTAAATACCTTTTTTCGACGAATGTTCCTCGTCCTCGGATTCCTCGTTGTATTCCCCTGTAAAATCGTCGAAAAGAAAAAAAAAAACAAATATGTAATTGCGAAAAAAAAAGCCTCGTTTGTTTTTGAGGTTAGAGCACCGTTTGACGCATTCTCACCGAGTTCCGGCATGGGAAGCGGCATTTTAGCGAATAAATCCATCATAAAACGATCCTCCTCCTGTATCAGCTGCTTTGCGAGCTTCGCGTTGAATGGATTTGCCATTTTTAATTGCATATTACAAATGAAAAGCTTTGCGAGTCACGTGCGCGCTTAAACACGAGCGAGAATCCGTCAAATTGTAAATATCGTATTTTTTTTTTTGTGTGGGCTCGGAGCACAGCTGAGCGAAGATTGAAAAGAGAAAGAAAAATGCGATGCGCGTAGAACGCGCGCACAGCGATCGCAGCGCCACCGAGCGAGAACTAAAATTTGAAACGTTGTTGGCTCGAATTTCCACAATGGAATTAATTATTAATTTTCTTATGCTTCGTATTTACTTTCTTTTGTTTTATACACCCACGATAATTACTCTAATTATACTTGTTGCTCCGAGCCGCCCATGTAATTGCTTGCTAAATGAACGCAACCAGAGGCGCTACAGTCGGGGCATGCGCTGCGCAATTCGATAGCCGGGTGCGCGAAAATATTGCGCGTTAACATTTTCTCTGTCGCGCATGATCATGATCATGATGCATTCTGCATCATTCATCATTTGTACATTGCGCGCACGTGTCCATGTATTTTAGGTTATAGTCGCGTTTTCGTGCGGCTTATTGCAATTTAAAAAAACGCACACCCTATAATTTGAAATGAAGCTCGATATAAATAAGACGAAGAAGAAGAGAAAAGTGAGCGATGCGACGCTGGAGAATCCTGTGAAAAAGAAAAAATCTAAGAATCGCGAGATCACCGAGACGAGTTCTACAGTGAAAAATGAAATTCTCGAAACACCTGGGGATATTTCTCATCAGGAACGGTCACAGAGAAATGAGAACGGAAAAGAGAAAAAGAAGAAAAAGCGCAAAGTCGAGGAGATCGATGAAAATTCCACGGTTGAGAAAAAAACGAAGATAAATGATGTTCCTTCGAGCGAAGCAATACAGAACGGAGCAACGATCACTTGCGACGATACGAAACATGCTCAAATCGATGGTAAAATAAAAATTCTCTACTAATATTATTTTAAAAAATGTAATATTAATTATCATTAGTATTATTATCATTATAGTTGTAAAATAAAAAAATTGAATTCCAGACGACAGTGACAATGATGATACGGAAAAGATCAAGCTATCGAATAAAGAGGCGAACAAATTGACCGGAAAGTTGTTAAGAAAGAGTTTCAACTCCCAAGAGGGGCTCGAGGCTCTCAGAAAATTTTTATCCGTTTGCGAGAAGAATAAGCAGAAAGATCTTGCTTCGGAGTATCTACAGGCCGGAGGCAGCGCACTGGAGATCCTCAGACTATTGGACACTTCCGACAAGAAGAATCTCAACAACGCCAGCGCAGTATTCTCCGCTATGCGTTTGATAATAATCAAGTAAGTCCGAGTCGCATTAAGCTCAACGGCAGATCCTAAGCTCAAAAATTCCTCGTAAATTTATCATATTTGTTCACTTTGCTGAAAAAAAACTATCCGAATGCCCGAAAGGTGAGATCGAAATGCTTATCGCTATGAAAAAAAAAACCATTCGGATCGCTATACGATAAATTGAAAGGAATATTTTTCAATTTATCTTCATTTCGTTACAATTTAATTTAAAATGGATCATTTTTCATTACAATTCTGCTCAATTAAGATCAACCGCAGATCCTAAGCTCAAAAATTCCTCGTAAATTTATCATATTTGTTCACTTTGCTGAAAAAAAACTATCCGAATGCCCGAAAGGTGAGATCCAAATGCTTATCGCTATGAAAAAAAAAACCATTCGGATCGCTATACGATAAATTGAAAGGAATATTTTTCAATTTATCTTCATTTCGTTACAATTTAATTTATAATTGATAATTTTTCATTGCAATTTCTGCTCAATTAAGATCAACGGCAGATCCTAAGCTCAAAAATTCCTCGTAAATTTATCATATTTGTTCACTTTGCCAAAAAAAAACTATCCGAATGCTCGAAAGGTGAGATCAAAATGGTTTTCGCTATGAAAAAAAAACCATTCAGATCGCTATACGATAAATTGCAAGGAATATTTGTCAATTGATCTTCATTTTATTACAATTTAATTTAAAATGGATCATTTTTCATTACAATTTTGCTCAATTAGGATCAACTGCAGATCCTAAGCTAAAAAATTCCGCGTATATTTATTATATCAGTTTACTTTGCTAAAAAAAACTATCCGAATGCCCGAAAGGTGAGATCAGAATGGTTTTCGCTATGAAAAAAAAAACATTCGGATCGCTGTACGATAAATTGAAAGGAATATTTTTCAATTGATCTTCATTTTATTACAATTTAATTTAAAATGGATCATTTTTCATTACAATTTTGCTCAATTAAGATCAACTGCAAATCCTAAGCTCAAAAATTCCTCGTAAATTTATTATATCTGTTTACTTTGCTAAAAAAAAAACTATCCGAATGCCCGAAAGGTGAGATCAGAATGGTTTTCGCTGTGAAAAAAAAAAACCATTCGGATCACTATTCGATAAATTGCAAGAAATATTTTTCAATTGATCTTCATTTTATTACAATTTAATTTAAAATGGATCATTTTTCATTACAATTTTGCTCAATTAAGATCAACTGCAGATCCTAAGCTCAAAAATTCCTCGTAAATTTATTATATCTGTTTACTTTGCTAAAAAAAAACTATCCGAATGCCCGAAAGGTGAGATCGAAATGGTTTTCGTTATGAAAAAAAAACCATTTGGATCGCTATACGATAAATTGAAAGGAATATTTTTCAACTGATCTTCATTTCGTTACAATTTAATGTATAATTGATAATTTTTCATTACAAATTTGCTCGACTCTGCGTAGAAATCCTCGAGGAGGAAAAAGAGGCATCGTGTTTATTTATGAATCCGTTTTTTTTACAGAATTCTGGCGGAATATCCGCAGTATCAGTCGAACGCGAAGGAAGCCTGTCGTCACTTTATAAATTCTCACTTGTCGTTCGTTCACAGTATGCTGTCAAGTCAGAGCTGCGCGAGGCACAGAAAAATTGTTTTACGCTTGCTCGCCTCGATGGTATCGCTCGGTGGCGATTTACCGCGCGAATTACTCGGCCATCTGTCCTTTCATTCCCAGGTTCTCGATACGCTCTCGCAACAAACTAAACCCACGGATTCGCAGAGCGTACGAACGTGTTTCATACATTTCGTGCTTGCATTTCTCGTCGAGGGCGAAGCGTCGGTCATCAGAGCGATGCTCGACAAACGCGGAATGCTATCATCCATATTTCCCGAATTAACGTACGATTCTCATGCGACCGTTCATCTCGTGCTAAATACCGTGAAAACTTGGGTCTTGGAAAATCCGGCGATCAGTAAAACATTAAAATTGCATGTTTTCTCAACGCCCGTTCTGCAGTCTCTCGTTTCGTTGTACAATTGGAAAGGACCGAACAATTGGCCAGGCCCGAAGGGCAAAAAACGAGACACGGGCAATAATTTCGTTAATCCGGAGGAGAAAGAGGTAATTACGTTTAATCAGAAGAAAAAAATCACAAGAATTGATTCAATTCGTAGATTAATTAATTAAATTAAATATAACAATAATAATTGAATCCTTCTCATTGATAAATATTCAGAAATTTGTAATTAATTAATATGAGTAGAAACATCAATTATCGGCCAAGTTTGGGCTTCACTATTGGGGATCTTTTTGTAAGTTACACAGCTTGATGTCTGTGTTGAAAAACACGTGCCATAATTTTTTCAGAATTTTTTCCCAATTTTTTTAGCTACCAATGGGTATCGAATTCTTTCATATGAAACTTTTTGGTTTTTTTCATTTAATTTTTGCGGCTTGCATTTGAAAAAAAAAAACCAATTTATACTTTTTTTGTATAAAAATCTCAACTTTCCGAAAAACAATATAGCCTAATTAATATACGTGTAGAAGACTCTCAAAATCAAGATTATAATCTGAAAAGTCGTTTTTTCGCCATTGCCCAAAGTTCAAAAAAAATTTCCATATTTTTTTCAGAAAATTGAGAAAATTTTCCGTAATATATGTAATTTTTAAGTTGGGATCTCTAAAAACACTTCTGGAATTAATAAAAATGTAAAAAAAATATAAATCTCATTTATTCTAACAATTTTAATATTTTTTTATTTTTTGGAGTGGCTGTTGAAACGAACAACAGACAATTGTTGCGTACTGGTGTAGTTATTATTTTTATTATTTTACCATTTCGACAACATACAATCAATCCAGTTGAAATACATTTGTTAGAGAAAACGTTTCCGAGTTCGACACAGGTTTGCGGATAACTGTTCCCAAATTATTTGGTACAAGTGAAATCGAATGCAATGATTGAGTACCTTTGAGATTCTTTGAATGCAAAGATCTTTGTTCAATTTCAGTCGTTGAATTCAGATACTCAATATTTTCCAAAAATTCCAAAGTTACATTTGGTATTAAAATTTCTAGAATAAATGAGATTTATGTTTTTTTTTTTTACATTTTTATTAATCCCAGGAGTGTTTTTAGAGATCCCAACTTAAAAATGACATGCTCGAAGTAAAATTTTCTCAGCTTTCTCAAAAAAATATGGAATTTTTTTTTGAACTTTTGGCAATGGCGAAAAAACGACTTTTCCGATTATAAACTTGATTTTGAGAGTCTTCTACACGTATATTAATTAGGCTATACTTTTTTATCAGAAAGTCGAGATTTTTTTACAAAAAAAACCATAGAATTGGTTTCTTTTCTTTTTTTTTCAAATTCAAGCCACCAAAATTGAATGAAAATAATACAAAAAACGTTTCAAATGAAAGAATTCGATAGCCAATGGTAGCAAAAAAAAAAATGGAGTAAAAAATCTGAAAAAATTATGGCACGTTTCAACACAGACACCAAGCTGTGCAACTTGAAAAAAGATCCCCGATAGTGAAGCCCAAACTTGGCCGATAATTGATATTTTTACTCACATTTAAAAATAACTTTGTCCCATTTTTTCATATTGAAAAAACGTTTTTCCTTTTTCTAATTGATTTAAAAAAAAAAGTGTATCAAAAGTTCAAACTCTTCAAAGATTATTGTCAAAAATATCCCGATTTGTTATTCATTTTTGCAAAAAAAAACAAATATTCACGAAACTGCACTTCGATTTAATTTTTTTTTTTCCAATTATGAACGATAATAGATATTTTTCCGCGAATTTTGAGCGCGTAGGCTCACATCCCATTAATTTATTTTCATCGGCATATCCAGATCGCGGTAGAGGCCGTTCACGATTTTCTCACGACTCTCCTGACGTCGAATCGTCACGGTGTGATATTTCACGATCGTAGTTTGGGCACATCGGGTCGCAGATGCAATCAATTGGTAAATACGGTACTGCAGAGTCTCGATCGACCGTGGGAGCATGCGAAACCGCTGGAAATCGTGCTGAAAATTTTGATAGCATGTCCGGATCTCGTGAGATCGCAATTGTCGTACACCGAGCCGTTTCTCGAGCCGAGAGCCACGAAAAAGTGGATAATGGCGATGCGTTTCGTCGGAAAATTGATGGATTCGCTGATGCCGGAAAATTGTCTCAAACCGTGTTTGCCGGAGCTCGCGGGCTCGCAGCTCATAAACGCAGTTCAGAGCTTAACGATGCCGCTCGGAGTCTTGAAAATCGCGATTTCCGGCTCGCTCAAAGATGTCAATACGATAATACGTAACGAGGGAATGATTCTACTGACGAAAATGTTGAAAAAAGCTCGTGCTTTTGGGAAAATCATTCAAGAAAATTGTCACGAGGCGGATATCGTCGCTTTCAAGCACGCCATGCTCGATCACATTTCCAAAAACGTGCCGAGCCTCGAAACTATCCTAAAAGTTTGGAATTTTGCTCTCGATCCGGGAGCAAAAATGGAATTAACCACGTGCCAGGAGGAAATCCTCGAATTTATTCCTTCGGATAAGAGCTATTTTACAGCGATGCTCGATCTTCTTCAAGCATACAGTGAAATTTGTTCGTCGCGCTTGGATCTCGCGAATTCACCGGATTTTTCGCCGAAAATTCTTCTCGACGGCCTCGACGAATTGTCGAAAAGCTCGACGGATGATTTTCGTTCGTTAAAACTCAAAGCCCTGAAATTTCTTCTGCCGCTCGATCCCGCGGCATTTTCATCGAAAAAATCTCTATTCGCGCGGACTCTCGCGTTTCTCATAGGGCTCATCGAGAAAAAATCATCGAACGAGCTTCAAACGCAGACTCGCGAGACGATAAAACGATTGCTCGATGATACCGGAATATTCGAGGCTTGCAACGAACAAATGGACATTTGGATCGAAAGTTTCGCGATTCTGGAGACAACGGAGGAAAAGATCGTAGCTGCCGATTGGTTCGTCAGCTGTGTTCGGCGTACGTTGAAAAAAATCGACGAATCGCTTGATATGATTGTCGAGGCCGAGGAATCGGCGGTTGAGGAAATTTTTAGTACGGAAAAACTCGAGGATATTTTTCACGAACTCAACGAGAGAGACGATTCGTCGAGCATCGATACGAGAATGACAAATATTTCGGCTCCGATCTCGATAAGTCCGATTATTTGCAGCGCATTCGAGAGCATGAGAAAAAATTCCAATGAAATTATCACCGGATACATGTCCCGCGTAATTGTATTAACTTTTCACTGTCAGGTAAATCCTGGAATTCTCGTTCATTTGATGAGAAAAGTCGCGAATTTTCCGGCAAAAAAATATCTCACCGGTTGGCTGACCGATGAGAAACCGATGAGCATAAAAACGTCTTTTCTTCCCTCGATGAGTAGCTTGGCCAGATTGAGCAAAATTTTGCTGAAAAACGAGACGGCTGAGATGGAGAAATTTTTTCAAGGCGAAAAAATCATCGAGTTTGATTATCGGGGAGAAAAAGCTATTCTTCGTCACGATCTTGAAACGTACGAAGTCGTCGTTTCGCTGAGAATGACGATTTTTTATCTCGCTCAATTCATACGGAGAGGAAAATTGTCGAAGGAACAATTTGACTCGTACAAATCGTGTATAATAGCTCTTTTGCGCATAGCGAAAGATTCGTGCAACGGAGAAATGGAATTTGTGAAAAAATGCTCGGGCATGATCCTCGGGAATTCGACGATAATTCAATATTTCTCGCCGTTTCGCGACTCGAGGAGTATCGGCGAAAAAATCGTCACTCCGGGTCTCGTCGATATTTTCCAAACCGTCATCGATCTCAATGACGCGAACGTTACGCGTTCATTATTTCTCCCTTTCAGGAACAAATTTATCGTTCAGCTGTGCTCGGCAACGAAAAAATGCAATAACGACGACAGAGCGAAGGAGGATTCATCGTGCCTGCTGGAATTCATGGATATTCTTCGACCAACGTGCAGCGATATCGTCGAGGCACTTAAAACGATCGTGAATCTGTCGAAAATGAGCTTTATCGCTGACAAGAGCGAGCTCTCGATCTGGGGAAATATCGTGCCGAAGCTGATCGAATTATTGACGAGGAGGAAGAACGATCGCTCGGAGAATTTCACGATAGACGCGATTGTTGTGAAAAAAATTTTTTCGCATCTTATACAGCTGAAGGCTTATCGTACAATTCGTATGGACACGTGGGAGAGCAGCCTGAGAGAATATTTGGAAAGTTGTCCACGAAATATTGCCGGAGTGGATGGTCGTGAGTGAAATTTGTCATTTTTATTCAATTATTATTTCGCATATAATGTGACCTGAGGCATTTCTGACGATGGGTGTTTTAATTTTTTTTTACTCCAAAATGCGAATAATTATTTGCCCACATTTGTATGAAAAAAAAGGGGAAAAAAATGGTTATTTACGTTATGTAAACATTAGGGTGTGTCGAAAATGAACTTTTTTTTACTTTTCTTTCTTCGCTCCTACCACTCAAAACTTTAGGTTAAAAAAAAAAAATCTCATTAACTGCTTTAGGTAAAAATGAAAAAAATATTGGTTCATTAAATTTATCAACGAGATCTAAGAATGTATAAAATAGTTATGAATGAGAAATTCCTTTATGAATTTAGTTCAAATTTTTTTTTCAATTTATTTCATATAGATCCAATTCTTTTAGCCTAAATATAATCAAAAATTGATCAATTTGAATTAAATATTAAGAAATTAAATATCAAATTTTAGAATCATTCTTACCGTTTTTCTCTGGGTTAAGAACCTCCTTAAATAGGTTCCTCGTTCAAGGAGGGCGCTGTAGCTTAAAGTTTAGAGGTATCTCAACGAGGATCTACGTTTCCCATCTAATTAACACGTGAAAAATATTGTTTTTCGTTCAAAATGATGTCAGGCAACCAAAAAATTGGCGATTTCTGTGTTTCTTGGCTCATTTGAAAGCACGACTCATCCCCTGAACGATGAAAGGTCGTTTTTCGACTTATCTTGTTCTCAATTTTTTTTTACGCCATTTTCGACCACAATAGTCACTTTTTCAAGTTTACAAAATCTCCAAGGTATCAATGAGTCCAAAATGAATTGCTGCGAGTATCGATTGTTGATTCGAATCTAAATAACCAACACCAAAAATTGGTAAAACATACAAAATTTCTCAAAATGAACATGGTTTTTCGAATAAAATTTAATTCCGTATTTCCGTATCGTCAATTTGATTCAAAAAACCATGTTCATTTTGAGAAATTCTGTATGTTTTACCAATTTTTGAAATTGGTTATTCATATTCGAATCAACGATCGATACTTGTAGCAATTCATTTTGGACTCATTGATACCTTTGAGACTTTGTAAACTTGAGAAAGTGACGATTTTGGTCGAAAAGTGGCGTAAAAAAAAAAATTGGAACGAGGTAAGTCTAAAAACGACCCATCATCGTTCAGGGAATGAGTCATGCTTTCAAATAAGCCAAGAAACACAGACATCGCCAATTTTTTGGTTGTCCGACATAATTTTGAATGAAAAACAATATTTTTTACGCGTTAATTAGATTTAATTAATTAGCTACAGCGCCCTCCTTGAACGAGGAGCTCTTTAATGTCAAAACCTAAAGTTTTGAGTGGTGTAGGAGCGAAGAAAGAAAAAAAAACGTTCATTTTCGACACATCCTAGTAAATACGGCACATTGGCATGGAAAGATCGAATTTTTTGTCGCACGAAAACAAAGCTTTATATACGAAAGAGCCAAAAAAAAAAAACGAAGAATATTTTCAAAGACAAATGAAAATTACGACAAAATTAATCTTTTTTTTTTCAACTCTTTTCCAGATGCATTCAATTCTTTACTGAAACTCCCGAGAACATCCGCAACGACGAATCTTTTGTCATTTCTCGTTAGCAGAAACGATCAATATATTTCACTTTTCGTGAAATTCGTATCGAACAATACGAAAATACTCGCGCAGAGTGATCTAATTTTTCCGATCCTAGCGAGCCGCTTGAACTACTCGTGGAATCGAGAATTTTTGACGAAAATACACGCTCAATACAAGAATGACATTCTAAGATATTTCGCTGAGCCGGCAAACGACGAAAATTGGATATCGAGGAACGTGAAAGCGACAATTTTTCTCATCGAATCTTGCTTCGGTAAATAATTATCACAATTTTTTTTTAATTACAATGCTTTCGTTATTCAGGATAATGATGATGATGATTTTTTTTAATTCCCTTCCCCACAGAGAGCGAAGATTGCGAGAAAGCTTGCGAGATCGTTTGGTCGAACGGAGATAAATTGGACAGCGTGGATATCGGTTACGTTCAACTTTTGGAAATTTTGTTCAAAAAGAGCTCAAAGCTCGATAATAATTCCGAAGATTCGTTGACCAAGCTCATTCAGATTCTCATACGAATAACGGTCTCGGCGCTGAAAAAAGATTCCAAAAATGAGAATAAGCTCGAGACACTTTGCAAGAGTCTCGATGATACCATAAATCTTTTAAAATCAAATAACAACGATTTTATTTTCGAGGATTTGAATAAAAATTATTCGTGGCCGCAATTCACGAGATTTTCCCTTAAAATGGGATTTAAAACATCCAAGAACGACGAAAAACATAATTCGTTGCTGAGGACACTCGTTAACGTTTGCGAGATCGCTTACAAGGACGGTAGCGAGAACGAATACGTCAAGACACTTTTCGAAATGACGACATCGCACTCGGAATTTGCTAATATCATGCTGAGCTCGCAGATCATGAAGAGTAAGTTTGAAAATGATTTTTTTTTTTAAATCAGAGAATAATTATTTATCTCTCAATAAATTATTGTTATTATAATTCAAATAATATTCGTAATTATTTCGATCAAAGTATTTTTCTTTTAATTTTTTCTTCTAAAAAATTCAAGGAGATCTGTTGGAATTACTTTGGGTGCTCGTTCGTAAAAATCATTCGACAATGTCATCGTCGCAGATACCACTTTACCTGGCAGCCTACAACGCGACACTCGACGAGAGCGATCAATTTATCTTGCTGGTGAGAATCCGTCAAATTCGTGGTTCACGATACATCGTTCCGGTCCGATTGGCGCTCACACGGAGAGAATAATATTTTTTTTTTTTTTTAGATTCTTCGTCATTACGAGGACAGGAAAATAAGATTCAACGAGTACAGACCTTATTTGTGGGGTGAGGCCGCGGCGACGCATTACAGCGTCAAGGGCGAAGCTGATACCGCACTGTGGAGGCAACCTTCGACGTCGCAAGTTCTCGATCTCTTCGATCGCGAGATCGTAAAGAAAACGATAAAACATTTTCCGGTACAGAGGAAACTAAAGGTAGGAGAGAAAAAAATATATATTATATATGAGAAAAAAAAAACATCGATTATCTGCCAAGTTTGGGATTCACGGTCGGGGGATCTTTTTGTAAGTTATACAGCTTGGTGTCTGTGCTGAAAAACACGTGCCATAATTTTTCAGATTTTTTCTTCCATTTTTTTTATCCATTATTCCATTTTTTCTTCCATTTTTCTGTCCATTTTTTTAGCATTGGGTATCGAATTCTTTCATATGAAACTTTTTGGTTTTTTTCATTTAATTTTTGCGGTTTGCATTTGAAAAAAAAACCAATTCTATACATTTTTTTGTAAAAAGATCTCAACTTTCCGAAAAACAATATAGCCTAATTAATATACGTGTATTAATATACTCTCAAAATAAAGTTTATAATCTGAAAAGTCGTTTTTTCGCCATTGCCCAAAGTTCAAAAAAAATTTCCATATTTTTTTCAGAAAATTGAGAAAATTTTACATAGTGTATGTCATTTTTAAGTTGGGATCTCTAAAAACACTCCTGGGATTAATAAAAATGTAAAAAAAAACATTATAAATCTCATTTATTCTAACAATTTTAATATTTTTTTTTTATTTTTTGGAGTGGCTGTTGAAACAAATAATAGACAATTGTTGCGTACTGGTGTAAATACTGGGTTATTATTTTTATTATTTTACCATTACGACAATATGAAATCATTCCAGTTGAAATACATGTGCTAGAGAAAACGTTTCCGAGTTCGACACAGGTTTGAGGATAACTGTTACCAAATTATTTGGTACAGGCGAAATCGAATGCAATGATTACGTACCTTTGACAGTCTTTGAACGAAAAGATCTTTGTTCAATTTTACTCTTTGAATTCAGATACTTCAATATTTTCCAAAAACTCAAAAGTTACATTTGGTAACTTGTTTAAATGGGTTCTACCAATTTACCAAATAACTTTTGAATTTTTTGAAAATATTGAGTATCTGAATTCAACGACTGAAATTGAACAAAGATCTTTGGGTTCAAAGACTGTCAAAGGTACTCAATCATTGTATTCGGTTTCGCCTGTACCAAATAATTTGGGAACAGTTATTCTCAAACCTGTGTCGAACACAGAAACGTTTTTTTTAGCGCATGTATTTCAACTGGAATGCTTGTATGTTGTAATGGTAAAATAATAAAAACAATAACCTAATATTTATACCAGCACACAACAATTGTCTATTGCAAGTTTCAACAGCCACGCCAAAAAATAAAAAAAATATTAAAATCGTTAGAATAAACGAGATTTATAATGTTTTTTTTACATTTTTATTAATCCCAGGAGTGTTTTTAGAGATCCCAACTTAAAAATGACATATTATAAGTAACATTTTCTCAGCTTTCTCAAAAAAATATGGAAAATTTTTTTGAACTTTGGGCAACGGCGAAAAACCGACTATTCAGATTATAATATTGATTTTGAGAGTCTTCTACACGTATATTAAAAAGATTATATTTTTTTTCTCGGAAAGTCGAGATTTTTTCACAAAAAAAAATATAGAATCGGTTTTTTTTTTTCAAATTCAAGCCGCCAAAATTAAATGAAAAAAAACCAAAAAGTTTCAAATGATAGAATTCTATACCCAATGGTAGCTCAAAAAAATAGGGGAAAAAATCTGAAAAAATTATGGCACTTGTTTTTCAAGACAGACACCAAGCTACGTAACTTACAAAAAGATCCCCAATAGTGAAGCCCAAACTTTGCCGATAATTGACGATTTTACTAATATACTATTAAAAATTTATAATCCGGACTATTTTTTTTTTCCATACTTGAAAGATCAATTCATTGATCAATGAAAAATTTTACCAGTAATAAGAAGCGAGCTCATTGTTGGGGTCTTAACGATTTTATGAATTTGCATTCAAGCCGTTGGGACTCTGCGAGGCTGAAAAAGTCTACGATCCCTCGTTTTACCTGCCCCTGCTGACTTATCTGCTGTCCGACAACAATGTCGTAGCCTGTCACAAAGTTACGCAGGGCGGAGCCCTGGCGCTGGCTTTCGCAGCCTCCGGCAGTACTTGTCCGGAAACTCGCGCCGCCGCTTACACCGTAATATCAAGATTCTACTTTCATCTGGAAGCGACGAGGCAAGTTTTTCCATCGATGTGAAAGAAAAACAAATGTAAAAAAAAAAAAAAAAAAAGCAACGAAATTATCATCCATCGATCGGCTTAATTTTGTGGAAATTTTGTTTTTTTTTTTTTTTTTTCCACAGTTCGAAGGAAAAACATCTCTGGATACGTTTCATCGATGCTTTTCGAAACGGTATCATCGATATGAATTCGTCACACGAGGCTGCTCGCATGAGTTGCCTCGTCTCGACTTTTCTCGCTCGCGCCTCTATCGTAACGACCCAACCGATGAATCCGCTTTATTCGCCGATTCAAGCCTTTCTCATGGCAAAACCGTCATTGGAATTGTGCACGATACCGGAGCTACTGAAACTCTTTCACAGCTCGGAAATCGAGCATCTTGCGCACAGGCACTGGATCCTCGAGATCGTAAGGGACGGCATGAGGACCAACTTTGACATGGACATTGCCCTCAAGTGCGTGATCTTCAAAATGCTGATGGACTTTTACACGAGTGTCCTGTCCGATACGATAACCAAGGTACGAGACAATTTCGTATAATAATAATTACGAAATTGATTATAATTAATGTGTTTTTTTTTTTTTTTCCCCTCTTTTTCTTTCATTTTCAGCGTTTAATACTGCAAATTATCGAATCGACCGTAAAGATATCGAAAGCCGGATTGCTGCTAGCTCGAAGCTACGGTCTACTGGCTTGGCTCGTGGAAATTTCGAAAAGCTTGAATTCTCGCGATATCGAAAGAATCGACCTCGTCGTTACGATAGTTCGCGAAACTCTCGATGCCATTATGAGAACCAACGATCGTGACAAAGACTGTCAATTCTTGTTGCTCAATGTACTGATGAGCGTTAAATCGTGTTTGTCGAAAAATACGAGGATCGGCTGTTTCAGCGCTTACACGAGCTCGCTGAGCGAAATTTTGAATGTAAAAACATTTCGGATTGCTCTCGATCGGCAAGATTTGGAGGAAATTGTCGAACTCGCGGAACAGATTTATGGAAACGTCGAGGATATTATGGACGCGTTGCGTTACGGTGGAGAATTTTCATCGAAAATTGAATACTCGAGTGCGAATGATGACGAATCGACGAAGGGTAGAGCGAGTCTGAGAAAATTGGTTCTGATATGGTGTGGTCATGGCTCGAGATGATTCGAAAGTATAATTATTTTGAGAGGCGGGGAAAAAATATCGAGAATTGTTGTTATACGTGTAAATAGGGGAGAAGATCGCTTCGATGATAAATAAAAATTTTCGTTTTTATTCCCATGAATGAGAATCTTTCATTTTTAAGGTAAATAGATCGTTATAACTGACTTTTTTTTTTCGAGTTTGCAACAAATTTCGATTTTCTGGCTTACTGTGAAAAAAAAAAAAATACTAACGCTGAGCACTACGAAGTTAGCTGAGCCATTTGGACCATATCCGTCAATTCGGTTTATTGATGATTAGCAAACAGTTCTACGCTAATGAGAAGCCAGGAGGAAGGATTTTTTGGAAAAATTTTGTATTTATATTTCTGTCTAGGGCAAATTTACAGACATACCTTGCCTTTTGGTACCAAAATTTCGGATTTTTTTTTCTCTGTTCATTATTTTGTGCTTTTAACAGTCGAATCGCAGTGTTGATCGACAATATAGTACATATCTACGAAATAGAGGCGTAGGAAAAAAAAAATTACCAATTCCTCACGTTGCGATAAAAGAGTGTCAAGTTTGCCAAAAAAAAAATCGAGATTCGTAGATCGTTGGCAATGAGATAAAAATCGTTATCATTAAATTTTAACAACAATAATGTTGAAAAATTATGTACAAAACAAGCAAATGTTGTTTTTTCGCTAAATTTTCCAACAAACGTATCCTTTTTTTTCACATTCGTGTCGCTGGCCTTTGTGAGTACCAACAATTTGTTTTCCATAATTCTGGTACTTCTTTTAGTTTGTGTTAATTTTTTAAGAAAAAAAAAATGATAAATTCTGCTCGTTAATTTCCCCAAATTATTGTTTTTCTGCTTGCCTAAAATACTCATAAATCTGAAAGAATCTTTGACAATTCTCGCATTGATTGAACAAACGACTTGAAAAAAGAATATATCTGCAAAATAAATTCTCGAGATCCCAAAACATTCATGAAACTCGTCATTGCAAATTGCGTTTCAATTTTCCTCGCATAACACGGGGAGTCCCTCTCCGAAAAAAAATATCAAAAAAATCCGAATATTCGATCCACGAAAAAAAAAAAAATGGATAACGATCCTTCGTCTTTGAAAACAAAAAAAAAGCTTCACCAACAGACCAGAATATTCGAGATCCAGGATCACGTGACATCCAAAATTTGACTGCAAAAACACTTGCCTGAATAATATCTCTCTTTTTTTTTTCTTCCGATCTCACAGAACCAAGTCGAGACTTCCCGGATCTTCGGGATCAATTGAGTCGCGGATAAAACGTGTGTACAAACACGTCGGCATCCGCGTTATCCTTCTGGCCTTGATGATGTCGAAGAACGATGATTAATTCTCGGATGGGACAAGGTCCACCCTGCTGTTGACCATTATCAAATATGAGTCCCTCGGGAAGTGGTCCAGGCGCCAATTGTCCAGGACTCAAACGAACAGCAACGCTGTTCGAACCACGATTCAGGTCATTCATAGCTTGCTGAGCTTGCTGCGTCTCAAGCACCAAGTGTCCCACTGCGTCCTGATCCTCTCTGGATAGAAAAGCACTTTTCCATCCGGTTCTGGAATAATTTTCCGCACTTTCGGTTTCCCCAGTTGCTCCTGGATGGGAAGCATGTCCACGCGGATGTCCCTGAAGCCCGTTCGGATGGCAATGACCCTTCTGCGATTTGTCGATAACAGCTTTCGCATCCTGAGGTCTCTGACCGCTGTAACGTGCTCCACCGATGAGAAGCGATATTCTGTCGCATTTTTCGTCTTTTGAAATCGCTTCTATACGTTTTGCCAATGAACCGATATTTTTGCGCATACGAGCTACAGTTTTCTGTCTCAATTCTGGCGCCAGATTGCCCGTTTGCTCGGCAACGACGCAAAACAAACAATCGTTGAGCTCTCCAACGGTGTCACGTGGTTCAACATTACCCCTGAGGGTCCAGTGACCCGGAGCATCGGCTTCAACTGCCTCGTGATACTCGACGTCGACAGCTTGGCCGGTTCGTGTTCTACCAACTTTTCGACTGTTCTCATTGTTCGATGACCATACTCGTATCGGTTTACCGATCTCAGCGCTCAATGAGCTCAGATGAACCAGACCAGCTGGTCCATTGACCTCGAGATCGGCAATCGCTTCTTCGGCATTTTTCAACGATTCCGGATCGATCGTACCGTCGAAATTCGACGTACACGATGGTATGGAATAAAACGAGCCGGTTCTCGTCGATGTTTCGCTCGGATTGCTCGAACTTCCGGGCAAAATTGCGGCAGCTGACTGTCCGTGGGTGCGAAGCGAGGAATTCGATGATTCTTGTGCTTGAAAAATTCGTGACTCCGTGCACGACGTGCTTTCATTCTCCGGGATTGGAAAAACATCCGATATGGATTCTTCGAGTATCTCGAGAATATTTTCATCGGTTTTATCCTCGATGGCCACGAATTCGTCCGTTCTGGGATCATTTTTGGACAAACGTATCCGCGATGTCGTGACTCGAATTATCGCGTCAAGAGCCACCTCCAGAGCTCTCAGTGGACCCAACGCCTCGTCGTTCGTATTATCCATATTTCTTAATACTTGGAATTTTTGTTGATTTTATTATTTTTTTTTTTTCTTGAGGTTAGACCGAAAAAATTGGACACTGGGTGTTTGTCATGACGAAGAATTTTGATATGAGCGAAAAAATTTTGGCTCGCTTGTTTTTGTTTTTTTTTTTTTTCATCAGAATCGGCGAATTGACTATCGGGAGGTCCAAAAATTCGACTTTTCGTTTTCAGCTTTCCACAGGGTATATATTTTTTTCTTTCATTGCCAGTTTTTTTTTTCAAATCTATGCTGCTTCGGACTTTTTCGAAAAATTTACACGAAACGATTGTGGGTGAATGAAAATAAATAGTAAACTTGTTTTATTTCCAACTTTTAAATTATTCATAAGGTAATTGTTCAAAAAAACATAATTTTCATAGGTTTTTTCAGTTACTCAGCATTATTTTATTAATTATAACAGCTTGAAAATTGAGTCGCATTTCAAACGTATATCGCGTGGCAGTGACGTCACAACACCCCAGTGCAGCAGCGCCTCTAGCGGCAAAATTGAGAAACTCGAGCAGCTGATCATTCCTAACCCAAAAAATTATGGTAATTCGTGAATTTATAGTCGCTAAATAGGGTCGAAAAATGACTAATGTACCTGAACAATCGAAGAAAGTATGCAAATATCGTTTTGTACCATGTTGCAAAAAACAAAATTGTAGCAACACCAGATAAAGAGTTTATTTGCGTTAGGAACATCTCTGAATCTGTTTTTGGCAATATACAGATGTCGCTATCGTGTACCCTTGATTAATTTTTTTTTTAAATTAAAGCATAATGTATAAATCACACACACACATACTCCTGCACTAATGATTTACTTTCGCGAATTTTTTCACCGACGGATATCCTGCTATCCTTTTACCATGGGTTATCCGGTAGTATAATAATATTCGGAAAGATTACCTCAGGTGAAAAAACCGTACATAACCTTACCCTAGTACCGAGAGGTGTTGTGACGTCACGCAGAGGGCGTACATTTTTTTTACAATTTTTACATCTTAAGATATCATAATTTACTTGCTTAAAAATAAATTAATGCAACGTTTATCAACTTCAGAAAATATTTAGCTGTGACAGAATGATATAAAAAAAAAAGAGAAAATTGTTTACATGCAAGTACTCAATTATGATTGCTCGGGTAGTAATTTTGGCATGCGGGGGATGATTTTTGTTATACGTGCAAATATGGGAGAAGACCGCTTCGATGATAAATAAAATTTTTGTTTTTATTCCCATAAATTAAAATCTTTCATTTTCAAGGTAAAAAGATCCTTATAATTGACTTTTTTTTCGAACTTGCAACAAATTTCGATATTCTGGCTCACTGTAAAGACGATAAGGAAACATCACAGCCAAAAGACCGTCTGAGCCAAAGACTGATTAGACTAAAAAAATTGCTAACGCTGAGCATCACGAAGTTAGCTGAGCCATTCGGACCATATCCGTCGATTCTGTTTACCGATGGACAGCAAACAGTTGTACGCTAATGATGAGAAGCCAGGAGGAAGAATTTTTGAGAAAAATTTTGTATTTCTATTTCTGACTACAGCAAATTTACAGACATACTTTGCCTTTTGGTATTTCGGATTTTTTTTTCCTCTGTTAATTATTTCGTGTTTGTAACAGTTTGATCCCAGCAGCGATCGACATTATAGTACATCTCTACGAAATAGAGGCCTAGGAAAAAAAACAATTACCATTCCCTCGTTTTGCCATAAAAGAGCGTCAAGTTGTCCAAAAAAAAATCGAGATTCGTAGATCGTTGGCAATGAGATAAAAATCGATATAATTAAATTTTAACAACAATAATGTTGAAAAATTATGTACAAAGCAAGCAAATGTTTTTTTTTCCACTAAATTTTCCAACAAACGTATGTTTTTTTGTTTACATTCGTGACGCTGACCTTTCCCTGCTAACACAGAACGTTATAAAAACGTTGTTAAGACGTTTACAAAAACACGCAAAAACGTCTTTTTTGAATGGTCGAAAAAACGTCTTGGGAATGTCTTTTAAGCGTTATTTTGGCCGCAATTTTTTTCCCAAAAAAGTTTACAGAAGCTGACAGAAATGTGTTAAACCCGCTGTAAACTTTTTGGGAAAAAAATTGCGGCCAAAATAACGTTTAAAAGACGTTTTCAAAACGTTTGCGGCAAAATAACGTTTAAAAGACGTTTTCAAGACGTTTTTTCGACCATTCAAAAGAGACGTTTTTGCGTGTTTTTGTAAACGTCTTAACAACGTTTTTATAACGTTCTGTGTTAGCAGGGTTGTGAGTACCAACAATTTGTTTTCCATAAATCTGCTACTTCTTTTAGTTTGTGTCAATTTTTTAAGAAAAAAAATAATAATAAATTCTGCTCGATAATTTCCCCAAATTATTATTTTTCTGCTTCTCTAAAATACTCATCCATCTGAAAGAATCTATGACAATTCTTATATTGATTGAACAAACGACTTAAAAAAAAATATCTGCAAAATAAATTCTCAAGACCCCAAAAAATTCATGAAACTCATCGTTGCAAATTGCGTTTTGATTTTCCTCGCATAACACGTGGAGTCCCTCTTCGCAAAAATATCGCAAAAATACCAAAAAAAATATCAAAAATATCGAAAATTTGATTGCAAAAACACTTCCCTGAATAATCTCTCTGTTTTTTTTTTTTTCTTCCGATCTCACAGAACCAAATCCAGACTTCCCGGATCTTCGGGATCAATCGAGAATCGGATAAAACGTGTGCACAAATACGTCGGCATTGGAGTTATTCTGCTCCCCCTGATGATGTCGAAGAACGATGAGTAGTTCACGAATTGGCCGAGGCCCGCCCTGCTGTTGACCATTATCAAATATGAGTCCTTCAGGAAGTGGTCCAGGCGCCAATTGTCCAGGACTCAAGCGAACAGCTACGCTGTTCGAACCACGATTCAGATCATTCATAGCTTGCTGCGCTTGCTGCGTCTCAAGCACCAAGTGTCCCACTGCGTCCTGATCCTCTCTGGATAGAAAAGCACTTTTCCATCCGGTTCTGGAATAATTTTCCGCACTTTCGGTTTGCCCAGTTTTTCCTGGATGGGAAGCATGTCCACGCGGATGTCCCTGAAGCCCGTTCGGATGGCAACGACCCTTCTGCGATTTGTCGATAACAATTTTCGTATCCTGAGGTCTCTGACCGCTGTAACGTGCTCCACCGATGAGAAGCGATATTCTGTCGCATTTTTCGTCTTTTGAAATCGCTTCTATACGTTTTGCCAATGAACCGATATTTTTGCGCATACGAGCTACAGTTTTCTGTCTCAATTCTGGCGCCAGATTGCCCGTTTGCTCGGCAACGACGCAAAACAAACAATCGTTCAGTTCTCCAACGGTGCCACGTGGTTCAACATTACCCCTGAGGGTCCAGTGACCCGGAGCATCGTCTTGAACTGCCTCGTGATACTCGACGTCGACAGCTTGGCCGGTTCGAGTTCTCCCAACTTTTCGACTGTTCTCACTGTTGGATGACCATACTCGTATCGGTTTACCGATCTCAGCGCTCAATGAGCTCAGATGAACCAGACCAGCTGGTCCATTGACCTCGAGATCGGCAATCGCTTCTTCGGCATTTTTCAACGATTCCGGATCGATCGTACCGTCGAAATTCGACGTACACGATGGTATGGAATAAAACGAGCCGGTTCTCGTCGACGTTTGGCTCGGATTGCTCGAACTTCCGGGCAAAATTGCGGCAGCTGACTGTCCGTGGGTGCGAAGCGAGGAATTCGATGATTCTTGTGCTTGAAAAATTCGTGACTCCGTGCACGACGTGCTTTCATTCTCCGGGTTTGGAAAAACATCGGATATGGATTCTTCGAGTATCTCGAGAATATTTTCATCGGTTTTACCCTCGATTGCCACGAATTCGTTCGTTGCGGGATCATTTTTGGACAAACGTATCCGCGACGTCGTGACTCGAGTTCTCGTGCCAAGAGCCACCTCGAGAGCTCTCAGTGGAGCCAACGCCTCGTCGTTCGTATTATCAATTTCATCATTGACCGGGTCAATGGATTTTTCTTGATTTTCTGTGTGATTTTCTTGATTTTCTGTGTCTTTTGTTTGATCCATATTCTTTAATACTTGAAATTTTTTTTTTTCTTGAGGTTAGACCGAAAAAATTGTGCACGGATATTTCTGTTGACGAAGAATTTTGATATGAGCAAAAAAATGTTGGCTCGATTGTTTTTGTTTCTTTTTTTGTTTTTTTTTTTTTTTTTTTTCATTAGAATCGACGAATCGACTATCGGGATGTCCGTAAATTCGATTTTTTTTTTGTTTTCAGCTTTCCGCAGAGATTATATATTTTTTTCTTTTATTGCGAGTTTTTTTTTTTCAAATCTATGCTACTTCGGACTTTTTCGAAAAATTTACATGAAGCGATAGTGGAAGAAAGAAGATCAATAGAGAATTTGCATTATTTTCAACTTCAAAATTATTTATAAGATAATTATTCAAAAACATAATTTTCACAGGTTTTTTCGGTTAATCAGCATTATTTGATTAATTATAACGGCTTGAAAATTGAGTTGCATTCCAAAAACGTATATCGCGTGGCAGTGACGTCACAGCACTCCAGTGCAGCAGCGCCCCTAGAGGTAAATTTGAGAAACTCCAAGCAGCTAATCATTCCTAACCCAAAAAATCTTGGTAAATCGTGAATATTAAGTTGATAAATATATGTTTCAAACATGACTAATGTACCTGAACAATCGAAGAAAGTGTACAAATATTGTTTTTTACCATGTTGCAAAAAAAAACACAACTGTATCAACACCAGAAATAGTACATTTCGACACGAGTACGCAAAGGCTTTTTTGACGAAACGAGAGGATTACGGCACGAGCCGAAGGCGAGTGCTGTAACGAGTTTCGTCAAAAAGCCTTTTCGTACGAGTATCGAACATAATTTTTCCTCATGAGAGCCGAGAAAGCGCAACGAAGTTGCGATTTCGAGGTTAGAATGAGGAAAAATAATTTATTTACGTTAGGAACATCTCTGAATCTGTTCTTGGTGAATTTGCAGATGTCGCTTTCATGTATGCCGGATTATTTTTTTTTTTTATTACAGCATACGCTATAATGTATAAATTACACACACACTCGTGCACTCATGATTTACTTTCTCCAATTTTTTCACCGTCGGATATCCTGCTATCCTTTTAACATGGGTTATCCGGCAGTATAACCATATCCGGAAAGATTACCTTAGGTTAAAAAACCGGACATAACCTTACTCTAGTATCGAGAGGTGTTGTGACGTCACGCAGAGGGCGTACATTTTTTTTACAATTTTTACACCTTAAGATATCATAATTTACTTGCTTAAAGAAATTAGCGCAACGTTTATTAACTTCAGAAAATATTTAACTATGACAGAGAATGATAAAAACAAAAGGAGAAAATCGTTTACATGCAAGTTCTCTGTTATGATTGCTCGGGTAGTAATTTTTTTGTAATTTTTTTTTCTTCTTCTGTTGTATAATTGTGGCTAAATGATTTTTATCGTTACGATTATTCCGCGTAATTATAATTTTCTAAGAAAAAAACATTACAATTGTTTCGAGCAATTTGGTTATCTAAAAATATTACAATTTTTTTGGGTAATTGTGGTTATCTTTAAAAAAGATACAATTATTTCAAGTAATTGTAATTATCTAAAAAAAGATACAATTATTTCCAGTAATTTTATTATCTAAAGGAAGATACAATTAGTTCGAGCAGTTGAGTAAAACAATACTTTTACTTTGGATAATTGTAATTATCTAAAAAAAACAATGTCAATTATACAGTACCAGCGATTTTCTATTTGCAGGAAAAATTTTTATATTGCGGTATCAATAGCATATAATAAACGATAATTAAACCTAATTTACATTTTGATTATTAGGAATTTTTCAAAGTTTTACAGCTCTCATTCTAATAGGACCGTTGAGTCGATTTCACAATGCAAAAATCCCTAAAATGTTAATTTTAAGCAGCCATGACTATCTCGCGACACTAGCGCCACTATCGGCAATTTTTCCCAATAACAGCACACGTGAGAGAGATTACGCTCCAAGGAGAAAAGAATGTAAAAAAGAAAGAGATCAAGAGACAGTCGCTCGAACAAAGCAAAAAAAAACAAAAACGAGCGAGGTATATTCGAGGAGAAGGAGAAATTCGAAGAGTTCGTTTTGAAATTACGCCAGTGGGGATAAGAACGAGAGGGAGAAAGGGCGAGAAACACAGGTGTAGCGAGAAGGGGGGGGGGGGGGGGGGAGAGGGAAAGAGATCGAAGAAACTCCCTCGCACACGATTCTTGGGGTTCCGTCGATTCTCGACGCGGTTTTGTCCATCAGTACCGGTGCAACCGTCTTTCAGCGATGCCCGATTATTCCGTATAACTTTACGTCGTGAGTAATTCCAGTTTTTCTCGTTGACAGCACGATACACGCGAAATCCCAATAATTCATTTACAATATCTCGTTTACGATGGCCAAAAATTTCCATTCCAAAAAAACAAATAAACGATAACAGCAAGATCGTATCATTTAAAAAAATTGGCACGTTCGCGTCTGAAGAAAAATTAAAAAAAAAAACGTACTCCCCCAACGTGCGTGTAGTGAGAAATGTTTTGATCGATCATTTCGTCGAATCGTCCGAGACGCGAGTTATTACCGAAGGAATACACAGTAAATTAACGTCTCGCGAGAAGAAAGAAGGAAGAATAAAAAAAATCTTCGTTTTCGTATGATCGATCGATCGTTCTCTTTTTTTGTTCATCTCTGTAGGTCATCTCATCATAATTCCCTGTCCTACCCTATAATAATAACAATAATCGATCTACCGGTGTCCGTTTGCTGTATATCGTTCGACACGGTGTATCGCCAAGTCAGAGGGGCGTGCGATGTTATTTTTTTTTTTTTTTTGCACGATAGCGGGAGGTGAGAATTTTCGAAAGTGAGCCTCTCGCGGTGATTGTTAAAAATGCCCGGCAGAGGGGTGCACCGGTAACCGAAAACATTTCTAGTCGCGCGTATGTGTGTGTGTGTGTGTACGTCATAGGCCGAACAACTTTGACCCAGTTTTTTCGCGAACGATGAAAGCGTCAAAGAAAATAAGAAAAGAAAAACAAATAACGTTTCGCAAGTGTCCGTGATCATATTTTTTTTACGTACATATATCAAGCTTTAATCGAAGCTCGAGGTAATTTCGACGCGTGGTAAACTTATCAGGCGATGACGCCTTTGATAAGTCACGTATAGTCGCGGGTGTATACGAAACGACATAACATATAGATATATTTGGCTGCGTTTTCTCAACGTGTTGCACGACTTTCTACAGTCGTTTTGTGTATCCGGTGTTTCTTTTAAATTAAGTTCTCGCAAAAAGTGTGTCAGTGAGTGAGTTTGCGATTGTTTTTTTTTTTTTCTTTCGTTTTGTTTTCGTCCCCGTGGAGTGTTGCAAGTCGAGAAGATTTATCTCATAACGCGATCTGGATTATTCGAGAATTGGTGAACTTTGCCACTGCACGGCGTAACGCTGGTAAGTTTATCATAATATGTAAACAACGACAATAATAATTGTATCGATTATCATAATAATAATTATTATTAATATTATTATTGTTATTATATTGGCAAAAAACAATTCTATTATTTTTCTTCGTATAATTTATTATCATAAACAATTTTTAAATTTCTTTCGTGAAGTACCGAAAATAGATTTTTATTATTCAGTTTTGACATGAATGAAAATCTTATTAAATATTTTTTCCTCGATTATTGAATTTTCACTTATTATCATTTCGTACATTTTCCCACATAACTGTGTGCGTAAGTGTGAACTTTTTTCGGATAAAAGTATTTTACTTCTCCATGAATAAATGTTATAATTATAATCGTCGTTATTACGATTTTTGAATGATTCAATTATTTTTTTAAAAAATTGCATAAATTCAACCATTTGAAAGGACTCAAATTTCCCTTATTACGATTTGTAATCCATTAACCGCACTTTTTTTTTTCTTTTTCGATCTGCCTACATTTTTTACCTGACAATTTTTGTAGACAAACAAAAATTGGTATTGTCGGAACGAAAAATTAAAAAAATTTATTCAGTATTTAGAATTTAATTGGAAAAACTGTCATCTCTTTTCACTGATTAACCCCTGGCAGGCAATAAGTGTAAAATTCCCCCCCCCCCAAATTTTTTTTTCTCGGCGCACTCCCTCACTTTTTTGAGTTTCAACGTTCATTTTTAACTCTATAGTTCAAATCAATCATTTTTATAATATCGCTATTTTATGCAAAATCGTTTGAACTTTAATTTAAAAAAAAAAAAAAAAACTTGCTAGTTTTATTAGGAGCCGAGATATTTGAGATTAATTTCTACTGGGTATTTTTTACACTCATTGCCTGGAGAGGAATACGGTTTGGATGTTTGCTTGTCAGGGGTTAAATTCTTCAAGAGGATGTACATTTTTTAATTTAGCGAAAAATAATCATTTCTGGTTTTTTTTGGCAATTTTTGAGCTCTGAAATCATAGATTCTTCGACTCGGTGTTGATGTCGAAGGAAAAATTGGTAATGTCGAGTTTATTTTGTCCAATTAGTGGATTTATAGTCATTTGATTAATTAATCGTCAATTTTGGCTGGATAAGCTTGCGAGACTCGATGGTCATAGCGGTCAATTCCTTTATAACTTCTTTTACGCGCATTCAAACATGTTGCGCTTGAGTTTATACCATATATATATATATATATATATATATATATATATATATATATATATATATATATATATATATATATATATAGCTTTCGTTGCGGGACAAGCCGACATACATACAGTGTGCTCTCGTCGTAACGAAATGGACGCCGCGCCGGGCAAATTCCTGCGTAAGCAACACACGCTCTCGCGTGTGTGTTTTCTGTTTCCTCCGCGCACGTATAAACAGAGTTTTCTCTCTATGCAACGAGTAAGAGAGAGAGACGATGGAACTCACGCACACAAGTACATGTGTACGTGAGAGACATACCCCTCTTGCCTTCGTGGCTTCCAATGGCGAGGTTCTCTTATCTTTTTTTCTTTCTTTCTTTCTTTCTTTCTTTCTTTCTTTCTTTCTCTCTTTCTTTCTTTATTCTTCAGCGGTGAATTCTCCCGTGATCTTGGCCCTCGACGAGACACCCCCCTGTGTCTATAAGTGCTTCATGACGTTGTTTCAGGGCAAATTTTCTGAATTGGGTTCATCCTTTTTTTTTTCAAAAAGTTGTGATTAGATTCGACTAATTTTATTGTTGGATTTAAAGCTTCATTTGGATGAAGCTAAATTATTCGCCAAAATTGTAGTTTAATTAGGTTAAAGGTGTTTTTTTTTTTAGAATTGCAATTAGTTTCGAGTTATTCGATGAACGGGGATTGAGAGGTTCATTTTGGGTTGAGCCAAATTTTTCATTAAGTCTGAATTAGATTATAGGTATTTTCTTTGGAAAAATGATTTTTGCATTTTGAGGTTCATCGGATTAAGCCAAATTGTTCGTCAAAATTTGTTCGATTAAGTTGTAATTTCTTTTTTTCCTCGAAGAGTTGTCAAATTATATTTCATTTGATAGATCGGATTATGATGTTAATTGAGTTGAGGCAAATTTTTCGTTTAAATTATGGTTGGATTAGGTTATAGTTGTTTTTTTTAAATTTTTTATTATAATTAAATTCGAGTAATTTGATTATTGAATTTTGACGTTAATTGGGTTTAACCAAATTTTTCGTTGAAATTAGTATAATCAGATTATCGAGATAGGTTTTTTTTCTCAAAAAATTGTAATTAGATTCAATTTCATCGATCAATTTTGACGTTAATTGAGTTGAACCAAATTTTTCGTTAAAATTATGGTTACAGTCGATTTTTTTCAGTGATAATTTAGGCTATAATTTAATTGAGCAAGTTTGATCATAGATCGAGGGTTTTTTCGAGTCTAAAGTTAATAATAATCGACTTTAAGTCTCCGACGAGCCCAAACGGAAAACTTAGTCGATATTTTGAGGTTTTTTTTTTTGAGAAAAAAAAATATAATTATAGAAAGAAAACAATTTTCTGATTCTCATAATTATTTTTCTTCCTCGAATACTCAAACTTCCTTCTCATAATCGGCAGGCTGTGTATAATTTCCCCGAGCATTTCGAAGAATCGAGGTTCACTTAATATATCCAATCAAGAAATCACTCCAAATTCATGCGTCAACATTCCTTCGTTTTTTTTTTGTTAAAAAAAACACGTTCTTGATCTTTTCGGTCGAACTACGCACGTCCAATTCAATGCCACAGAAAGAGAGAGAGAGAGAGAGAGAGAGAGAGAGAGAGAGAGAGAGAGAGAGAGAGAGAGAGAGTCGACTTCGGGGACAAAATACTGCTCGAATATTCTTCCACGCAATTAGGTACGCACGATTTCCGTGTCCAGAGCACCGTACAGTTACACAAATAAAAAAATATATATATATATAATGCTCTGGCTTAATATATAGCTGTATACATACAAATGTATTACTCAAGGAATATACATGAGGTGTTATCAGGCATGCTTGGTGGAGAGCCCTGAGGCTTCTCATGTACTCTCTCACGCATTTATTATACCCAACTAGAGATGAAGCTCTACCACGAGCACGCACCTTAGAGAAATCCCTCTGTGATCTTTGCCACGATCGCAAAAGTCTATCACCCTCTCTCTCTCTCTTTAGCGACGATTTATATTATTACTCGACACGATTTATAATGCACGCGGCTTTCTGGCGTCCAATCGTCCAAATCTGTATACTCAAGATCCACCAGAATTCTTATCGCCTAAGTCCTACATGGTGCATGTCGAGGAGTCAGTGAAAATTTTATCCTCCTTTAATTATATATTCTTGCTCAAAGAAGGCTAAATCGGTGGTACATTATTAATGTAAAATGATGCTACGTTAGTCCAGACTCGTTAAGTTCATTAAACAAATTTGTTAAATGGCAAATTTTCTTCATCATTTGTTTCGCTCTACCAAAAAAATCATGGTTTACTTTCGTATCACCATACATAACGTCACGGGATATTTTTTGCTTTCGATAAAATGGTAGATTTAGATTGGGGAAATTTGGGTTTGTTTGCAGAAGTGTCCTAGGACAGTAATAGTCACTCGATAACTCTTTGACTCTCGTCTTTGGAGAATTTTCCTCATAAACCATGTCAAATATGATCTGAGACACTAGAAAAAAAAAAATGAATAAATAATCTCATCGAAATTCTCCATAACGTAATTTTTTTTTTTTTTCATTTTGTTAATTTTGGGTTATTTTTGATCATCTGTTTTGAGGAAATTTTCAGGATTCCCTGACCATCTTTTTCAAGGTCAAATATTTTACAAAGGGGTCACACGTTGAGCCCTTGTATATATGTCCACCCACACACACACACACACACATATGCATATTCAGGAGTAATCTTACGATTTCCTTCTTGGCAATTAAACGTGTCACGCTGGCACGAGAGATAAATATTTTCGCGTCTCCCAAAGTCTGTGTATATACGAAATTTATAATCTTCCGAAGTAGATAATCCTATTTTAATTTATTACAAGATTCTTGAAGCACGAAAAATCGCGAAACGATTCGAAGCATCAATATTTTCTTTCAATATGATTCTCGAACGAATTTCATCTTACAGCGCAGTCTTTTTTTTAATTTTTTTTGCTATCATTTCCTGCGTGCCTCATGGCTCTTCGTTTGGAAAAATTCTACAGGATATCCGCGATGGAACGTGCCGGATATCCTGGAAGCATATTTCCCCCTGCTCGCCTTCCTTCGAACCAATTGTACTTGCGCTTTATATATATATATATATATAATTCAATTTTTAATTTAAAAAGAATCGTTCAGAAGGGTAAAAAAATGTACAAAAAATAGTTTGCCTTGTCTCTGTAACAAGAGTATGAAAAATTATGGAACGAATCTCAGAGCCTGAAGTTTCGGCTGAAATGCCTCACGGTAGATATTTGTATATATATAGCTATACGACGATGCGATTCGCACTGAATAAGATATTAAAAGCGATCGTCCTCGTACAAAAGGTATGTCTCTCTCCTCACGAGAGAGAATTTCTCGCTATTGGACACCTCTTGTAAGGACTTGTGTATGTAACATGTATATTTATATAAAGAGAGATAGAGAGAGAGAGAGAGAGAGAGATGATAGAGTGACACTGGGAAAGACATGCATAAAGACAGAGAAAGAGGGGTCAATTAAGTATCTGACGTCTCAATCCTTGCTCTTACCGTTGGATGAACCATCCTCACGAATATCGCCGTTCACACTCTTCTGCAAGCCTACACTATCTATATAATACATTTAAAAAAAATTCGTTACTCAATATCGATGCAAGTCTTGATTTCCTTGAAACAAATAATAATAACTGTTACACACGGGTTATTTATCCCGTGGTAACTTATTATTATTATTATTTTATTCGCTGAAGTCAAAGGCCCCGGCGAATGGATTCTCTGTCCTATTTAAGCTGGGTAGCACCTCACCTTGTATATGCTTGTAGTTCGTGATGATCGGATGGGCTGTGATGCAATGAAGGAGTACAGCTGGTTTCACACGAATGTATTTATTCGAGAACACACATCGATCAGTCACTTTTACAATAATAGTTTAAGTTGTTACAAATGTTATACTCTATGATACACTGACGCGCAATGCCGCTAAGGTAATTGGCACGAACAATTATATCACAGAGGTAGTGAAGCGCCGCTAAGGTGTTCCTTCACTTAATGAGTTCTTATACACTTGTCTACAACAAGGGTTTGAGAAGATCACGTCAATCACGCCCGCGAGAACCTAAGTACGCGAACGGACTTGCCGCTAAGGAACGGGATCTCTCGACCGATTGCTAAGAGCGTCGTATTAAGACTAATTTTATAATATGTCGAGAGAACCCTCGTTAGCTTTGGGCGTCCGGCTACAAGGGTCTCGTGGGGGTGGATTGAGAAATCATCGATCGATGTAGGTCTCGATGATTTCGAAACCCATGAGTTGAGAAATCATCGACGGATGGAAATTTCGATGATTTACGAAATCTGGTGATGAAAGGGGTTTACGAAATCTGCAAGGGATGCAAGTATGTGTCATGTGCAGTATGCATCATATGTGAACATATGTGATGCAAGGGATCGGATACCAGGTCATATGGTAAGGTAGCAAGAGTCCGAGGACGAAAAGAGGAATCTGCTGACGCGCGGTTTGCTCGAGTTTCCAGAGAGTGACTGTCGCAAGAGTCGGCGTACTCTCTGGAATCTGATGACTCTGTTGTGTTGCAATGACCGCAGGTAGTGATACCTCGGTTCGTCACAGCCCTCCCTTCTCAGATTGAACATGGTCCGGTGGTCCATGCTTCATCCAGACGTAGCTACCTTATGTGTTGATGATGTTATCTCCAGGTGTCATCGAATCCGACCGTCAATGGTGTATTGATTATTTCTTAGTGCGTCCCCGGAGCCTTTGTTTTATTATATTAAGTGTGGATTTTTGGGGGCCTGCCTTTTTTTCTTCTTAGGTTCCGGTTCGGGTGGAGTGTCACCGGTTACATGGGCATGTTTAAAGTTATCCATGTGTGTAAGGCTTAGTTGGCCATCCCTTTTATCAACCAAGACGGTGTTTTGGTCAAGTATCTTGGCAATTCTGTAGGGCCCTCTATAATAAGGATCGAATTTGTGCAATTTCGGTTCTCTTAGGACATAGACCAGTTGGTTTGGTTCATATTGCACGGCGTTGATTTTCTTGTCATGTCGTTGTTTTGCTCGGTGCTTGCTGTCGTTTAGGTTATTGCCTCCAATTTCTGCCAGCTCATCAAGTCTGTGCACTATATCGCTCATGTACCGAGTCGTCGTTGGCAGGTGTTCTTTTAACGGGAGCGTGTCTGGCGTTTTCATTAATTTCCCGTAAGCCATCTCGTATGGTGTAAATTTTGTTGACTCGTGTACTGTGGCGTTGTGTGACTGGATAGCGTAAGGCAAAATTTCGTCCCATTCATTTTCCTTTTCAATATAATGTTTCAGGTAGTCGGCTATTTCCTGGTGGCTTCTTTCTAATGCTCCGTTGCTTTGTGGGTGGTAGGTTGTGGCCTTGACGTGGTGGATTTTTCTCTCCTTGAGAAAATCTTCCATTCGTTGGCTAACGAAGCATTTCCCGTTATCGCTGAGCAAAACTAGTGGAGTGCCGTGTATTGCGAAATATTCGCGGTCGAGGGTTCGAATTACTGTTTTTGATTTCATGTCCGGTAATTCGAAAGCTCGTGCAAATTTTGTAAGCAAGTCGATGGTGGTTAAAACGAAACGATTACCTCGTTTTGTGAGGGGTAATGGTCCGAGTATATCCACGGCAATTTTTTCCCATGCAGCCACTGGTGTATCCGTTATTACCATTGGTTCTCTTGTTTTTATTCGAACCAATTTTTGTTGTTGACAACTATGGCAGCATCGTACGGCGTTTTGAACATCGTTCTTCATGCCTTTCCATTGGTACCGTTGTCTCAGACGTTCGTAAGTCTTTTTCACACCCTTATGCCCTCCAATGTGTTCGCTGTGCCATTTCCGGATAATTTCTTGGCGCTCTACGGTGGGTGGCGTCTCTATTTTGCCTGTGCACAGCGTCAATTTGCAGGCACTCTTAATGAATGTCTCTTCCAACAGGGTTTTGAATGCATAGGGCGGTATTTCATCGTGGCCGTCACCGAAAACGGCTATTCGGATTTCCTTTATATTTTCAGCCCTTAAGAATTTTCTTAGGCTCTCGAGTGCATTTTTCAGATTTTCGACTGTAAGCTTTTGGTAGTATTCCCTCGTAGCAGCGATGCTAATGACCTTGGTTTTTCCTGTATCGCTGAGTACGATCATTTCCCTCTTTAGCTCTCGTGAAAGCATTTCAGTGTCGATATAGCCAAGATCGCATAATTGCCGACCGATAGGATGGCAGATCACTCCGTCAGCTGACACAAAATGCACGAGAATTCCTTTCTGAGATGTGAGTTGCTCTGGCGTAAGGATAATTTGAGTTTTGATGATTGTCGACTCCTCGGAAGAATTTTCTTCAGTTTCAGATTCGCTGCTTTGGCTGCTATCTGTATATTCGCTTTCTGACGAATATGAATATGATGAGTCTGATGAGTCTGATGATAAGATGGGTTCAGTTTCAACGAGAGAGCTGTGCGTATTTCCCGTAGTTCGGTCAGTTTCTACTGAGAAACGGACGTTACGAGGAGTAGATCCGCATTCAGGTCGTTCGCCTCTCGTTGGCGTTGGCATTGTCGAGATTCTTCTACTGCTTCTGTTTGTCTGATTCTTCAAGAGATTTCCGCTGATAATTGATTTTCTATTAATTTGAGCTACTTCTGCATTTCTCTCAGTTTGATCATGTGTCTCTTCGGTTTCCTTTGCGGGTTCTGGGTTGTCATTAAGAGTTTCTTGCAGGAACTCGATTTGTTCAGACGTAAGTTCCCTTCCGCTAGGTTCCGAGTCTTCGTCAAGATCTTGATTCAGTTGTTCAGGAAGAGCGATCGGTTGAGGAAGTCCATGCGAAAGCCTCCGTAATTTTCCTTTTGCTTCGTCTATTGTAAGGCCATGCGCACCGCGTTGAATGGCAATCGATGTATCAAAGCGGTAACCTCGTGGATCCGATTGTGTGGACGTATTCATTTCTTCTTCCTCCAGTTCTTCCTCCTCGTTCTCGGTGGTAGTAACGCCTGGAGAAGCCGTGAATGGAGGTTGCGCGTCGTCAATAACTGCCTCGTCTTCTTCTGATAATTCCCAGGAACTTGGATCATGGTAGGCGGTTTTAGTCGCCGCTCGACCTCTATTGCGTATTCTACTGGCAATCGTACTTTGATTCGACTCTTCTTTTTCGGTTGTTTCCTCAACCTGGAGTTCCGTCTCGTCCTTGGGTGTTAATGGAAAACTTTCTGCAGGAGGGTTTCTCGACAAAGCATCTGCGTTGAGATTCGTTTTTCCTTTTTTATAGACAACTTGATATTCATATTCTTCCAGTTGCAGTCTCCATCTCATTAATCTCGAGGAAGGATCTTTCACAGAGTGTAGCCAAACTAGTGGTTGATGGTCCGTTACAAGAGTGAACTTTCTTCCATACAGATACGGTCGGAAGTATTTCACAGCGTATACCATTGCGAGGCACTCTTTTTCTGTTGTTGAATAATTCCTTTCTGCAGAGTTCAATACTCGACTGGCATACTGAACTGGTAGGTCTTGACCCACTGTATCTCCCTGACTCAGCACCGCTCCGATTGCAATGTCGGACGCGTCAGTCGTAAGTATAAACGGCTTGCTAAAATCGGGATATTGCAATATGGGTTTCTTACATAACGCATCGCGGAGATCTTCGAAGCTTCTTTGATGTTGGTCGGTCTATTGAAACTTCACTGTTTTCTTTGTGAGGTCGGAAAGCGGTTTGGCTCTTCCAGAGAAGTTCGGAAGAAACTTCCGGTAATATCCGGCGAGTCCAAGAAATTCTCTTACATTTCTCGGTGTTTTAGGTACCGGAAATTGTTCTACTGCCCGTAACTTCTTCGGATCGGGCTTCACTCCGTCCTTTCCGAGTATGTGTCCGAGATAATTGACCTCCCTTCTCAAGAATTCGCATTTGTCTACTTGTAGAGATAGTCCATTTTCTCGGAGTCGTCTGAAGAGTCTTTCGACTTTTATACGATGTTCTTGTAAGGATGTTGAAAAGATGACTATATCGTCCAAATACACAAACAATTCTGTGCCGATAAGACCCGATAGAACGCTGTCCATAAGGCGTTGGAATGTTGCCGGTGCATTTTTCAATCCAAACGGCATCCTCAGGAACTCGTAGTGTCCTCGGGGAGTCGTAAAAGCTGTTTTAGGACTGTCTTTCGGGGCGACCTTAATTTGGTGAAAACCACTAGCAAGGTCAAATACCGAAAAATATTTCGCTCCCCCTAGTCTATCGAGAATTTCAGATATATTCGGTAGTGGATAGCTATCGCCAATGGTCTTCTCATTCAATTGTCGATAATCTATTACCATTCGCCATCGCTTGTTACCTTGTGAATCCGCTTTCTTAGGCACAATCCATAGTGGTGAATTGTATGGTGAGTGTGAAGGTTTGATAATTTTATTGGATAGCAGTCCATTTACCTGTGTTTCAATTTCCGTTTGATGTACCATTGGATAACGATATTGTTTGGTATGTATCGGTCTGTCGTCGATGGTGGGGATCTCATGTTCGACGCGTGTTGATCCTTTTAAATGGTCTCCTTTTAAATAAAATATATCAGGAAATTTTTGAACGAGTTTATGCACATGTTGTCGCTCGTATTCGTTCAAATGATCGAGTCGCAAGGTTTGCAAAATTTCTCTCACTCTATTCTTTGTTGACTTCGTTGTAGTACATGGCTCGCTCGATGTCTCGGCGTCGGAGTCGGGCGCGTGGTGCGATCCAATTTCATATGGCTCGAGTTCTTGTGCTGGCAATTCAATGTCAACTGGCTCGTGGCTTGTGTTGGTGACTATGGCATAACAAGTGCCGTCGTGATTTCTTACCACGGCTTCTCCAATGTGTATATGTGGCCCAAGGTCGATGCGCCTTAGATAGCCGTCGTAAACATTGGTATTGCGGACCTTGATTGCTACTTGCGTTCTACTGCGCCCTTCAAGATGGATCTTTAACTTTTCGTATTCTCCTAGAACTGAGTCAATTTCTTCACGATTGCAAAAAGGGATTGGTGTGACTGGTTCGCTTGCCGTGACCAGTGTCCCGTGGTTATATGATATTTCAGCTTTTTCTTGGTGTAAATAGGGCGCGCCGAGCAACCCGTCGGCTCGTGACAATGGTTCTCCTTCGAATACATGGAATACTGCCTTTGATTTTCTAACGTCGAGAAGAACTGTCCCTTTCGTCCAAATATTTTCAGGGTGCACGCTTCTCACTGCCTGACGGTCGCGTGTATCTATGATCACATTTCTGCTCAGGACACTGGCATGTACCAAATTCAGGGATGAGCCACCGTCTACGATGAACTCTGCGTGCCCATTCTTGAATTGAGGTGAGGAAATTTTTACCCTCACAGATGGAATTTCTTTGAGGAAGCATTGTTTCTTTCCTTTTCGTGAAAGCGAACATGCTTGTTCTTCTCTCTTTTCGCTGTCATGATCCTGATGTCCCTTTTCTCCGGTTCCTCGCGACTTCTCTCGCTCTTTGCGCTCGCTCCACGATGATCTGGGCGAGCGCCTTCGAAGTTTAAAGACTCCGTGGATGTGGCTGATGAAGCTCGAGATGAATTGTACGGTGAAGGTGTTCTCACGCGTTCTCGAGGTTCTTGTTTCTCATACGGGATGCGACCTTTTCCCTCACACTGCGTGCAGGGGCGCATTGGGGAGTAGTATCTGTTTCTGTAGCCGTAGTTACGGTTTCGCGGTTCCCATCGTCGATATCTTTCTTCTCGTCCATCGGTTGAGTGGTCACTGTCAACAGCATATACCTTGCTGCTTTTCCGATCTTCCTCTGACGATTCCGTTGAGTCGGAGCTGCTACTGCTATCAGAACTTGTCTCTGAACTACTCGAGGATCGTTCCCTTTTGCGGTTTTTCTTACTTTTACGAGATTTTCGTTTATCACGTTTCCGAGTGCGCGACGAGCGGTGATCTTTTGAGCCAATGGCGTGGCGCCGATTACGTCTTTCTCTAACCTCGTTGATTACAAGATCATAGGCGGCATCGAGAGTAGCTGGATTATGATGACATATGCAATAATAAAAATTTTCAGGCAAGCCTCTCAAAAAGCTGCTCAATGCCTGGGTTTCAAGGTCGTTGAGACTGCTTCTAGCTTCCTCTCTGGTTCGGTCGCCTTTCACAGCCGCTCTCGCTCGTGTCATGAGTTCTGTCGTGCGCGTGACGTACTCCCGCACCGACTCATCCTTCTTAATACTAAGTCGATTGACCTCAGCTAGATAGGAGCTTGCGCTTCTCCCAGGTGAGAATTTATTTTTAAGATGTTTAATGAGTGCATTAACAGTACCTATATCGCGTCCTTCGAGTGAGTGCCGTGCTGCACCTGTAAGCTTGGCTTTAACCCCTTTCAGGTATAAGGTCTCATCAGCGTTATCGAGTTGTTCAAACTCCTCGATGATTCGCTGGAGAAACTTTGACAATGATTTTTTTCCACCGTCATATTCCGGTAAATTTCGCGCAGCTTCTTTAGTTTCTTTTCTCCTATCAGCGATAGTTGTTTGCTCCAAGAGTGACATAAGCAATTGTTGAGAATTATCTTCGGCCATTTCAGTTTTTAGATGTTAATAATTGAATTATTTATTTTTTTTCAAAAATTTTATGAATTAACTAAGGGTGAGTTATCGGACAAAAGATCCCACTTCTGACACCAATTTGTTACACACGGGTTATTTATCCCGTGGTAACTTATTATTATTATTATTTTATTCGCTGAAGTCAAAGGCCCCGGCGAATGGATTCTCTGTCCTATTTAAGCTGGGTAGCACCTCACCTTGTATATGCTTGTAGTTCGTGATGATCGGATGGGCTGTGATGCAATGAAGGAGTACAGCTGGTTTCACACGAATGTATTTATTCGAGAACACACATCGATCAGTCACTTTTACAATAATAGTTTAAGTTGTTACAAATGTTATACTCTATGATACACTGACGCGCAATGCCGCTAAGGTAATTGGCACGAACAATTATATCACAGAGGTAGTGAAGCGCCGCTAAGGTGTTCCTTCACTTAATGAGTTCTTATACACTTGTCTACAACAAGGGTTTGAGAAGATCACGTCAATCACGCCCGCGAGAACCTAAGTACGCGAACGGACTTGCCGCTAAGGAACGGGATCTCTCGACCGATTGCTAAGAGCGTCGTATTAAGACTAATTTTATAATATGTCGAGAGAACCCTCGTTAGCTTTGGGCGTCCGGCTACAAGGGTCTCGTGGGGGTGGATTGAGAAATCATCGATCGATGTAGGTCTCGATGATTTCGAAACCCATGAGTTGAGAAATCATCGACGGATGGAAATTTCCATGATTTACGAAATCTGGTGATGAAAGGGGTTTACGAAATCTGCAAGGGATGCAAGTATGTGTCATGTGCAGTATGCATCATATGTGAACATATGTGATGCAAGGGATCGGATACCAGGTCATATGGTAAGGTAGCAAGAGTCCGAGGACGAAAAGAGGAATCTGCTGACGCGCGGTTTGCTCGAGTTTCCAGAGAGTGACTGTCGCAAGAGTCGGCGTACTCTCTGGAATCTGATGACTCTGTTGTGTTGCAATGACCGCAGGTAGTGATACCTCGGTTCGTCACATAACATTTGTTAATAATCAGGAAACTTTCGCCAATAGATAGAATTTTTTTTTCATTTCTAGTCACATCGAGTGTACGATATTTCAGCTCAATTTTATTTTTCCATCGATTTTTCCAATTATAATATCATACAGTCTAAAATTGCAAATTATTCGAGTTGATAAGTTACATAAAAAAATTAATTTTTCATTAAATCTATAAAATTTATTGCAATTAAAATCTGTAAATAATACGGAGAGTTAAAAATGGCTTAGCCTCAAAATAATTCAATTACAGGATTATACATTTGTTTTATAAACAATTTTTTTAATATCTCAACGAAAAAAAAAATGTTTCACAATCGATTCAACAAATCCTCATGACTCGCCATACTTTCAACGTCTTCGATATATGTATATATATATATATATATATACATACGAGTTAGTGAATCTCTCGTATGAAGATGGTAAAGAGAGAAAAGGGTTAAAGGTCCTCTTAGGTCCGCGAGACAGAAAAAGAGAGAGAGAGAGAATAGAATAGAATAGAATAGAACCATTTTTTATTATACAAGGCCGGGGAGCCATAAGTATAAATGAGCATACATAGAAAGAAATGCATACATAGAAAGAAATGAAATACATAGAAATGAGAATACATAGAAGGTATGAAATACATAGAAATGAGAATACATAGAATGTAACTTAAAATTAATTAATTTAACTTATATGGAGATTTAGGAGTACAATGCGCAAATTTGTGACACAATTGTTCTGGTCTGATCGGCGGTGGATTGTGTCGGACTAGATAACGACGATTAAGCCAGACTATATGCTAGGAGTTGGACATAAATTCGTAAAGAGAGGCCTTAAACATGTCAAGAGATGGCAAATCGCGAATCATAGGGGGGAGCGAGTTCCAGAGACGAATAGCAGAGACAACTGTAGATTTTTCATATCCCACAGTTCTGCACAGCGGGGTAACAAGAGCGGTCTCAGACGCACGTGACGGAATACTCCTGTCACGAGCGTCAGATCGCAGAATCAGCTGAGAGGCAAAAAACGGGGGGACGTGGTAGTGTAGAGCCCGGTACGCAGAGATACCCAGGTAATAATTACGACGTTGCTGTACATTGAGCCACTTTAGCCTTGCGTAGTACGGGGTGATGTGATCCGACTTCCTGACATTCCATATGAAGCGAACGCAGGCGTTGAGCGCTCGATGCAAACGAGTATCCTCGACTACAGTAATGTCAGACAGCACGATTGAGCAATAGTCAAAAATCGGGAAGATGAGAGATGACACTAGTAGACGGCGAAGATCGGTCGTGAGAGCTTGGCCACAGGAGCGTAACTGGTAGAGCGTTTTGTACACACGATTGCACATACTTGTGACCTGTTCACGCCAATTGATCGAAGGGGTGACGAGAAGACCAAGATTTTTCACCACGTTGACATACGAGCTAGGGATACCACGCACCACAATTTCAGGAACTCGAGCCAGACTCAGCGAATTTATATAACGAGCAGAGCCAAGGAGCATAGCTTGCGTTTTGCCAGGGTTGAGTCTCAGTAAATTCATGTCAGCCCAATCACAGATACGGGATACGTCTTCATTTATTTTGGCCACGCATTCGTCTATACGTGAGGGTAGACAGTGCATATAGATTTGGAGGTCATCCGCGTACTTCACAACCTCGCAATGTTTGATGGCGTTGTTAATGTCAGCCGCATATAGTGAGAATAACGCCGGTCCCAGGACTGACCCTTGAGGCACCCCCGAGGTTACAGGTAGCCAGTCCGAAGTACCTGAGGAGGTTCGTACCGCTTGCGTGCGACCCGTGAGATATGACCAGAACCATTGTAAGGTCGGACGCGAGAAGTTGAGAGTCGCAAGTTTTTCTATCATTTTGCCATGGTGAACCGTATCAAAGGCTTTCGAGAAGTCAAATAGAACGAGTACGGTAACTTCACGTCGATCAGCGGCGTGACGCACGGCATCCAGAACTTTTACTAGTGCGGCCTGAGTTGAGCCTCCCGCGACAAAACCAAACTGATTAGGGTCCACAAGAGCTGCGTTTGCCAAGTATTTCGTAACATCTGCGAGAACTATTCTCTCAAGAATTTTTGAGAGCTCACAGAGCAGCGAGACAGGCCTATACTCCGACGGTGTTAAAGGGCTCCGACCCTTTGGGACCGGAGTTATGTACGACTTTTTCCACGGTGCTGGATAAGTCGAGGTCATCAGAGAGGAGTTAAAGATGTCCAGGATAAGTGGAAACAACGGGCCAACGCAGTGACGCAACAAGAACCCAGAGAAGCCATCAGGTCCGGACACGTGGGAGTCCGCAAGGCGAATATGCCGCTTGAGAGTGAGTGGAGTAATGTCCGCGAAATAGAATTGTGCCTCATCGAAAGGTTTCTCGATGTTGAGACTGGGTGGTGGTTCATTCGGTGCCAAGTTGAACACCGAGGAGAAATAAATGTTTAGCTCTTCCGGTGAGAAAGAGATTTCCGAGCGAGAATGCCTGGAGACAACACCGAGATTGCGTAGTTCCGACCATAATTGCTTTGAGTCCTTGATTTGCGATAGGCGTGCCATGTAATAGCGTGATTTCGTTCGTATCAATAATGTTTTCACTTGGCTCCTGAGCAATTTATACTCGTGGTGAGAGCTGACTCTTCTCGTTCGTCTGTATTTCGAGTAGGCTCGATTTCTTAAGGCAATTAACTCACGGAGTTCAGGCGACATCCATGGTGCGGAGGCGCGTCGGAGAGTAACAAAGCGATATGGCATGTGTTGATCGAGAAAATTATTGAGTGCATCATTAAAGAAAGAGACTTTCATGCTCGGGTCCAGACAGACGGCCACAGTGGACCAGTCATGTCGCTCGATGGTGTTTTGGAAATTTGGGTCCCGTAGAGAAGCCCAGTTGCGGCGATGCGTTGTGTGCGGCTTCGACGTGCGTGCATGTGAGAATTTGTAGTCAATTGATATAAGATCGTGAGCCGATGCAAACTGAAGAGCAATTTGTTCTTGCGAGTAGACCTTGTCAATGGAGTCAACGACACACAGATCAAGCCAAGTCGAGGAACCCGCGGTGTGATGCGTGGGTCCAAAGGGAACGATATCGAGGTTGTACGAGCGAAAAATCCGCCGCAGGTAAGCGCTATCAGGATTATTCGTGCAGAAGTCGGAATTCCAATCCCCCATTATGACCTTTGAGACGTATTCTTGGCAGATCGTTTCCAAAAGCACTTCAATGTTATTTGAAAAAGCAATTTTAGGCGGTCTGTAGACAACGCCGACCAGTAGTTTCACAGCATTGAGGCCTGAGATCTCAAGGAACAGATATTCAGGAGCAGGGGTGTAGGTAGAGGCGGCTGACGTTGCGATCATGCGCGTGCGAAGCGTTTCCCGCGCGTACATGCAGACACCGCCCCCCCCTTTCCCGATCCTGTCACAGCGCGTAAGTGCATAACCGGGCAGACTCACAATAGCATCAGATATATGAGGCTTAAGCCACGATTCAGAGACAAGGATAATGTCGTAACGATGCTCAGTGAGATATTGAGAGAATTCATGAAAGCGAGGTACGAGCGACTGAGCATTTATGTGACAAACTCTTAGCTGTGACAATTCTGAGCGGGTCGGAGAAGACGGGGGCGTGGAAGGAAGTCATTGCAGAGCGTTGAGTTGTTCGACATTCGAGATGCGGATGACTGGTGCGTCCTGGGCTTTTTTAACATTAACAATGCCGTCCCGTACCCATACGTATTGATATTGTTTTTGTTTCGCGAAATCTTTAGTTGCCATCAGAAGACTATGAAGCTCGGCGGGGAGAAACTCGTTGATGTAAATAATCTGCGTGTCGGAGAAAGCATTGCTGATCATTTTAGCATTAAGAGGGCCCTTCGATCGCTTAGCGGCAAGAATTGCGTTGCGCAGTGTTACCGAGGCGACGGTTATGAAAAGAGACCGTGGGTTGTTTGTGGTCTTTGTAGCTCGCATACGCCTTATGACGCTAATTTGATCCCGGTCAATCGTGATATCCAGCACAGTGCATAGGGCCACAATTTGCTCGCCATCGGATAGGTTTGACTCCGGTAATCCGGAGATTACAAGATCATTAGCGTGAGAGGCATATTCTAATTGTCGGATTCGGTCTTGAAGCTGCATGTCAGTCGGAGCCGCGATGTTGGGTGGTGGTCGCTGTTCAATATCATCCATACGGCGCAATAGTGCATCGTGGGATACAGACAAAGAGGCCGTGGCATCTTCGACAGCATCGAGTCTAGACGAGAGAGAGGTTAATTTGTCAAGACAGTCGCGGACTTCAGTACGGAGATCGTCAATTCCCGACACCTGCTCTTTAATCGTTGCAATGTCATTAATTGCAGTCTCAAAGTTGTCAAGCTTATCCGTTAGTTTTGGTACGGATGCAACAGTGGTTTCAATGCCTTCGAGTTTGACCGTAAACAACGCGATAGCCTTCGAGATGCTGGCTAATTGAGACGTCATGGAGGGAGATGCCGGCTCCAGATTGACAGGTGCGTTAGTCGTGGGACCTGTAGTACGCTTACGACACGTGTAGCATGGAACACCTATGTTCGAGGGTAGCGCTCCGATCGTCTGAATGCCAAGTTTGAGTTTGAGACACTCTCTATGATAACCGTGTGATTCCACTAAGCATAAACGAACAATATCATCCACTGCGATAAACTTCGAGCATAGGCCACAATTTACGACCGGCATATTTTGGGTCGAAATTCAATACCCAGCGTGCAATGACAGAGGAAAAGGAACGCAAGAAGTGGTGTAACGTCAAAAAATAGTAAAACGCAGAATAATGCCCAGGTAATAGAAATAATAACGATGATGATAATAATGATAATAGTGGGCCGCGACAATAACAGTTCGCACACACGTACAATTCAGTTACGCACACACGTACGTAGAACGACGTGCCACGGCTATGTGGTGTGGAGAATTTACTTGCCCGATAGCAGTATACGTTGCGCGACGAGTGACAGGTGTAACGCTCGACATAGGAGATGTCACACACACAAGCGTTGTAGTGTAATGAGATAGACCACAAGAAGTTCAAGATTTAAACTGAGAGTCCGATAGTGTGATGAGAGATAGTAGTGAGAGAGAGAGAGAGAGAGAGAGAGAGAGAGAGAGAGAGAGAGGAGAGAGACACACTTTAAAGAGACCTCAACTGACCCATGTCCGTTTAGCGGGGGTGGGGGGCGAGAGACGCGAAGAACCCGAGAACGAGATGAGGACCACAAAAAAAAAAGAATACAAAGGATTATGATGAGTACTCTCGTGCGCATGTACTCCGAGATGCGATCTCGTTTGTTTCGCACGACCCGGACTCGCGAACTCGTATGATTCTCCGTTGTAAGAGAGAGAAAAAAAAAAACGAATTAAAAATAGAAAAAAGACATCTCGAAAAGAATTAAATCCGTTCCACTGTGCTATATATATAAATGTCCGATCTTCTTCCTGCTGGGATGCTGCAAGATCGTAATCCGAAGCTTTTTATATTCGTCACCAAAGGTGGAATATGAGAGGCCAACTGTCATAGGGACTTATCGACCCACGTACTTTACTACATTAACATTATTAGGATTATTATTATTATTATAGTTTGAAAAAAAAAATGGAAAAAAATTTCCGTCCAACTTCGTGAGAAAAAAATGTATACCAGAAATGTACGAATTTCTTCGACAATTTTTTTGTTCCATCCGTCGTCACTTTTTCGAAAAAAAATATCAACGTGGGAATGTCTGATTGTTATTATTGTGCCAATGCTGCCTCTTGTTTGTTCTTTCTCAATGCACACTCTCTGAATCACAGAGAGAAAGAGAGAGAGAGAGAGAGAGAAAGATCGATCGATCTCGATCGATGAGACACGGGGACGAGATCTCGGGATCGTTCGTGCGTGACCGAAGCGTCTTGTTTGCTGACTCTTGTGCCCTGTTATGCTGCTGCTGTGCGCGCGCTTTTACGGACGGCGATATGTATATATATATATATGTATATATCGTTGCACGGTGGTCGCTAACGTCCTTCAACGAGACCGCAGAAGGAAATAATTTAGTTTTTCAAATTTTTTATTTTTCGTCGTCTTCTCGAATCCGTTTCGATGTTACTTTTATTTTTTAATTTTCGTTTTTTTTTTTAAACTCCTTATTACACGCCACACGGTATTTTATCCTCTCGCACTCGATTTCACGGTCAATTCACAATGTAGTGACTTCCTCGTGCCAACAAAACAGACTACTCGAAATACCGCAGAGTCCTGAGAGTGTGATATCTTCGTCGCTTTATTTTTTATTAATTTTTTTTTCACTCTTCACTTAACCGGTATACGGGTATATATAATTAAGATATAGTATATATATATTATATAGAGAGAGTTTTTACGATATATTTCGTATTATAAGTTTATCCGAATGCCCCCCAGGCACTGTTGGTTCTCTTCCCCTCTGATCCCCGAATTCTATTAGTCAGTGAGATTTACGTATCTACGTGCATATGTAAATATTTAAAGTCGAATAATATTTAAAGTCGTGTTTGGGTATAATGTAATATCGATGATCGTAAAAGTCGCCAGAACATTTCGATAAAGCCATTATTGATTTTTTTTTTCACATTTAAATAAACGAGAGATAAAATGGTATGTGGGTTGTCTCACGCGGAGTGGTTTTTTTTTTGACAGGAAATTTTTTTATAAATCAGTCTATCTATATAGGTGCCCTCAAAACGAAAAGAAAATTCGATACAATTTTTTTTTTCGTAAATAAAAAAATATCTTGATGCTTCAACGTTCGAATTAAATGATGCAACTCTCTCCTCTGCATGGAGTATGCGTTGGAAAAAAAGTGTTCGTCTTCTATTTTTTTTTTTTTTTTTTGGAGATTCATCGTAAACAATCTGGGATCGTGCTTGCATCCGGGGGTCACGTGGGCATTGTGTACATTGGTGGCATTGCATTATATAGACCAGTGGAAACATATATAGGTATACTGTCGTAGGAATAAGAGAGATGCTCGTCCAGTCTCGATATGATAATTCGTTGTCCCGCGCTTTTTTGTTTCGTTTTTTCTTCCTTCTCTTTCTTTCCTCATATATAAATCGAGCCTTCGGGGCTCTTCTCTCGGTGAGGCGAAATGCTCGAAGCGACGAACGAGCGAGGCATCGCGCGGGCGTGTTTAAACCTCGAGCTTGAATATCCCAGATACACGATATATATATATATATATTTTTTTACGTGTAACTTAAGCGTGTGCAACCGAGTACCTCGCGCGCGACGATAATTTATTCCACGATCGTAAAGTCCGCCACGGTCGAGGTATATATACGCGCCAGAAGCACAGTCGAGAGAGAGGTGAACCTCTCTCGTTGGACAACTCTGCGCGTCCTACGCCGATTCTTTCTCGACAGAAAAATTTACGAAAGTCAAGAGTGTGTGAGAAGAGAGAGAGAGAGAGAGAGAGAGAGAGAGAGAGAGAGAGAGAGAGAGAGAGAGAGAGAGGAAAGAGAATGGCACCCAAAAAATTGTTGGGCAAATAAAAAGCGACGATTGACATAAACCGATGACTTAACTATTTATTTATTTATTTATTTATTTATTTATTTATTCACGATAAAATTGAGGTATTCTCTAAATTAAGATCGATTATTTAAAAACGTTTGTTTGTTTAATATTAGTTAACGGATTAATTCCATTTTTGGGTCGATAATTGAATAATATTCTATAAATTCAATTACAATTTTTTAAATGTTTTAATTTGAAAACAAAACAGAACGTCAAATGACCAAACAAGCGTGAAAATTGAAAACTTACACATTGCTTCCTTATTACAAAGTTACCTCTATGAGGAGATGATTTTCATAGTTTCGTAAATATATGTGGAAATGGCTTTCGTAATTTTGGCTTCCTCATAGAGAAAGCTTGATGGTATAATGAGCAATGTGCAAGCTTTCAATTTGTATGCTTGTTTTCAAAATTCGATTTGTTCTTGCGAAATTTAATATCCTGTCTCTTGGCGTACTTGTGTACATTTTTTTTGATTGATAATCTCAAATTTGCGACACGTCAGAGCGATCACGAATATTTTACGAAAATTTCAAAATTTTGTGAAATCCAAATCCCTCAAGCTATTCTTGCCAAATTCAAAATCAAATATTCTTGTCCCATAAAGTGTGTTTAGGTATGAAGTTTTGGCTAAATAACCTCAAATTTAGAAACGTTAGAGCGATCATACACATTTTTCGGAAATTTCAAAATTTCATAAAACCCGAACCCGTTGAGCGATTCTCGCAAAATTTAAAATTTAACATAGATTATCCTTGTCCCATAGAGTATTTATAAGAAAAGTTTTGTTTCACTAACCTTAAATTTATAAACGTTACAGCGATCACAGACATTTTTTGAAAATTTGAAAATTTTATGAAATCCGAACCCCTTGAGCGATTCTTACAAAATTTAATATGGAATATCCTTGTCCCATAGCATATTTAATTAAAAAGTTTTAGTTCAATAATCTCAAATTAACGAAAGTTAGAGCGATCACACACATTTTTCGAAAATTTCAAAATGTTATGAAATCCGAACCCCTTCAGCGATTCTTGCTAAATTTAATATGGAGTATCCTTGTCCTATAGCGTATTTACGAAAAAAAATTTTGGTTCAGTTACCTGAAATTTACGAAAGTTAGAGCGATCAGACATTTTTCGAAAATTTCAAAATTTTATAAAAACTTAACCCCTTAAGCGATTTTTGCAAAATTTAATATAGAATATCCTTGTCCTATAGCGTATATATGAAAAAAGTTTTGGTTCAATAATCTCAAATTTATGAACGTTAGAGCGATCACATAAATTTTTTGAAAATTTCAAAATTTTATGAAATCCTCTCCAGTGATCATTGCCAAATCAATACCAAGCATGCTTGTCCTTTAGCCTATTTATATAAAAAGTTTTAGGCGAATATCCTCAAATTTACTAAAATTACACGGATCACAGACATTTTTGAAAAAATTCAAAATCATCTGAAATTGGACACGCGTTATAATTTTTTTTTTTTTGAAAATTACACCGAAACAGAAGGGTTCTATGTTTCAGTAGTGTACAAAGTGTCAGCGCGGTAGCTCAAGCACTTCGAGAGATATTGCAATTTCAATTTTTCGAAAGCCTGTCTGCTCGGACACACCACACACACTCACACACACAAACACTCTTTCTGAATGTGTTTTCTCGATGTTTCGGCACATTCTGAATACATTGGCTACAAAATCTCGAAATGTTTTTTTTTTTTCACGTAAAGCTTCCTCTATGAGGAAGCCAAATTAGTGTATAAATAAGTAAATTATACTTCAGAAAATCTAAAAAAAAGGTAATTGATTTTTTTAAATATATCGTTTATCCTTCATTCTTTCGTTACGTCGCGTCTCCCAAATTAATATCCCAATTTTCTTATGAATCGATAATAACGCATTACAAATCGATTTGCAATTATTTTAAGTTCTTTGAAGAATAAAAAAAAAAAGAAAATTAATAGCTCGCACCTGCATAGTATATCGTGAACTGTATATATTATGAGATCGCGAATTTATAGTTACTCAAGGAGTATTTCGTCAATTTATCCGTGATATTCTATAATTAAAGGGGTTATTATGATCGACGATATCGTACACGCGCTTTATCGCTCGATCTATCGATCCCCGGGAGCTCTCTCTCCAACGTATGTACATAATACATATTAGTATAATTCACGTTACCACACATATGCAGTCTCTCTTTCTGTTTCTCTCCCTTTTTTTTTGTACAAAGAGCACGTTTTTATCTAATGAACAACGAGAGTCGATCACGTTCGACATTTGAACTTTGACTTTACTTCGATTTATCGTACGGAACATTCAATCGTAAATCTTTAACCCTCACAATATTTTTTTTTTTTTATAGAATTATAATTTTCTCAAATTACAAATCCATCTTCCAAAATTTAATTACATTTTTTTCAACATTTTTTTACCTATTCGTGCTTCGAAATTTTCAAGCCAATTACATTTGAGAGAATATTCCAGTCTATAAGAGCCAAATTTTCATGTTATTTTCACGAATTTTTTCGAAGGTAACCGCAAGGTTTTTTGGGACGTGATTTTTTCCTACATGCATATTTTAAGGACGTTACGACATTTTTTTTTCATCCCAAAATAACAAATTGAAAAAAGGTAATGAAAAACAAAAAATTGATTCATGGTTCCCACGATTCCGGGTGTTCTCCTCAAGCAAAATTTAAAAAAACCAAATAGATTCTTAATCTATATTAGAGTGACTAAATCAAATACCAGAATTAATTTAAAAAATATTAAAAATATTAAAAATAGCGTCATTTTGAAAATTATTTTTCCCATTTTTCACAACTAAAGGGCTATAAAGATTAGAAAAAAAAAATTTAACCGAATGCAGGGCAGCTGAGAAAATAAATTTTCAAAGTGCTTCATCTTCATTTCATCTTTTTCACATCTTTGAAATTCAAACACCTTCGCATTTCCCCTGAAAAAAAAGAGAACGATATAGTACATTATGCTGCAAGGACTGCGAGACAGTGATTTTTGACCAGGGTGTGAATTCGAGTGCAGCCAACTTCACCCGAGTCAAAAATTATTGTCGATCTGTTCGCGCTGCATACTATACTTTTTCTTCATACCTCGGTCGAAAGTACGCATTTTCGTCCCCGATTTGCGGGAGGAAAATAGATCTTTTCGTCCCTGCGGAAACGTAGCGCGCGCCATCTGTGCCGCGGGACGAAAATAAAGCAATACGGGAGGAAAGTCAAGCGATACGGGAGGAAAGTTAGGCCCGGTTTCAAAACGCAGGGATCCCCTCGATCCAAGGGTTATCTGTCAAATTTTTCATAGCAATTGACAAATAACCTTTGGAGTAATTAGTGAGTGACAGTTGGAGGCAGTTGAAACTATTTTATAATAAATAATATGACTGTGTTCAAGTATTTGTGATTAAAACAAAACAAAAAAACTCATTGTGATGAATAATATGATAAATTTTTGCTATAACTATTTTATAATCAACAGATAATATAAATGTGTTGTACCTATAACAAGAATTTTGAGAATAGAAGACTATATTCATGTTTCATAACTTTGTTAATAAAGCATTCTTAGCTTGAATATTGGCGCCAGTAACCATCTTGCTATACAAACCTAACCTAACTCTCTTCCGTGTTTGATGCCTGCCCCCGACCAGCAGCACTCGCTTCGCTCGTGCCTGCAATGTCGGGCAGGCATCAACACTTGTTAAAACGTATAAATCGGTATAAAAATTCAATTAGCCAGCGTACTTTCGACCGGGCATGAAGAAAAATAGTATACACCACACGGGCAGAAGATTGAAAGCCCTGAACTGCGCGATATGATGCCCTCGGCTTCGCCTCGGGCATCATCACGCGCAGTGCAGGAATTTCCAACTTTCGGCCCTTGTAGTGTAATATACTATTTTTTTATAACAAGTGCACGGAAAGTGGTTCTTTTTTGTCCCATTTCGGAGCAGAAAATAATTCTTTTCGAGTCAGGATTCAGGTCGTTAATTTTTGTCCTATATAGGACAAAAAAAATTAACGTATTGAATCCTGGCTCATAAAGACTTATTTTCCGCTCCGAAATGAGGACAAAAAAGACCCAATTTCCATGCACGTGTTACGAAAAATCATTAATCCATACTTCGGATCCCTTATAATATTATGTTCCGCACATAATGAGATTTTTAAATCGTATGAAGTCTCGCATTAAGAAGAAAAAAAACTCACGTAATTGTAATTGCGCGAATCCCACGCGTTAATTCAATAGAATTTACGCTCGAAGGGGAGAATAGAGGCAGAGAAAAACACATAAAAGTGCATTTCAAGCACTTTCTCACAGTGGCGTTATAGGAGTATATTTTTCTTCATGTTGTGAAAAGTGAGGTAAGTGGCGAGGAGAGGGGGAAATGATATAGAAGAAAAATTGTCACCTGGTACATTTCGAGATCGTTCGAACGCGTTGCAAATTGCCACGATACTAAGAAAATCCATAAATTCACGTCCTGTGGCGTCAGTTAACTCGGCAAAAAGCTCGAAAAAACAAAGCTGAAAAATAAAACTGAATCGCTCTCGATTCTCTTACGTACGCGACACTTTTTTTTTTCTTCTTTCGTGCACGTCTTATCCGAACTCGCAGCGCGGATAAACACTCCGCGGTCTCGCGCTGAATCGTCTACGACGCGCGCGATTGTATAAAAGTGCGTAACGAAAGACAGACATATATAGTTAAAGGAAAGGGCAAATAAAGTATATACGGAATTCTTGGACTATTAACTCGGCAATAACAATTACAATCGTTCGAAATACTTGCATTCCATCACGCTCTCCCCGCGCTCTCTCTCTCTTTTTCATGCCCGATTATAGAACACACGGAGATGTGTCATTGTCCGTTTCACACGAGAGAGAGAGAGAGAGAGAGAGAAAAAGAGAGAGTTTAAACCACACCGGGACTACCTTAAACGTACTCTGTGGCAAATGCATCAACAGATCGTCGTCTGCTGAAGACACATTTCCGATGCTTTCAGTACGCGGAAAATCACACTCGACACCGCGAGAGCATGACGCACTCGGAACTTCAAATTTTCCCATCTCTTCTTCCCTTATTCCTTTATTTTCAATTTTATCGGTGCTAGCTGTGTTTTTCCATCGATCTATTCGACGTCCAACTGCGCGGCAATTACGAATCCTCGGAAATCTATCCAACGATTATCCGAGATTGGGAGAGGAGGATTTTTTTTTTTCCTTTAGCACGATTTCAACATTTTATTGAGATGATTGAGATTTTTTTTTTTCATGGACGATAAATAAAGATGGATTCTTCGAGACCCTGGGGATGATTTATCATACATTTGAACGATACGAAATTATTTGTTTTTTTTTAATTAAAAAATAATTTGCGAAAGTCGTGTGCTTGGCGAAAAATGTGAAGCTTCTGTTTCTTGCAAAAAAAAACCAAATGTAGCTTTGGATTTTTTTTTTAATTTTATAGTCGATGGAAAAGCAAAAAGAAAGTATAAAATAGAAAACAAGAATTGTTGAACTCGAAGAAAAAAGTAACGATTTCGATAACATTTTTTTTTACTTATATCGTGCGAAAAAAAATGCGATTACAGTTTTTTTTATCGAAAAAAATTAATTTAAATTTTTTTTAAATGACCCTAAGAATTCTGCAAGCCACAGCTTCATTTCTTCACTCATAAAAAATTCGCAATTAAAATTAAGTTGGCAATTATTCGCTCTACCCTTATGCACAACTCTCGACGAATTGTGCGTTAAAAAAAAATGAGTAAATCGATAAGTTCGTAATAATTAATTGAACCAATTTGTATTAATTGACCCTTAACGCGCATTATTATTTTTAATATATTTAAAGAAAATTAACAGAACAATATCGTTTATTCAATATCGTAATTCATTGTGTCACTAAATACTCGCAAAACTCCATCCTTACTAATTATCTCGATGACTGATTGAAAATGTAAGATTGATTAAGAAATTAATTGTGTTATTCTCATTTATTTGTCTTAATCACTTTCAGTAGCGATTATCGTTATCAATTATCCCGAGTACTCCAATTGAATTCAATTGATAATTAAGAATATTAAAGGCCTTTATCAATTTTATATAAATTAATATAAATTTAATGAAGAAAAAACAAAATCTTATAACCATAACTTTTAGTCTTATATAAGTCTCTTTGAGCAAGTTTAACATCTTCAAAATCCACAAAATAAATTATTATTTAAATAGCAAATATTTCCCCTTCCACGACCTTTGTCAACGTCACATTATTTTTTCGTCGCTCATTTCTTTTCAACTCGAACGAAATAAATCGTTTTTTTCAAGATGCATTTTTTTCTTCGCTTCCACTTCGCATTTGAATTTGGATCTCTGCGAATCTTATTTCACGCGTGCACCTTGCACGATGCGGTTAACATGAAAAAAAAAAAAAAAAAAAAAAAAAAAACATAATCAAATCTTCGTCTCGCTTCTGTACCATATACGTAACATGGTCTCGTGTCTCTCTCTCTCTCTCTCTCTCTCTCTCGTGATCTGCCAGAACGAAACCTGATTCCCTTATCTCTCTTACAGGGTATACCTTATCGAATCTTGAGACACTTTTTTCCCCTCTTATCGACGAGAGTTCGAAAAGTACATAAGACAAGTGACTAACGACTCTGCCGCACGCATTGAAGAACGACGCGCGTGAGTCGTTGGCGATTAAAAAGTTCCGATTACAGAGATATATATATAATATAATGTAATATTAAATGTAGAAAAATTGCCACTTTATATCACAGAGACGCCGCTGGCGCGATAAAATAATAATAATAATAATAATAATAATAATGATAATCAAAGATGCTGGGGACGAGCTTGAAGCGGGATTCGATATTTTTCTTTTTTTTTTTCCTTACACAAAGTACCAGGGGGGGCATAATATTGAAAATCGTCGTAGATACGTATATTAAAATATAATGGAGGATAAAAAAGGGATGAATATCGTACGACCGTATATGCGTGTGTATATAAATATCGAACATGACAAAAATGGTTACTCTCTCTTTCTCTCTCTCTCTCTCTCTCTCTCTCTCTTTCTCTTGCCGAAGCGAGGATCATTAATGGGGACGCGATGGAATTTTTTTACCGCCACCATCGTACATAGTAAGGTTTTGTTTCTTCGAAGAAAAAACGAGGGACCGAAAGAGAGAGAGAGAGAGAGAAAGAAAAAGATGACCTTTTTTTCATTTCCATATACATGTTTCTCGCTGCGGTAATTTCGTCGAGCCGCAGCTTCTTCTTTTAGGGCCAAAAAAAAAGACGAGAAAGAAAATGTATGATGAAGAAAGATGAATATATATATATAGAGAAAAGATAACGAATATTTCTCTCTCACTCTTACACTTGCTTTCTCACTCTCGAGCACATATGCATAGAGAGCTATTTAACTCCTTCCGCGCTCTCTGCCCGAGACCACGAGAAGATTACACCTCGCCATTTACTCTCATTACTCGTAATTGGCGAACCTTCTCTCGGTGGCCTCTCTACAACGCTTTTCTCTCTCGTCTCCTGCCCTATATATATATATATATATATATATATATATATGTGTATATGGCTAAAAAATCTGTATAACTATACTCGTCAAGGGAGCTCATATATTTACAAAAAAAAAAAAAAAAATATGTTGTATAACATATCGAGCGAGCTTCTCGTGTTTAAATCGAGAAATTTTCTTCCTCGAGAACTCACCCGGAAGACAATGTGTTATTTTTTTGAAAATTTTTCCTGCGATATAACCCAGAAGTCCAGAAGTTTCCTCAGGAAGTCGTTTTAAAGATTTACAGCGAGCAGTCTTGCTAAATCCAACCTAAACGTCGAGGACACTGATGTCCTACTCAATGCACTAATGCATCTTGCACTTTGATGCACTCCGATGCATTTTAATGTTTTTCGAAACTGTGAGCTTGTTTCTTCGATCGTCCTGATATATGTGACGCTGATTATTCCAGCTCTACGGTCAAGTATTAAGGGGGCACATACGTTTCTAAGGCTTTTATATTAGAGGTCAATAGTGGTGGAATTGGGGTGGAAATGATACTTTCAGTAGAAAGCTTTAGATCATTATCTACAAAATGGCTCATCAGCGTTTCTCAAATAAACATTAGTATAGCTGTAAAATAGGGAATTTAGTAAGTCCCTGAGAAAAGCTTGCATGCAGGATATCTCCAGAACCGTTGAACCGATCTGGATCAAATTTTGTACAAAAATTGCTGAAGTCATCCACTTTGAAATGATGAACCGGAAACTTGATCCATTGATTGATTTTCAAGATAAAGTATATTATGTACCAACAAAAATCAAAATATCAAGAAACAAGTATTTAACCCTCTGCCAATTGGTCAATTCTCAATGAAATTCAAAACTGGTTCATCATTTTCATTCACGACATTCTTACAAGATGCGGTTAAAATTTCAGCTCAATCGGATAAGTCTGTTTTGAGAAATCCTGCGCGCAAGCTTTTCGCAGCGACCTACCAATTTCCCTTATTACAGCTGTACGATATGTTCATTTAAAAAACGTCAATGAGACATTTTGTAGGCAATATTCCAAGCTTTCTACTGAATCATTTTCATCCCAAACCCACCGCTGTTGTTGTAATAGACCTCTAAAATGAAGGCCTTAGAGACGTACGGGTCCCCTTAAGCCCATCCGTGGGATTACACAATGCATAGTCTCTCCCATCGGAATCCTCGAGACTGGTGTTGATTTCTGGCTCGAACGGAAAGTCGAAATTTCCGCAGTATTTTGTTTTCTTTTTCTCATTTTAGAATTTTTTCGACTGGTAATTCCGTTTTTTTAAAAACTCCGAATGTCATATTTCAATTATTTGAAAAATAAAAACTTCAGTTTTTGTAATTTTAAGGTAGCTGGTCGTTTGACTAATTGCTTGGTTTACGTAGCAGCCGAGGGGCTTCAAATGTCTAAGGCTTTCTTTCTCTCTCTCTCTCTCTCTCTCTCTCTCTCTCTCTCTCGCTCTCGGAGAGATCATATTTACGATCAATGAGTTTCCCTTCGTATCTTGTAAGGGCTATTATACCTCGAAAGTGTTATTGCACCCTTGGCTCCCGGAGATTAGAGAAAAGATCGAGATCGACGGAGTTTTTTTTTTTTTTTAATGTACATAATTTCTCGAGCTCCCGCATGAATCCAAGACCATTTGGAGAAAGACCCGTTTTGCATCTTGTATAGTTGGAAGCCAAGAAGGAGAAAAAGAAAAAAAAATACTAGCGACAAACGTTACGAGAATGTATTTATTTGATACTTGGGAAAGTGTGAGAGGAAAAGACTTCCGACCACAAGACACGATGGGTGTCGATCCGCAAGATTCCTTCTCACCTAGTGAAAGAGAGAGAGAGAGAGAGCTAAGTAAAGAGAATCCAACAGCCTGAACCATATATACAACTTGCAGTATTCTCGCTTCCATCCATCCGATCATGTATTTTATCTCTCGCGGCTCTTCTCCTCTCGTCGGTGTAAGCGAATAATTGCACGATATTTCTCTTTCCGAGCTATCTCTCTCTCTCTCTCTTTCTCTCTCTCTCTCTCTCGGTCCATCTGACACTCTCCCGTGGGTTTAAACAGGACGAGAGAAAACTCCGAGAGTCGTACATCTCGCGAATCGATGCGGTAAATTATCGTGGGATATCTCTCGTTTATATATAAGTCTCCCTTTCAAGCTGGGGATGAGTTTATCGAGTTGCAAGTTTAACATTCTCCGGCTGTCAAGTCCACGTGTGACCGGCCAAAGCAAAATTGTTTCTGGCTCTCAGAAAAATATGCGAGAATTCATTTATCCCCCTTACGATGAGTAAAAGTCATTTGAGAAATTGTAATTAATCGTTTTATTGCTGAGAAATCAATTTTGAGCCACTGCAGCGATAATTCATCACGAAATAATAACGACTTTTAGGCTATTTTATTTCTATATATTATTGTCAGTTGAAAAATAATTAATAATAAGGGAAATAAAATTATAAAATCGCGAGCTAATTAAATTTTGAATTATTCATCAATTCAATCAATCTAATCAAAGTAGAATTAGTTTCAATCGCAATTTTATTCTATCGTCTGAAAAAAAAATGTATCATTTGTCCATTTGTGTGAATTATGAAATAATTCAATTTCTACATTACTATCCTCAATATTACACAAAAACTGCTCTCCGTTTCATATTCATAACTTAACCACGTGTGTGTTTATCTAATTGAAAGTTGCGCAAATTGTTTTACATTCATCTCGGGAGAGATTCAGGATCATCGTGTTCGGTGGTTAGGTCCGTTCTCGCGTTTACTCTCGAACGAGCTCTCTCTATATATCTCTCTCTCTCTCTCTCCGTCTCTATCTCTCTGGGGTCGTTCGTTCACTCGAGTTTCTTGAATTTATCACGGTTAACGCAGCAGTTGGTATTCTTTATGGATATGGTTTCTCGTGTACTTTATCCTGCATGTATAGCGCATTATACGTGAGCTTTTGCAACGATCATTCCAATTGCCCGAAGCGCGAGCGCCGCGACTGAGAAATATGGAGTTCACATTTACTTCCTCACTCCCTCTCGCATCTTACGCGTATATTATATTTAAAAAACTTCGTACATATATATATATATATTGGAACGCATATTGCAGATGTTCATTATTTGTTCTTGGGACGATCATTCAAAAGTTCCTTTTGTTGCACGTTCACCCAGGCGGATAAACGAGTACGATTTACTCATCTCCGCAAAATTCGTCACTGTACAAACGCAATAAATCGATTTCTTTTTTTTTTTTCAAGATAAAAAAAATGTTCTATAAAAAGAAACGCCGAAATTAATTTAAATCGCTAAGGAACTCGTCAGGTGGCATCGAAATAATAATAATAATAATAATACGCAAAAGTTAAACTTGGTTCTTCAACAAAAATCGATCTATTAAGCTCAATTTTATTTATTAAAAAAAAATTATTCCCCCAAATCAGGGCTTTTCTGCGAGAAAACAAAAACAAAAAGGACAAAGATTTCCACAGGTGTATATATAGAGTTGGTGAGTTCACAATTTGTGGCTTTTGTTTCATCGCGTATAAATCGTTTGGCCTTGCTCAGCTTCGGCGTCGAGTTTACCCATTATGGAAGGAATCCCTCTGCAATATATACATATATATATATAAACGACAGTACAAAATACTACATACAAATATATATATATATATATTGGTTGATTGTGGCAAATATGGCGAGAGAGGGACGCGAATGCAAGGGAATGCTGCACTTTTGCCGCTTTGCTTTGGTTGGTTGGTTCGTTGGAACGAGTACGATACACGCGGGGTGTAGTGGGATGAGTGGATAATTGTCAAGTATTTTATCTCTCTCGTTCTCTCGCGGGAGTACGAGAATTGCACTCTTCGCACCTCGATATAGATATATATTTATATTTCCTCCCTATATGGCAACTCCGCGAATCTCACACACACACACACACACACACACACACACACACGCACACATATACATAGGAATGTAACAAATAGATAGTGAGATGAAAAAATGGCCGAGATTGAACAATCATTTCTCGTCGATCCGTTTCTTTTTCACTTGCGCCTTTTGGATCGTCCGGCAGATAAAACTGAGAACGTTAATATATACTTTTGAGAAGCGTTTATGATCTCTTTATTACGATGGCCAACGCGGGGTTAGCTCTAACCGATTCGTCACGATCCGCGATCTCATGCCGCTTAGCTCGGTCCACGTCAGGATACTCGTGGCTCATTTATTTTGCTTCTCAGCAAACGAAACACGTGGTTTTATTTTTCGAAAGTATAGGGGACCAAGGGATGGTAAAGATCTATTCTCGATTTAATGTATCAGTCGACGCGAAGAAACGAAGTTTGCCTCTTCTGCATGGAGTTGATATAATATACTACGGAACTGATGGAATTTGATAGATCCATGTAAAAAAAAAAAAATGAAATAAAAATTCTATAGCTCTATGAAATATTAATAACTTTTTCTCGACGAATTATTAATCAGATTCTGCGAGTATCTATGGGGCCTCCTCGAACCGGGAACTTCTTTATTGGACACCCAAACAGCTATTTTTTTTTTCAACTCTGACTCAATCAATAACTATTAAGGTGGCACATTACGTCTCCAAGGCCTTTATTTTAGAGGTCTATTACAACAATAGTGATGGAGTTGGGTTGGAATTGATACTTTCAGTAGAAAGCTTGGACCATTGCCTAATACAAAATGCCTCATTGGCGTTTTTCAAATAAGCATTAGTATAACTGTAATGGCAAAGTTAGTAGAAATCACTGCGAAAAGCTTGCGCGCAGGATATCTCCAGAACCGTTGGACCGATCTGAATCAAATTTTTCAAAAAAATTGCTAAAGTCATCCACTTTGAAATGATGAACCGGAAACTTGATCCATCGATTGATTTTCAAGATAAAGTATATTATGTACCAACAAAAATCATCAAAATATCAAGAAACAAATATTTAATCCTCTGCCAAATGGTCAATTCTCAATAAAAGTCAAAACTGGTTCATCATTTCGATTCACCACATTCTTTCAACATGTGGGTAAAATTGATGAATGATCCGCGCAAGTTTTTTGCAATGACGTTTACCAACTTCCCTGTTACAGCTATACTATATGTTTATTTGTAACGTCAATGAGGCATTCTTTAGGCGATGATCCAAGCTTTCTAATCAAAGTATCATTTCCACCCCAACCCCACCACTGTATTGTTGTAATCGCCCTATAAAACAAAGGCCTCAGAGACGCATGTACCCCCTAAAATGTTGAGAGGGTTAATAAATAAACGAGGACTGCACACAACCTAAGTATAGCCATTTTCAGCTAACAAAACAATTAGGGCATCGACGGTATAGCGATTGCAAGACTAAAATTAGCACCGATTGATCGCAAAAAGGTCCACACCTATGATTTTTCATATTTTTCGTCTAAATTTCGATCGTAATACTCGAGGGAGATTATTCTCAAATACATAAATTCGATGATGATTTTTTGAGTTTGGGAAAAAAAAAATTACAAACAAGCTCGTTAAATTTGAAAAAAAAAAGAATACCCCAAAAATTGAGTAACCCTATGTGTGTATATATATATACCGTATACACCGGAAACAAGTTTCATCGTGTTGAATGTACCGCATGAGAGAAAATTTAATAGCCAAGCTATTAAGATAGCGTGTATCGTAGCGGTCAGTATAAGTTGAATGTTTTAATTGAGCGACACGCCTTATCCCGTTTCCCGTGAACGAAAAGGGAGCCGAGATCCTTTCGTGAATCAGAAGCCCAGCACACGATGCACACGTTCCACCTATTACATCTATACTCTTTGCTACTGGGTAAAGGCGTATACCGAGAGGACCACGCGGTCATGTATACGTTTAAATACGTCCATATATACGTTTTATACATAGAATTTTACTCCCAACTCGGTCAAAACGGTGTGATGGTCTAATTGCGAGTGTATGTAATAACTACATTTGTGCGATTGGTTTCGTGTAACTAACACGGATTATAAGTATGTAATGAATCGTGAGAGCAAAAGGAAGAGAGAGAGAGAGAGAGAGAGGGTCGAGAGAGAAATTGTGGGCAGCTTGGAATATCGAGAAGCCATCGATCTTTCATTATCGACGATTATCGAAGCTTATTCGCATTTCTTGTTTATGCCAAAACGTTATACGATATTACTCCAATATAACGCTTTAGTCTCTCGATCTCGATCGAGGAAATAATTAATTAAACGAATTATCCGGTACATAGCTCACTCGCGTATTATACGAGATTATTACCGAGACGATGTTCCAATATCTCTTTCACGATAAGCGAGAGAAAAACGGCACTTGAGATCGGTAATTTCGTGACGTGGCTTTATATACCTTTGTTTTCTCCACCATGAAAACATCTCTCTCTCTCTCTCTCTCTCTCTTTCTATCGATCTCTATATAATTCGAGAATACCATGATTGCCGATCCTGCAGAATTCTCGATCTCACGTTGTATGTGATTTGCTACTATCAAGATCGGTCGATATCCGTGCAAACAGAGAGTGAAATATTTTCCCCGGGCTGTTGGTTTTGTACGTTCGTGAAACCGCCCTTTTATAATATAATATATATATATATATATTGAGGCTCCCGATCCAGAAACGTTCTGGCTGAGGTAACTCGAACATCGGTACGACGATCGTCTCGCCGATCGCGATTTCGTAATAGAATATAACGTTAACGCAAGTGCTTCCTGACTCCGGAATTTATCTTCCGTTCATTCTATAAGAAGACAAAAAAAAAGGCCGGCGAAAGAGATGCATTCGATGAGAATGCGGGGTAAACGATTTTTTCGATCTTTCGAATGTTCGTGTATGCCCTTAGAAGAAGTTGGCATTTGAAAATTAAAAAAAAAAAAAAAACAAATGGGAGATTAATGACTTGTCGATATTGTCATTATTATTATTTGCGAACGCCAATCCCTTTTTATTTGCTGTTTAAACAGGAAATGATCACTCAAACCCCTCGATATATCTCTCTCTACGAGAGAGCGTAGTGCATGAATTCTCTCGATTCGTTTTATTTGATTGCAGCACACGAATGACACGTTTTGAGATCGAGTGTGTGTGTGTGTGTGTGTGTGTGCGTGCAGCTGCCTCATGCAACTGCATACCGATATGCAAACTGCAAAGAGTCATTATCTATGCATGATATATACGTATATATAATAAGCATGGAAGTACATAATCGTCTTCGACCATACGCAACGACGAGACGATCGTCTCACCCTGTTTCTTCCTTTATGGCTTCTCCCTTTGGAGAACTCTTCGTGAATATCGAGAGTGGGCATTAAATTCAAGGCTCGACGACGAGACGTTACGAGCCAGTTCGAGGTACAACAGAACCGCATAAGAGCAATTCAAGGGATCGTTCGAGGGAGTGTATTATATATTCATGTATATATATGTATATGGGTATTGACTGATGCCAAATAAAAGGGCGTGATTCAAATAACTTTTCGTGATAAATCGTTCGAATCAGGCCCTTTGCTTCCCTCGCAGTCGATATATATATGCATATGTACATAGGAATATATGGGACACTCTGTGTCACAGATTTTAACCTCGTATGAATTTTTTTTTCTTTTCCACGAGTTGTTCAAAGTCTCAAGAATGTTTCACGAATTAATTTACATTTTTAAATCTCCATCGACTTGACCATCCGACTTGACCATCGGAAAAATTCGTAAAATTTGACTGTATACTTTTTCTTGGTTCGTTTTACAACGAAAAAAAAAGAACATCAAAGTTTTTTAATTTCCCAATGGATTTTTTTCGTTTTTTTTTTTTCGTCTTCGAAGAATCTTTGGCTTGGGTCTTTGGAGCGGGGAAAAAAAATTAATTGGAAAACAAACTCGAGAACTTAAACTTTATGTCTGTGTATACATTTTTCCGTATTTTACCGAAATTTTCAGATTTTTTTTTGTGGATAAAGTATGAGCTGAAAAAACTTTAATTAATTTGTCCGCGCGTTCTTGACACTCAGAGGGACTCCCATTTTTTTTTTTTTTTAATTATTTGGAGTCTGCATGGGCGTGAAATGGCCCATATAAATGTACACCGGAGTACATATATGTATCCAAGATCACTTTAACTCATGTCGAGATCATTGCAACCGGATGAGGTGCGTCAAGATGCAAAAGTACAGTGAGGCAAACATATCGTAACGCAACTATAAGCTTGTCAGCTTGTGTCCTCATCGCGGCTCGTAACAGCAGAGTCGCGTGTCGAGATCGCAGTCTCGCGACGCGCGATTTGACTCTTCTCGTGTTTTCATTCCTCTCCCTATCTATCGGTTGAGTTTCTAAATCAATTTCTCGAAAGGTTTTTCAACGAAACGACTCGAGATTGAGTGAATTGAAAAATTAAAAAATTCCAGGATTTTTCCGAGGGCTCGAACGATATATCGTATCAATTATCTCGTGCAATATAATCTTTGAATTTGAGAAAGAGATGTAAATAAGAAAAAAATGTCGCTGCTGCGATTCTCGCATCGTTATCCACCGCGACATCGCTAATTAAAAGATTCCTCATTCGGGCCCCCAGAGAATTCTACTCTCGCCCGTGAATTAAAAAAAAAAGTCCAAAGAGAAAGAGAGAAAGAGCGAGAGAGAGAGAGAGAAAATAAGGGAGATTGTGATGTGTATATTTTCCGTGGACTTCTGTGGCGCACGACGACGCCGCGGTACAAATTATAAAGGACCTTAAGTACTTAATTGCCCTCTATATGTGCTGTGTTACATATATATAGATAAATACGTAACTATATAGGGTTTTAAGTACACTGCACAAACTGCGAGTACAGGTATTCCTGTGCATGGGAAATTTCATGTTGAACGAATCCACGAATTAACAACAATTTCAAATTTCTGGGAGTAAAAAGAGCAAAGTTATGGCGTAAAAAAAATTGTTCGAATACCTGAAAATGTTTATTGCAAAGAATTATCATTCCCTGCCACCTCATTGCCTCCATTTTTTTATTTCAACAAAATCATTATACGGTAAAAAAATTCGAAATATTAACTCCGTCATTTTGAACTACAGGCTAGTCGCCATTTTCTTACGTCAGGACTTCAAAGTTAAAGAGATTCGTCTTTAATCCACTTTGAAATTAACAAGTCTTTATTTAGGCGAAGTTACAAAAAAAAAACTCGCAATCAATTAACCTTTTAATTAGTTAAAACCTTTTTAATTACTTACAAAAAAAAATATTTATAGAATTTCAATGAATTGGTATTTTTTTATTTTACACGAAAAAAAAAGGTAAATTTTATGATCGCAGAGGGTCGATTAGTGAGCTTCTTTGGAGTAAGTTTTATTCCGACGATTGCTGGAAAAATTATTCGAAAAAACCATACATTTATTCATATTGCGATGACAAATTGATCAAACTTTTTCTCTTTAATTTTGAGTAATTGTTTTCATTATTTATTTATATTGGAAAATATAAATGATGGATTATATATTTCAACATGGAATAGCCCATATATATGAAGGTATCGTGTGTGCGCGCGCGCGCGCGTGTGTGTGTGTGTGTGTGTGTAACTGACGATCGACACGATCGTTGATACCGGTCGATTGTGAGCGTGCGCGAGACGCACGAGAAATTCTTCCATTTTACTGGAGGAAATAGCTACAGGGAGAAAAGTGTTGTAGTTTGCGGTGATCATCAACTGTACCGCCCTTTTTCCCCTTTTTCCCTCCCTTATCACGCTTTTGATCCCTCTCTCTCTCTCTCTCTCTCTCTCTCTCTCTCTCTCTCTCTCTCTCTCTCTCTCTCTCTCTCTCTCTGCAGCCTTTGCCACGATTAACGTTCTCATTGTGCTTAGAATTTCAAATAGTTCTGCAAACACCGTCGAATTTATTGTCCATGTACACATGATCCAGTAAAAACGAAAAAAAAAATGCCTGTCTCCAGAGCCGACGTCTTGCTCGACATGTACGGTCACTCGGACTACGGAATATCGAGAGCTTACATGTTGTGAGTAAATTATTATAACGTCGTTTATTGGGCCCATGGAAAGACAAACCGATTGAAAATTTAATTTTTCAAATTTAAGTCGTCTTAATGGAGCACATTCGTCTCTAAAGCCTTTATTTTAGAGGTCTGTTAGAACAATAGTGTTGGGGTTGAGGTGGAAATGATACTTTAAGTATAGAGAGCTTGGATCATCGCCTACGAAGTTGGTAAGTCACTGCGAAAAACTTGCGTGCTGGATTTTTCAAGACAAACTTATCCGATTGAGCTGAAATTTTAACCACATGTTGAAAGATCGTGGTGGATCAATATGATGAACCAGTTTTGAATTTTACTGAGAATTGACCAATTGGCAGAGGATTAAACATTTGTTTCTTGATATTTTGATTTTTATTGGTGCACGATATACTTTATCTTAAAAATCCATCGATGGATCAAATTTCCGGTTTATCATTTCAAAGTGGATGACTTCAGGAGTTTCTGTGCAAAATTTGATTCAGATTGGTCCAACGGTTCTGGAGATATCCCGCGTGCAAGCTTCTCAGTGACTTACCAATAACTTCCCTATTACAGCTTAATGTTTATTTGAGAAAAGTCAATGAGGCATTTTGTATCCAAGCTTTATACCAAAAGTATTATTATCACCCCAACTCTACCTGTATTGTTGCAATAAATCTCTAAAATAAAGGCCTCAGCCTCAGAGACCCCCTTAACGTATTGTTTTATTTCATGAATTCATTAAGCTAACCTTATAATTGAAATTCATAGAAATTTATCATCGAATTATTCATAGCGAAATTTTATAACTCGATTTATAACAAAACCGAATAAATCGAATTGTAGTTACAATAAATTCGAAAAAAATTGTATATGCACGTGATAATAAATCTCAAAAAAAAAAACCAATCGAACAATCTTATAATTGAAAACATTGAAATCGTTTTTTTTTTTTCATATTTTTCGCAAGTGAGCCCAAGATAACGAGAAAATCGCACTCGTTTCAAAAGTCGAAACAGCTGTTCTTTTTTTATTTTTTATTTTCCGAAATCCTTCCTGTAACATCATTGACACACGCACTCAACGGGAGACTATATAAACCATCCATTGTTTAATCGAACACAATGGCAGCGTGTATCATTGTTCCCTTTATATAGGTGCTGATGTGCGCCCCCCCCCCCCCCCTCTTCCCCGCCCCGGTCCTACATGACGCCTTTTCATCTCGATCCCCAGCTTTTATATTCCCTCTCGTACTTTTATTATTCCTCTCTCGCCTCGCGTGTCTAGCGTATACGTGTGTCATTACCACGATAGCAAAAGGAAGGGCAATAAAAGTATTAAAAAAAAAATATGAAAAAATAAATACAGCATTGACAATCTCAGTGCAATGGCAATTTGGCTGGAGCACGTATTTACCACTTGTACGATCTCCCCCCTCGTCCATAATTTTCTCGTCGGAATTTTACATACTTTTGCCGGTGTCTCGTTTCTTCTTCTTCTTCTTTTTTTTTTTTTTTTTTTTGTTATTTTCTTCTTCTTTTTTTTGTATTTTTCGTTTCTCTCGCAGATGCGTGACTGGAATGGCAGAAAAGGTGCGAGAGGCGTCGGCACGTGGCGACGCCACGCGTCTCTCACGTCTCCTCGATGACGGATCCAAGCCGCTACCCGACGAGGTGAGAAATCAAAATTCCTCCATAAAATAACCATAATTAATCCATTCATTATCGTCGAATATGTTTATAAAAGTTATCGTCGTATTCGTTTTGTTTTTTAAACTATTTTATAATAATGATAATCGTCTTCGCATACTTTTGTTTCTTAATTAATTCATTTAATTTTCTCGGAATAATTGATGAGTTTTTTTTTTGAGTTACAAACACTTTTCCTTGCAAAAAAAAAAAATAACTTTGCTAAACATCGTTTCATCTATAAATTTCCAGCCGAGACGACGAAATTTTGAATTTTTTTTACCTCATAAATGCATTTTTAATTTATCTTTGCAATGATGATTGTGATTTTTTTTTAATTATCGCGATATCGATTATCTTTTATGACTATACAAAATTGATTGAATCGATAATTAATGATGCTCGTGCTAAATCAAACAATCCATCGGAGAGAAAGAGAAAGAGAGAGAGAGACAGAGACAGAGAACGATTTTAATCTCTCGCTTTGATTTTGCGAACTGTTTTGACGGAGTTATTCATTGAAAGACGAAACGGCACGATGCTTAATTGAAGAGGAGGGACATTGTAATTTACAAATACGATATATCGCCACGGGGCTTTAAACGAAGACAAAATACGCACAACTAAATATATATTATACAGATACACGTACACATACACACACACACACACACACACACGCATATATATATATATATATATATATATATATATATATATATATATATATATATATATATATATATGAGAGATTAAACATGCGCGACGTGCATTTGTCAGAGATGCAGCGAGATGAGAAGAGCCCTCGAGGCCGTAGCGCACACTGTGCGTGTACCGCGATTATCCACGCATTCGTTACAATTATTTCGTCTTTAATTGCACCGATGAAATTAATGCAGACCGCGTGAGCGGACGATTCTCCTCCTACGTCCTCTTGTATTATTTTGTACTCGTCGTGATTCACGTTCACTCCCCCCCTCGGGCTCAAAATATACATAAATATATGTACATATATATATATATATAAATGCACTTTATTGCAGTCGTGCTGCATCGCGAATTGTAAATCGTGATGCGAACTAGAACTCTCATGTTCACGGATAAATTGTAATTTGACGTGAACTACGATTAATTATTCGTTACATTTTTTAAATATATTTCTGAATTTTTTGACAATTTATCGTCAATTTAACACATGGCAGTGCAGTCCTGTCGTCTAATGATATTTATTACAGGCTATATTGATAAATATTTTATGCAGCACGAACCCTGAAAGAAATATTTTGAAAAAAATTGATTCAATCGATGAAAAAATTCGTTGTATTTAATTGACCATTTTTTTAAATTCATTTAACGTGAATGTCCCTGTCAGTGAACATTTAACGGAGAATCCACGTTTTTTTTTTTTACATTTTTCAATCATATCGGAGTACGATATCCAAAAACTTTGGTTTCATATCAACAATTTCGCATTCATGCTGAATGTAATAATATTGAATTTTTTGTAAAAAAGTTGAAAAAAATCAGGATTGATAAGCAAATTAAAAATGCGTGTTTGATGTCCGAGTTACTGACAACCCGTCGACTTGCTGCCGCCCGGATAATGACCCGACAGAGTCCCAGTTAACGAACGGTCGGGGAATCGATCCGAAAAAAATCGTTATTATACTTTTATTTCACATTTATTCAGTTCCATTTATACATTTATCCGATATGAAGACATGAATAAAAATTCAATAAATTGGGCAGAATTTCTGAGAAGATTGGATAAAACTGAAAACTGTTTAGGTTATATGGAACACCAATCAAAAACTCGGGCACGTCCTAAATTCGTTGTCCCAATTAATAATGAAATAAATGGAAGTGCCGATTTTCAAAGCTAAATTCATAATACATCAACGTTAAATTCATTGAATCAACGATCCGATAAAATGTATGAAAAATATCATTAAATATATACCGGATCGCTATAAACAACTGCAGGGACGCGTTCACTATCTGGGCCGTTTACGTTGATTGGAAAAAAAAAAAAAAATTATTACGGAAAAAAGCAGAATTTGATTTTTCGTCAATCGTCCGTTAATTCCATGAAACTTTCCGTGAAAAAAAAAAAATAATGTATATTGCAGAACGGCAGAAGTCCATTATTGCTGGCAGCCGCCGCGGGACACGCGGAAATCTGCGATATTCTCGTTGCTCGCGGTGTCGATGTCAATGCAGCCGATAATGTGAGTTGACGTTTATTTTATTATTTTTCCCATCCTGATTGAAAATTTAATGGTACTCGTGGATTTTATCGACGAATATGAACGTTTCTTTACACTAGTAATATAATATCTTCCGTTATATATATATATATATATATATATATATATATATATATATATATATATATATATAATATGGGAACGGCGGATGCTGAGCAAAGTTGCAGAAAAACAGTTTTAAAAACGAGAATATATGTTTTACCGCTCGTTTGCCTTAACGAAAACGATCGTCGAGAAAAGAGGATACCCGGTGTCCAACCCCTTAAGATTGAACCTTTTTTTTTTGTCATCACGCTTACTCTTCTCATTCTCGACGATTCATCATCGTCTATTACGTTATACCGAGACGAGAGAGAGAGAGAGAGAGAGAGGAGAGCTCAGAGTAAAAGTCTCGTGTCTGCGTAAAGTCTTCTCTCCAGCACTCGGAGATCTCTCGACTTCATCATTTTTTTTTTAGTTTCCTTTTTTCTTCTTCTTCTTTTCCCCTCTCGCGCGACCACATCGTTATCCCATCGCGAGATAAGTCTCGTGATGCTTCAAGCGTTTAATTATCCATTAATTCAACCTTCGCGCTTGTTTACCTATCCTCGCACACACAAGCGATAGTTGGTTTTTAGAAATCGGAAAAATATTTTGAAAAATATGTCGTTTCTCGCTTCGTTATAGCGAGAAAAAATAATTGCAAATTATAATTTTTTTTTTTTTTTTTTTTCAAATTTCTTTCGATCTTTCCTGCTGGCATATATTCGATCATTTTCAAATTTATTTCCAGCACCAATTATCGGCCATTTTTCATTTACTCGATCACAGCCCGCAAACTTGAAAAAAAAAAAAAAAAAAAAAAAATAAACGTGAATGTAGTTTTTTTTTTTTGAAATCGCAACCGCGAGATCGCGTCTACGATCTCTCCGCGGTGTGTGCGTGTAATTTCCATCGCCCGTCACGTGCGCATTAGACGCTACGTTCACAAAGTTTATGGACTCGTTGGTAATTGATAATTAAATCGAGAGAGATACCCTCACACTCCGACGCCAGAAAACGAAAGGAAAAAAAAAAAAAGAAACGACAAAACGAGGGTTTCTTGCGAAGCTGCATAATATACATGACCCAAAGCTCGTTTGAATATAAACGAGATACTTTCCTCTCGCTTTTTTTTTTTTTTTTTCGTTTTTTTTTTATATATATCTTAATATACACACATACGTGGATTGGTTCAGCGAACGAAAGGTCGTAAACCGAAATATTTAACATCCCGAGTTGTGCCAATTGTGCCTCTTCGTTTGCCAATGATTCACCCGCGAGTATATTGCGGTGCAGTATACAGGGGAGAAACTCGTCCCGCGGCAAAAAAAAGTCGTCCGGTCGCGAAACTTGATACCGCCAATTTGATAGCCAATTTTTGAATCGCGCGACCATATCCAGCATACTTTGATCCAACTCTCTCGATTAATTTTTTATCATTTTAATGCAATTTCATCGTGTACGGAAATATATAACCAGAAGCGAACAGTTTTGATATTGATGATAAACTTAAAAGTCGCACGAATTGATGTTCAAAACTCGTAGGAGAATGGCTGTCAGCTGATTGATTAAGGGTGGTTCTTAACATCAATCGGGTGCGGCAAAAGGGGAACGTTACGGCGCGGCGCGCGGGCGACGTGCGGGGCAGGTTGCGCTCGGCATTTGTTTCACCAAATACGTTTTAATTTTATTAATTTGCCATTACTCACGCTCAATTCTGTTCACAAGTATAATATTTCACAATCGGCACGGTGAAAAACTTACTTTATGGGCAAATAATATCTATGAAGGTCTGATCTGTCGTTTGAGCGGTTCTTCGGGGAAATATTACCGTTTTTTCACTCCTAAAATAATCTCCAATCGTAGCATCGAACACTTCTCCCACAAGAGCCCACGTATAAGCGGCATATTTAATGTTTTTTTTTCTCCTCAACTATGCGGTCGAAAAAACTGAAATAATTACGGCGTATTCCTAGTACCAGCAAAAACCTCCCCTCAAATTTTAGAATCATTCTTACCGTTTTTCACTGGCTTAAGAATCTCCTTGAAGTCTTGAGTGTATGTATTTTACATGCAGATAAAAAATTTTCTCTTGTACTTAAATATAGTGTCATCGATTTCAGAACCATTTATAGAGAGAACACTTTCAAGATATTATACTTTCGAAATTTGATGTGAAAAAAAAAAAACACGTTTTTTTGGAGTTGTTAATTGACCCGAACTCCTTAAAGTGTCCACAACCGGTAAGTCGACCCTATTCTGTGTTAAAATGTCAATTTTAAAATCGAAATTTATTTTAAAAAAACCGTGTTTCAGGATTAATGTAATCCGAATTCACAAAATTTTCCAATCGGTATACGAAAAGTGCAAGGACAACTTTAACGATCTAATTGAATATCTATGCCCATGTATACGACATATATATGTGTTTCGTGCATATATATACGTCATTACAATGATCCTGAAGGGGCTAAGGAAAGAATTGCTCGTAACATTTTCACCGTATATCTTTCTCGTTCCGTTGCTGCGATCGATTTCTCATTCGCGCGTACAAATCGTGAAGAAAAAAAAAAAAAGTGACGAGGCTAACGCACACACCATCGGTCGCAGGGCTATCGTTCATTGGTTTCCGAATATAGGTTCGATCGTTCGAGGTTTTGCTACAATTTGTCTTTCGTATAGCTGCAATTTTCCACGGTCCGCGCGATCACACACACACACACACACACACACACACACACACACACACACACACACACACACACACACACACACACACACACACACACACACACACACACACACACAGAGGCGACACGGCATATTGTAGAAGTGAGAAGTCCCCCCTGGAGAATCCTTCGTGTCCATGTTCGATGAAAACGACCACACCGTTTGCACGAACATCCCTCAAGCACATTGATACGCGCTGCGAAGAGGCTAGCTTTACCGTGAATCTCTCTCATCCTAGTCCTCGCACGTCACCAGCTCATCTTATATATATAAATATATCGCGAGAACTGATGCGGTCAACTCGCAGCATCTTTTCTCTTTCCTATATATATGCGCCGCGTGTGTGACCTGTCGCGAGGTTTTTTTTTCCACAATTTGTCTTCGCTGCGAAAAAAAAAAAAAAAAAAAACAGACACGCACGCTTGATTACTCTTCCGCGACACTTTTCTCGGAGCTTATTCGCGAGAATCGCTGCAACGATCATTTCTCCCTTTATCTCCTCTCAGCCTTCTTTCTATACAATCGAACGAATTCCTTGATTCGCGAACTCTGTATATAATATATATATATATATATATATATATATATATATATATATATATATTAGGGTGTGCGGAAAAAAAACAATTTTTTTTTTTCGGTTGCATCCACCAAAAAAAGTTGAAGTAAGGTAAAAAAAGAAGAATCCTAAAACGGGAGGTCAAAAAAAATTATTTCGAACGGCGCATTGCATTTGAATATTTTCCATAAGAATAACACAGGAAAATATTGGGATTTCTGAATGTGGTAGTGCAACTCGTCAGAAAAAATCACACAAAGATGTCATTAACATATTCTCATGGAGAATCGAATTCTCTACAAAAAAAGTTCTTACGAAAAATTAGCTCAGAAGAACCGTTCAAGTGGAATATAACGCGAATGAATATAGTGGAAATAACGCTGTCTGAAATTAAATTGATAGGAAAAAAAAATAATTCAAAAGGCTGTAAAAATCGAATTTTTCGCTTTACGAAAAAACTTTTCGGGGGTTTTTTGTAGAGAATGTTCTGCTCTAACAACGTCGCTTTGATAGAAGCATATAACGGTTCATTAACAAAAAACGAAGAGCAGCTACAATATTTATTGGGCATAGTGCAAAATTATCGATAGAAATACCCTAATTGCAACAAACAGACTCTTAAAAAAAGAAACGATGATTATTAAGCATTATAATATAAAAAAAACCTATTTTATCTTATTAAACCAAATTCATTGAATAAAGCTTTTCTAAACACGATCAATGATGAACGTCGTTTCTTTTATATTTCTTGTTGTACTTGATTTTTTTTTGTATAAGAGAAATATTTTGAGAACAATTTCATGCAAGTATATTAGAGCAGAACATTCTCTACAAAAAATCCCCAAAAAGTTTTTTCGTAAAGCGAAAAATTCGATTTTTACAGCCTTTTGAATTTTTTTTTTTTCCTATCAATTCAATTTCAGACAGCGTTATTTCCACTATATTCATTCGCGTTATATTCCACTCGAACGGTTGCTCCGAGCTAATTTTTCGTAAGAACTTTTTTTGTAGGGAATTCGATTCTCCATGAGAATATGTTAATGACATCTTTGTGTGATTTTTTTCTGACGAGTTGCACTACCACATTCAGAAATCCCAATATTTTCCTGTGTTATTCTTATGGAAAATATTCAAATGCAATGCGCCGTTCGAAATAATTTTTTTTTGACCTCCCGTTTTAGGATTCTTCTTTTTTTACCTTACTTCAACTTTTTTTGGTGGATGCAACCGAAAAAAAAAAATGTTTTTTTTCCGCACACCCTAATATATATATATATAGTGAAATTTGTGTTCTCATACATTTCGCGATTTATGATTGAGAAAACTTTTACACAAATTTCATCATTTCGATTATCGCGTCCTCCTCGATCTGTCATTTATTATCATTATTATTAGCCATTAGATGAGTCTCGCTTGTTCGAACTATGATAAATCATTGCCGCTGGATAGGATTTTGATTAAACGAGAAAAAAAAAGAGGTTGAAAAGGCTAGAAGGCCTATATGGTAGGCTTGAAAAGGATCGAAGGCAATCAAGGCATCTCTAAGAGAGAGAAAGAGAGAGAGAGAGAGAGAGAGAGAAAGAGAGAGAGAGAGAGAGAGAGAGAGAGAGAGAGAGAGAGAGATAGATAGATAGAGAGAGAGAGAGAGAGAGAGACTTTTACCTGCGTATGCGCTATCTCGTCATTGCATCGAAGCGCGTGCGCGCTAGCTCATCGAGTAACTCGAGGATCGATCGATCGATCGAGGCAGAGAAAAGAGAGAGAGAAAGAAAGAGAGCTGAAGCATCATCCGAGATGGGTCACACAATGCACCCATTGCCGGAGCTCCTTCCAAGCTCCAGCATCCCGGTGAGTGACGGCCAATCTTTCACGTGCCTTGATATACCTCACGCAAACGTTCTTACAACGTATATATATCAGGCTATATAGCATGCGGAGGGAAGATGAGAGAACGATATAAAGAATTGGCAAAAAAAAAAGAAGAGGCGAACTTGCGGGGAGGGAACACGTTTGGCTAGATTCGAGCAGCATGGGGCAAATCTTTAAATTTATGTATAATCCGTCTGGATGTGAAAAAAATTCTATGCTCGTAGAAAAGATCGCGTGGCTGTCTTGATGCAGGAACGATTCTTTCGGTTCTTCACTTATTAACTTCGATACACCAATCATGCAATGTTACTGGACATTTGCGTATACGAGTTTTGTTCTATAGTTTGTATGCGGAAGAACTTCATATAATTTATAGTAATTATCAATGGAGATGTTTTTCTACGTCTTGTATTTGAAAGAATTACAAAAAGATACACTGTAAAAGATATCTTGAAATTTAAGATACAAGAAATGATGAAATTTATGAGCCCTGGCAATGAAATTGAAATTATTGCATAAAAACTTGAAATTTTATGTATGTTAGCTATGGAATCAAAAAAATTTACTGAATTTTCAATAACTATAACTCTATATTAATATTTTTGTATTAAATTTGTAAGACTATTTTGAAAATTCAAAGATTATCTTGGAAATTCATAGTCTATCTTGAAAATTCAAAGAATATCTTGAAAATTCGGAGACTATCTTTAAAATTCAAAACAAATTGCGAGCTCTTTGAGTTTTAAGTGACTGTGTTTGAAATTTCATTACCGTAATCAAAAATTACAGGACGATGTTTATAAAGTTTACTAGAATGTGTTGTGAAATTTAAAAAATTTTGATTTGAAATTTTGAAATTATCTTAAAATTCAAATAAAAATGTACTAAATTTCAATAATAATGTGCCAAAGTTGCAAACAAGTTTGAAAATTCAACAGACCGGTTTCAAGATTCAAATACATCGTAAAAAATATCATTAAATTTAATGTACAAATGCATATGAAATTTACAAAGTGAGTATATGAAATTGAAATTAATATTTCGAAGGTTCGAACAAAAATCTGACAATTGTATTTCAGGCCGTGTGAATTGACAATTTCGGTCCATCTTCGCATCACCCTACACCACAACTTTCTTAGCAATGACAATTTTCTATAGTGATAACGTTTACTCTTGACGTAAAAATTCATGGTAAATCTACATTTCATATTTGCCACACTCCACAATATATATACGCTTATTGGCAAATACAATATTTCCGAGAGCGCGTATTAAATCGCGTATGTATACTCAGAGGGTACCGGATCTTTGCGCTAACACCCTTTAATGTCTACAAACACCTGAGCCAAAGTAAATATATTCCAACTCTTGGACTTTCCGTCGTACATTATAATGCGCTGTTTGAGAACAAGGAAACGTCTCGCTATAGTTGCGCGCATACCTACTTGCTGTAATTTGCGCCTACAGCACTTTAACACGATCCATTTGCATGGAGCAGATATACACACGGCACTTCGTTTCCCGTGTATAGTTTTTACCTCATTCCCTCGATTCTTCGCGAATATGACTATACGCGCGAGAGTCGTACTCGACAAGATAAAGAAGGCACACAAAGGGAAACCCAACAGTTCAATTCGCGAGTATACATACATAAAATGTATATTATACGAGCAGGTATATCCCCTCCTCTGGCAAGAGGTGCGTATGCAAGTTATTAGAAGTTGCCGCAGATACATATGCGTAGATTGGGGTATGCAAAAAATCGCATAGACGTGAGTTCGAGGGCGGAGAGAAAGAGTTGTGAAAAAAAACTTGAGAAATAAGGCTTGGGATTTTAGGGAAAAAGGTCCTCGAGCAAAACGAGTCAATGTAAAAAAGCTGAGAAAGTCCAAAGGTTGAAGAAAACCAAACTTTTGATAGAGTCGGATTGAATAAGGATTGAATAAGGATTGAAAAAAAGGGAGGATTTGAAGAAAAGAGTGCAGAATAAGGACCGAACGAAATATGAGAGAGTAAAAAAAAGAAACGAGAACGCCCCTGTACAGCTTTCCAGCAGTCAGGAACATTGCAGAAACTTTCGTAAGACGTTTATAACCGTGAAATTTACGATGGGGTGTCGGTGGCTGTGGGTGCGGTTGTTTGTGCCATTCGAGCTATAAACACCCGTGGAATCCTTCTATATGTTAACCTCGCTGCCTCCTTTATCCCGGGATGCGAAATATGGGGAGGAAGAATAAGCGAAAGTGGCAGCGGAAGAAATACGCGGACCGTATGGTCTTCCACTTTTTATCTGTTGGGATGCTGTGATGCTTACATATACATACATATATATACATACATATATATATACACGAATTATTTCTTGATATTCGACGGAGTTCTCCAGCGGACCATTGGCAAAACTCGTAGAAGCCTTTCGGAAAGTATATGTGGACTCGAATTTCACGTGCATCGCAGGCACCGATTTTTACGCACCCGCAGTCTCCGTTTTCGCACTTTAAATAAATCACGAAACCTTTCTGCGACTGCAGCAAGACAAAACTCCCTGTCATTCTCCATTTTCTCTTCGTTTCACACTGATCGAATAAAAGATTTCAACGATAAAATCCTTCCAACTGCTTCTCAGTTTGATGCAATTTTGCAGCATCACAGTTGGACGATCGCTTGCATTGATGAGCGCAGCTTTTTTTTAATTCGTTCAAATTGGAGTCAATTTAAAGTAGGCTAGACATATCATCAGTTGTGGCCACTTCGCATTTCCCTCGAATTATTTAAAGTTTCAAGGCTTCGTTCATTTGATCGAGCGTAATATATTTTGATATTCGAAAAATTTCCGCACTACTATCGATTGCTTTATCGAATATCTGCTGATTTATTTCAATGAAATATGATGAAATGTGTCAATGCTGAGCGGTTTTTGACTAGTTCTCTTGTCAGAAATTGTCAAAAGGGATCCCCAGGTAAGAAGACATTTCTCATATCTAAAGTCGATTCCGCTTCATCAAAAATTTATATTATATCAGTTAAAGCTCATTTTTCGGGTTGAAATCACAAAAAACTGACAAATATCAGCTAAAATACGCGGTGACCAGAGTGTGGTACATTTAAAATTCGATGTGACCAGCTCATGGCCACAAATAAACCACTCTTATACCACACTTCAGTAATATTCAGGCAAATAAATAACTATTTTTAACTCGAATCTGCCGTCAATGCTTGTCTAGTACTCCAGCTTTCGTTTGTAGCGCATCCGCGTATTCCAATTCAAAGCTTGGTGACAACACAACTGGTACTTCGAATGAATTGTGGCCACAAATGATGAAAAATGACAGCTATAACAAGATAATTTCCCATTTATTTTATTTATTTTGATCAGAAAAGATTTTAAATGATAACAATTCGATTCCGTGTATCTTTTAGGTTGTATCGATCACTTTTTCAGTTATGAATTTGCAAAAATGTGAACACTGTTCGTAAATGAATGCTCGTCGAAAATGTCCAAAAGTATATGAAGAAAACAAACAATCGGTAAGACTTGATTTTTTTTTTTTTTTTTTTTTTTTTATGGAACAGATGACTGGTAACTCTGAAGATTCTTGTTGCTGGGGTTTTTCTTTCTTTTGAGTTTGAGCTTTGTATGCTGCGGGAACAGGTACGAGAATACGTGCGGCTAGTATACACTGTAAAAAAAAAATGGTAAATTCAACTCGAAAACGATTGAATCAACTCATTTCTAGAGTAACATATGGCGAACCACATTTTCGAGTTGATTCAACTCATATATAGCGCTGTTTTAACCACAATATGTAGCACGATAAACTCGATTTGTGGTTGTCTCAACACGAGATGTGACTAGTTCGACAATATATCTATTTGATGTGACTCATTAGTATGGTTGGAACAGCTACATTTTTAGTTGACTGAACTCGATCTGATGGTACAGTTAACTCGATTTGTGGCTCTTTCAATCAAAAATAAAGTCCATGTACCCAGAAATATAGTTCAAGCCACTAAATATTCGGTAGAACGAGCTCGATTTGTGGTTGTCTCAACTCGCGATGTGGCTCATTCAACCTGATATTTATTTGATGTGACTTATCAACATGGTTAAAACAGCCACATTTTCGGTTGATTGAACTCGATCCGATGGTATATTTAACTCGATTTGTGGCTCCTTCAACCAAAAAATAAAGTCCACGTACGCAGAAATATCGTTGAGGCCACTAAATATTCGGTAGAACGAACTCGATTTATGTTTGTCTTAACTCGCGATGTAGCTCATTCAACCGGATGTACATTTCGCATTTCTTAAATTTCGAGCTTCAAAATTAATTTAAATAAAATTATAATGCATTTATCGCGATAACAATATAACAGAAATGATATCACACGAAAAAAAAAAGTTCTCCGTTGATGTTCACTCATTACAGAATTTCTGTCTGAGCCGGGATTCGAACCGCCTACCTACAATTTTCCTACCTAATGCCTGCTTACTAACCCGGGACGCTACCTATTGCGCTATCGACTACTATTGAATTTCGTTCATCAATTTTCCGATATACGCTGCATGCTGGCTCACACTTACAAAATTGAATGCGTCATTACCATTACCATTTGACGATTTTGATTAGTAATAGAATTCATTTTCACACAACTTTGCTAGTTTTACATTTATATTTTTTATTTATATTTTGAGTTTCGATTGAACTTTTAATCGAGTCGTTCCACCTCTTTTTCGTTGAAATGACGACGCATAGTAATCGGATAAACCACAAATGTAGTTGAATCAACATGATATTTGGTTAAAAGAGCTGGTTATAGAGTTGTTTCAAACATCTGTGGCAGTACGATAAGCCACATAAAAGAGTTGTTTCAACATCAATTGCGATAAATAGAACCTCATAATGTAGTCGATTGAACTTTTAATTGAGTCCTTCCAACTCTTTTTCAGAGTTAAAATGACGACGCATAGTAATCGGATAAACCATAAATGTAGTTGAATCAATCTAATATTTGGTTGAAAGAGCTGCTTATGGAGTTGTTTCAAACATTTATGGTAGTAGAACGAGCCATATAAAAGAGTTGTTTTAACATCATTTGTGATAAATAGAACCACACAATGTAGTCGATTGAACTTTTAATCGAGTCCTTCCAACTCTTTTTCAGAGTTAAAATGACGACGCATAGTAATCGGATAAACTACAAATGTAGTTGAATCAACCTAAAATTTGGTTAAAAGAGCTATTTCTAGAGTTGTTTCGAACATTTATGGTAGTACAAAGAGCCACATAAAAGGGTTGTTTCAACGTAAATTGTGATAAATAGAACCACATAATGTAGTCGATTGAACTATTAATCGAGTCCTTCCAACTCTTTTTCAGAGTCAAAATGACGACGCATGATAATCGAATAAACCACAAATGTAGTTGAATCAACCTAATATTTGGTTCAAAGAGCTGTTAATTGAGTTGTTTCATTCAATTATCGTAGTCGAACGAACTGCATAAAAAGTTGGACCAACTATTCTGTTGTGAGTGATTCAACTCTGAAATGAGTTCGGTCAACTCGTTAGGTGGCTGTTTTGACCGAATATGTTAACGCGATTTCAGAGTTGAAGCAACGATTTCATGTACATGCTTTAACTCGATATTCGGTTGACCCAACTCAATTTGAGTTGTTATAACTCATTTTTTTCAACTCGATTTCTCGAGTTGAATTTACCATTTTTTTTTACAGTGTATGTAATATGAAAAATCGCGATGCCGCGAGAGGCTCTTGCTGGAGTAGGAATTTGACACGCGGTGTACGATGAGTTTTGCCCCACCGCGTTGTGGCTACGCCCGAGCGAGTCTCGTGCCACATATAATACGTAGCCTGTAATTACGGATCTTTTCTTTCGCGGGATACACAAGCTCTCGGGACGTAAGAGCAAAAGAGAGAGAATGAAAGAAAGCGATAAAGGAAAGGGGGACAGACGGATTATGAGATGGAGTTTTCATAGGCGGCTTCGTAGGTGAACACTTCTTGTATATAATAGACGATATCTTTTGATGGACACATCATCCTCTTAAGCTCAAAGACTCTCTCGATGACTTTTATCCTCCGTCACGCGCGGTCTCTCTCTCTCTCTCTCTCTCTCTCCAATCTCTCATCCGCGTAGAGAATCGGATATTTTTTTAATATCATTTTTTTGCTTTGTTTCTGACCAAAAAAAAACGCGGCTGTTTCGTCTGCAGGGATGAGCAGTCTGCCGCATTTTTAAAGCTCGCGAATGCGAGCACGATCGGGAATAAAGAAATCTCTTTGTGAAATCGTTGAAAAAAATGGATCGATCGATAATCGATGAAGGGATTCGAGTGGAAAAAAACTTTTTTCAATTGAATGCAAGTTATTTGGACCTGAAGTAATTTCGATGACAGATCCAGATGCATTTCTTTATGTATAGACTTTATATTCGATGCTCTTTACTTCCTTGTGGACGAAGCTTTGTTTCGGGGGGTTTCTTTTTCGAGAGTGTGTGTCGCGAGAGTCCTCGGAATGTTTCGAATTGTCGGATAATCGCGTTAAGGGAAAATTAACTAATGGAGAGATTAGGGTCAAAATTTCTGGCATCCACAAATATAGCCAAAAAATTGAGGTATTTTTGTCGTCACTGAGAGAATATTACGAGGGAGCAGTTTGCAAATTTCTCATTTGGGGCTGTGAAAGAAAAATTACGCTTGAGTTTTATTCACCCCAAATAAATCCATTGGGGGTGGGGCTGTCGAATGATCAAAAAACCATGAAATTAAATCTGTGATGCACAGGTATCTTTGAAACTTTTTGAGAAACAGCTACTCGAAGCGCACCGAAATTATAAGAAGACTCGGGAACCATATTTGGACCAGAAAGAATCTTCTGAATGTTTACTCCCAATTGACTGCGCGGGCCATGAAAAAAATTATTTCAATCGTGAGGCTGTTTCACTATTTCGGTATTCTCGAACAAAATTTACTCTTTTTTTTTTTACCAAGATTCAAGATTTCAAATGTGCAATTCCATCGCAGTATAATTTTCATATGATTTTTGGGTTAGCTCGACCCCTTTCCTTTCGATCGTATATAAGAAAAATGGGGATATATATTACTTTTTATACACGAACGTTCGATCGATACGATTGATCGCGTGTCGAGTATAACCATGAGATGATTCCCATCGAGAGTCCTGTAAATCCTGAAAGAATTCTTGTTTCTTTTTCGCGGATCTTTTGTATCGACTGTACTCTCGACGCCACTGTGAAAAGGGTCCATAAGTGAGCTCACGCATTAGACTCATCTCTCTTTTTCTCTCTCTCTCTCTCTCTCTCTCTTCCCTCTTTATCTCGCGTCTGGTCAGGTAAAATTCCCAAGGACGAAGATGATGATCGCTGCAGCCCTACTCTCTTATTTTGACTGGCAAGAAGGAAGATCAAACCCGAGAGAGATAGAGAGAGAGAAAGAGAGAGAGAGAGAAGGGAGAAAAGGGAGAATCGAAATGCCGTCAGAGTGGGCAAAGAAAAAGCGCCAAAGTGAGCAGCTCCACCTTCCTCATTTTTTTACGATCCTCCCCAGCTCGTCCTCCCTCGATCGTCCAACGAAATTAAATTTAACCAACGAGAAATAATTACACCGAGTCTATTCTTAAACTCAAATGACACACGTTCTTTCATATCTTATTAGACCACGCGTGCCAAAGTAAAAAAAAAAAAAGGTCTCCACTCGATCATTTTACGTCAGCAAATTCTCTCGCGACTTTTATATTTTTTTTTTCTTCTTTCCATTCGAAAAGTAACGCGCGCGATAAAAATCTTTTTCGTCTTATAATTGCTCAATCGTTCGTTTTTTTTTTTTTGTGTTATTTTTTTCGATTATAGTAATTATTACGCGATATTTACATCATCAATTTCGTTGAAGGCGAGTATATATATAAGCATCGCGAATTGGCTTCGAGCTCAGATATATTTTTATTTCGCAAAAGTTCAATTCACTCGGGACTCGGCTTATAAAATATCGTTACTGCGATTCGTTCTTCTACCTCCCCCTCGTGTGGCGTACTTTCACTCTAATTACATAGAAGTCTTGGATGCGATATGTATGAAATATCACGTCGAGAGTCGGAACACGTTAAGCCAGTAGCCATTACATATCTAATATGTAATCAGGTGTTCCTCCCTTTCTTCCTCTCTCTCTCTTTCTGTCTTGTGTCTCTCCTACTGACTATCCTTCATTTCTCGTCTAATGCCAAAGGATTATCGAACGTAAACGCGCACGAATCTTTTCCGAGAGAGATATATTTATATATATCGCGTCCTCGCATAAAGGAGAAGTCGTATATCTCCCTTGTCTGCCCACGGTAATATTACATTTACCAACTCTCTCTGTTCATATATATATATATGAATCTACGTTTATAAAGATCACTGCGGGGAGCCCTAATTATGCGTCCGCGCCCAAGAACACTATTTATTCACAATGATAAAGCCCTCTCCCCTCTCTCCTCCGATATTAACTAATCATTCGATTATATAAGCAGCATGTCTCGTCGAGTCTATTATTAGAAAACTCGGCTGTCGATTTTATAAGATAGGATGAACGTCAACGACGAAAAAAAAAAATCTTCCTATCAACACTGTATACGTATATATACAATAAATGTACAGTGTGGAAGTAGGCTTGCACTAAATGGAGCGTAATAATCGCAGCCGGGGCATCATCTTATAATTATCCCCGGAGACGCATCCTTGCGCCCAACGATACGCACACACACACACACACACACACACACACACACACACACACACACACACACACACACACACACACACACACACACACACACACTGTATATCACTTCCATCAATTTTCTACCATAAATCCCAAGATTTTATCGTACCTTCGATTTTTCTTTCTTCGTCATCAATCCTGGCTCTCTTTGGGACGAGAGAGGTATTGAAAAGACCACCGCAAAAGTCGTAAAATAATTATTGCTGTAGGATCTTTCGTATTTTACTATTTATTTTTCTCAATTTACCATATCACGATCCATGGGATATGTAGTCCAGTTATTCTAGTCATTTTTTTTTCTGCAATCTTCTACAGAATTGATTTTGCTTTTGGAAAAGGTTCAGGGCTGTCCCCTGAGTGTACATTCTAGTTGTTGAGACGCGGGGGGGGGGGGGGGGTCGAGTTTCAGCCTCCATCTTGGATAACACACGTTTTATCAAATATTTCATGAACCGTTCATTGTATGACAAAAATAGTGACGACCTTTTTTGTAGATAATGAAATTCTCTACAACTTTTATTGCAAAACTTTTTTTTGTATATAGTGTATGGTTTTTTATTTATAGCGCTACTGTTACTACGCTTTACTGTTATACACCAACAACTATTTATTTCGCAATAACCATCATGTTTGAAAAAGTTTTTCGCGCTATGAATAAAAAACCATGCATCATACAGAAAAACGTTTCGAATAAAAGTTGTAGAGAATTTCATCATCTGCCAAAAAGGTCTGTACTATTTTTGTCGTACGATGCACCATTCACGAGATATTTGATAAAACGTGTTTTCCAAAATGGCGGCTGAAGCTCGAGACCCTCCACTGAAGGGACACCCCTGAACCTTTTCCAAGAGCAAAATCAATTCTGTAGAAGATTGCATTATGAATCCACTTTTTTTTTTTGCTAGAATGACTGAACTAATATTTCACATGGAATGTAATTTTTTAAATACCTCCGGAAACCAACGAAAAACTTGGCTTTTTTCAAATTGTTTTTTCGTCTGCCCTTTTTCTTTTCTTCTGACGATATCACACATTTAAAAAAAAATGATTATTTATCTTTAACAGTAATCAACGTTTCAGTCGAGGATCTAAAACGATCTTTTTTTTTTTCAATGTCCTTTTTCTCATTGCGCCTTCTTACGTCGCCTATTTTGTACGTTTTAAGCCGTACGATCGTAAAAGCTGTACCAATGTTCGCGAAATTATTTTATGTGCCGCGTGTGTGGCGTGTAATGAAACGAAAGCAGGTATAATAAAGAAGAGAGGAAAGAGAGAGAGAGAGAGAGAGAGAGAGAGAGAGAGAGAGAGAGAGATGGAAAAGATGCATACGTGTGGACCCAGTCGTACATGCACTTGGGAACAATGATACCAGTTTGACTGGTGCGCTTCTCCCACTCTCCTTATTCGTAAGGGCCGCAAGAGCGACCTGTTGGTCGTTACGAACTGTACATTGACGAGAATATAGCATCTCGTAACTTGCCCCTCCGAAACTCTACAACGAAGAGTTATACCGCAGCGAGAGTGCAAACTCTTTCGTTGCGAAAAAAACAAAAAAATCCTCGTCGTACGAATAACTCTCGAGTGGGCGAGTTGTCCAGAGTCATCCCCGTTGTATAATAATAAATATACGAAACACGTGTGCAAGTGCGTACATAATCGTAATTCAGAATCCAATATAGTCGTTTCCGCATATATATAGATCGAGCGGTATAAGTGTACATTATATATACGACTATAGTATAGATGAACGCCAGGGATCCTCTTTCATCGTTGATTAGTAATGAATCATATAAGCTCGACAGAAGGAATCATGAGCCGCATGAGGAAGCGCATGAGAAGCCTCACGGAGGCCTTTTAGGTATATACACGCAATACGTGACTTCCGGTCTCTCCTCGATTCCTCTGACAAAACGCGCGGAGGAAGAGACAAAGAAAGAACGAAACGCAGTACACAAAGTACAGTGAAACTTTTGATAAGTTGAGATATATTTTGGGAACGAGTCGACTTTCGTTCCTCTCTTCCCACTATTGCACATGCACTTCTCATCTCACTCGTATGCTATAAAGATTCTATCTCTACTTCCCAGGACAGTCGCATATATTAGAGACGAAAAATTTTCCACCGTGTTTGAAGTAAAATTTTGTCAACTGAAGAAACTTCATAACAAATGTCTGTGCGTATAGTTCCAGCAATGTGTATGATCGACATTTTCGTTGGAACTTTTGCTCTAGCAAAGTTGAAATCTTACTATATCAGCTTATAGAAAGTTCGACTATAAATATAACTTGCGAACAGCCCCCCCCCCCCCCCCCAACATCATCAAAGGGATGTAACTATGGAAGCCAACTCATATTCTCTGATGTGCAAGCGTTTTAAATCATACTACACAGCTGTCTATCGAGTACATATATATGTGTACACGCAACATTTGTTGCGACTCCATAAAGAAGTATATATACGGAAAGTATATACGAGAGGAATAATAAAAATGAGTAAAAAAAAAGGCGGGGGCAACCGATTCGTCGTCATATATACCTATATATTTTAACATCTCGGTATGCGACTCGTGGCTTCGCCAGCAGAAAAGTACCGAGCAAGAGGAGTAGATAGTTCTTTTCCAGCTTCATATCCTGAGCCGATGCACAAACGCAGTTGCCCTGTGTGTTCTCTTATTCTTACATATATATATATAGTATATACCCGAGAGAGTCGGAAAGCAGAGAATATGTGCGTATGGAGCCTCATCCCCCTTTCTGCTGACCCAGCAGCTTCCAGTTTTTGCGAGAAGGTAGAGATCTTTTCCGTCTCTCTCCTCGAAGGAGTTTCAGGGGCGTTGCGAGCTCAATACTTTTTTTTAACGCTATATATACAGTCATATAAATGTGCGTACATACTTTGCTTTCATGCGCTATATGTATATATATATATTGGGAAGGTAATATTACATCGAGGGTAAAACTCAGAGACGCGAGATGTATGTACATCGGTCTTTTGCTGAGCTTCCGTTGCTTCGACGAGTGCGCCTGCTGCTTTTGCTCTTATGAGCATTCGAACGAGCTTGATGACTTTAATGACACGTTCTCGCGTTCTCGTCGATCTACTCCGCGACGAGAGTTGGGCGATGATAGCGGGAGATCCGTGTATCCGCGCGCACCGCCTCTTGATAATCTCGTTTGTACATATATATATATATATATGCTTGTTTTAAAAAAAGGGAGAGAAAAGTGAAACTCCACGGGAAACGAGAGGGAGGGAAAGGATCTCGAGGTAAAGAGAAACGAGAGAGAAAGAGAGAGAGAGAGAGAGAAGGAGAAATGGATATAAGTTGACGAATCAATTCCCTCGAACCATCGACACCGACCAATTAGTCAATAATTTCCCCCCTCTCCATCCCATCTCTCTCTTCCTCTGTAGCCCCTCCGACAATCAGGCAATCTATATAAATATCTAATTACAACATTCCGAACACTTATGCCCGTATTATTGGTGATTAATTATTTATCGTTGGTACATATACACGATGTTACTCAAGGTGAAATAATGCCTTCAGCACTTTCCTCTCGCGTCGTATATGTATATATATATATATATATACCCGTGTACAGTACAGCGATGCCCGTTGCATATATGCGGTATAGTGAGCTATTTTGTGAAATTGACAAAAATCTCGATCAAGTCTGCGTGCTCTCTTGCCAAGGCTGAGAAACATGCGTCGTATATGTATCGTAGAATATACGCATACGTGCTAACGTTATGGTATATGGTTCGCTCTCTATAGATCGAAATTCCCTGCCGCTTTCCGTTTAACGGGGGCTCCTCAAGCCCGGAGCTCTCCCGTGTGGCAAATTATCCGACGATTTAATCGAGTAAATTGCAACGTACGTACACGTATAACGTATGTATGTTAACGTAACGTATATACGTGCCTGAGTTTACGTACATATATACATGTTCCGATTGAGGTTATGGTACGACGAAAGCTGTACTGTAAGCACCCGCGTATACGCAACTCCTCTCCGTATGTATAGTTTTGCTCTCTTTCGTTTCCCGTATATATGCACACCATATACATCTCCCTTCTTTTTACCCTCGAGGCCCTGCAAACTCTATAAGTATCTCTTCCCCTTGACGTATGTGCGCAATCCAAGAGATCGATCTTTCCCGCTTTATTCTCTGTGAAGGCAAAATGAAGATAGAGTGAGAGAAAGAGAGAGAGAGAGAGAGAGAGATGACTGCGTGCTGGATTCCATAAGACGTATGTAGAGCAGAGCGAGAAGGATACCGAGAGAAGGTAAAACGTCAGGAGAGTCGGAGAATAGGAAGAGAATGATGTTAAAGGAGGTAAAACGTCAGGACAGAGAGTAGCGAAGGGAACGATATCAGAGGAAGATATAAAACGTTGGGTTAATACAAGAATACGCAGGGAACGATGCATCGAAGAGGAGGAAGAGGAGAAGGAGGAGGAGAAATATCAAGGGAAGTCTCAAAATATAGTGAGAGAGCGATTGTGGGAGAGGGAAGACAATCCGGGACAATCTGAAAACAGGAAGAAAAGGCTGCAATATATAGAAGGGAAAAAAACGTCGAGAGAGTCTGAAAATATAGCTGAAGAAGAATGTGAGAGCGGGCGAGTCAGGACAGTTTGAGAACGCCGCGGAGAGAAACTTTGCAGTGAGAGCGCCCTCTCTCGCGGAATCCCTTTGCTAGATCTTGAACTCTCGAAGGAGAGGCTTTCCACGTCCGGCAGATCTTTTGCCTCGTGTGTGCGTCGTTAGCGCATGACTTCTCGGTTAACTATAAATGTCTATATAGTTATAAAAGGTAGAGCTAGAGAGAAAGAGAGAGAGAGAGAGAAAGAAAGGTCGAAGGAAAGAGAGACACTTGGCCATTGTCCATTCGATGAGGGTATGGGATGGTTGCTACCATTCTATCCGTACATACGCAAAAGCCAAGACGTGCTCTCGATAACTTGAGTTGATAGAGGTTTTAACACCGCCGGTGAACACCTTCGACATGGTGAACGGGTCATTGGCATATCCTGATCGTGCAAAGAATTTTAACACCTCCATAAATATACCTAAAAGTTGTCTTCTTATATATGGCGATTTTATTCAACACAATATAATTGTCATCATGAAACTCAAGAGACGTCTCAATTCCGCAATATCCATCAATAAGGCTTTAAATTTACGAAAAAAAAAAAAATATGACACGGACCAGTTTCACGTGATATCCAGCCAGGTTTTTAATAAAAATACTTTCCATCGGCGATGGTACAAAGTAAACGATAAAAAGGGACTTACTTTTCCAAAGCAGTGGGTATAAGAAGAATGATAATAAATTAAAGAAAAAAAGAAATGTTAAGCCTGAAACGAACCAAATGAACAATTTCTCGTGATGAGTTGTGAGTCTTTTTCCATCCAAACTCGATTACCACGGAGTCTTCCAATCACACTTGAATGGCCAATAACTCCGATGGTCTATTCCCCCCGTAGGTTTTTCCATTACGTTTAGTACACATTCAATCTGACGATTACTGTAGGAGAAACGGCCAACGACTGCGTGTGTTATTTAATTCTTTGCCGCGTGTGGCGATGGGTGTGTTTGCGGCGGCAAAGGCTATAGAGGATGGAAACGATGTGGATAACCTGTCCTCGACAGGCTTGTGAGACAGAGCAAAAGCCACCCTGCCTGCCAACGAACAAGGCATACAGCGGAAAAGTTAGTGCGGATGAGCTCAGCATGCTCAATGTGTGTATAAATGAAAGGCCTGGGTAGAAACTACGAGACTCAAGTCCCTCTCTCTCACTTTCTGTATATGCACACACACACACACACACACACACACACACACACACAAGAGGTCTTTTTACTTTTCTTCGTTTTCTTTTCTCGAAGCTTCCAGTAATTAACCGGCCTATGGTCCCAAGCGTTGGAGGAAGATGGAAAATTGCGAAGGGCTCTCGAGAATGAGAGTGGTGGATATAAAAAGAGAGCGATATACTTCGAGACAGATAAATAGAAAAGATATATAGAAGGGCATCCAGGCAGAAGCGAGAGGAGTATAGGGTATAACTTGTTGGATAAAAAGTGGTTAATGAAAACGCATACGCACATATGAGTGAGAGAGATGGATATACTATGCATATAGTGCATATATATATATCTGTTCAGGTCTTCTCGTGACGAGAGGTATAAGCGCAAAAGTACATGGTGAGCGAGTCAAACGACGTAACAGATAACTAAGCTCGGGAAGGGATGAGCGACTTGGCGGAAATTGGAAAAACTTCCGGCATTCACATCTGCGTCTCTCGGCTATATGGCCTTTTTAATGCTTCTCATTCAGTGCGAGCACGCATAGGACATCCACGAGGCTTATCGTCTTATTAACGTTAATGCTAAAGTTCATTAAAATTATGAGTTTTACGGATTTCAATGATTTTTCCTTTGCTCATTAGCGAAAAACCTTCGTGTCATCATCAATAATGATAATCAATTGGGTATCAATCAAAAAGTAGTCCATTGCCAGTGCCTCAACCGAGTAAAGTAGATTTTTCCTGAACTTCCATACTTTCAAACTGCTCCTCAGATAGAATTGGGGGGGGCCTCTGCTGAACATAATTATCAATAAATATTTAGGATCAAATTCCACTATCGATAATATATTTCAAATCCTAAAAAATTGTACAAATTGTCGTGGTAATTTGTAAAAAATTAAATTATCATTGGAATTCATATTGATCATTGTTTATGGAATTGACGACTGGAAGAATTTCCTATTCAAAATTTTTATATTCAAATTGGCAAACAATAGTCATTCAAGCTTGACTCGAGCTGTAAAAATTATTTTAAAAAATTGATGAATTCTTATCGCGCAGTACATTCGTGTAACTCTCGGTTGTTGTTACCTCAAATTGAGAGCAGAAGCCACTAGCCGCGATATGCCTGAGCAAAGGAAGATCGTAACGTCAGGCGCAGAGCTTCGCCGCGCGGTCTTTTCAACATAAATAAATATGTATGTTATATTTATTGCAATGGAGAGTACGCGCTGTGGGAATAGATAATGTTTCACGAGGGCCCGGATCTCTTATACGCATTGTTGAAGCCCGCGGGGCAACGTGTAGGAGCTCCTATAATGCATCTTAAAGCTAAGAGTTTGTTCCACCGCGTTGTATACCTGCCTATTTTGCTCGCCGTGCCAGCGAGAAATAACGCTCTCTTATACGAATATATGCATCGCGAGTCCTTCTTTCGCGAAAATGCAAATCGCAAAGGCCCTCGCGAATTTTGCCCCCAGGCTCTTGTACTCCATGCACGAAAGTCTATGACACACACACACACGCGCGATACTTTTATCTGCGTATAATGATATATATATATATATATATATATATATATATATATATATATATATATATATACGTGTATGTAGATGAAGAGTGACCGGTACTGATACCATTGCTCATAAGTATAATGTGCAAACTCGAAGAAATACGTAAAAATAGTCAAAAACGTGACTCTCTTTACCAAGCCATCGAGAAATATCCGGGCTAGAGTTAGAGACACGCGCTACCGTGCAACACGCAACAAATATATCCAAGCGATATATCATTAGCATATATTTTATCTTCAACGTGAAATTTATGCGTTTTCTTATATCCTGTTTTTTTTTTTTAATTTTTTTCATCAAACTTTAATCGCATTATCTCGCACGCGAATGCATATTATTTTACACGATTGCCCATATATAGTTTGACGTGTTTCATCGCTCAGAAGTCAAATTTATACGCTATTTTTATCATGAGAGCGGAATTAAGTTCAGCCATATCGCATCAGCCATTTCTTTACATCGCGCGATCTCTCGGGACTCGAATGCGATAATCATGATAATGATGATTACGCGATTCCCTCGTCGAATTAGATATACACGCGGTATCTGCACACGCTTCAGCGTCATAGTCGTCTTGTATACTCGTATATATCGCTGTAATTAAGTAATATCGTTACACCTCATTCGATGTGGATACATTGAATTAACAAGGCATATATTGTGTATTAGAGTACATATATATATATATATATAACGTGTGTACTATAAAAATACGACAAGGTGATCTTCGCATACAGGATATTTTATCCCAAATCGTTCATCATCAAACCGCCCTCATCCATTTTCTGATCGAGTCTTTATTTTTCGAAACTTTCAATTAAAGTCGAACGATAAACGATGAGGATGACTCGTCAATTACAAAACCGGAAGTACTGAAAAAAAAAATCATTTGGAAAAAATAATATTCGTTACAATGAAGAAGCATAAAACTGTGCAAATAGCTTCAAAAAAGATTTTTGAGCAGCCAATGATGGATAATTGAATATTAATAATACATATTGTCCTTTCGAATCACAATTACAATATACAAATTACCTTTGGGTACGAAAATTATGAATCGAATTCCGAAATTCTCCGGGCCTGGGTTCATTCATTCAAACTGGAATGCTCCACATTATATGTGTGTGTATGCACGCGTACTCGCGAATGTAACGTACTGCGCGTATAATTTCGAGAGGGGAAAACTATAAAGTCACGCGTAAAGTTTGCACGATGAAATTACATATCGCGCAAAAATATACGTGAGTATAAATAAAATGAAATTTATACACCATGGATATATTTTTTCGCAATAATCCTGTATATTATATGCCTAGTCAAGCTCGTCCATCCGTGGCATCGCGGTGTGATGCTCACGCTCACGCGATGCCAAGCTCTTTTTGCTAATAATAAAAGCCGCACTTCCATATAGAGGCTGCTCTTCCATGGAGATTTTCAAACTCTTTCGACTTCGGGATCGTATTTCAATCGAAATGAAAAAAAAAAAGGGCAAACTCTGCGCTATAGAGCCAGAGAGCCATATACGTTCGATCATGCTTATAAGAGAGCTCTCGGTGCGATAATCCAAAACTCGTTAAAATCAGACCAATTATCATAAATCGTTCGCTATAGCATCTAATAGTTTCATCCACAGCTGCATAAATAGACACATATATATATATATATATATAATACACGTAGGGAAAGTTATTATATATTGGTCGAAGTATTTTGTGCTGAAGTGTATATAGTTCAACGTACACAGGTATATATGCACGAAGTTATGACAATATAATGGACGTAACTCCGGGTATAATTCAACGCTTAGATTCATTTGAGTTAAGGCCTTTTGTTTAAAAAGTCTTTCGGATGAGCAGAGAGATGGCGAGAGAGGGGTATTCAACTCTCGCACCATATGTCGTTTTGCATACTTACCGGTATACACACGAAGCTATATCTTTCTCGCCAATATCTCACAGTATATATGCGAGCAAGAGGATAAATATATTTTGCAATGTCGGGTATCAGAGCTTGCTCCCGCGTGTGTGCCTATTTAGCACGAAAGTGAAAAGTGTGTGGACGCGTGCTCTCGTGATTTTTCTCTAAAGCGCATACAAAAATTCTTCGACAGGATAATAATGAATGAATGCGCGGGGAAAGATGAAAAACAAAATGACTATACGTGACGAAAATTTGAATCGTCCAATTCCTTTTTTTTTCGTTTACGTGACAAAGTACATAATAACGTTTTGCGCTAGCTACAAAATTACGCATTTGACGAGTGAATGCTGCGAACAAAAATGATTCACGGAGTTTCATAGATCGAAACTATGCATCGCGGTGATAACGCCGAATATTCTTAATGTGCTATAAACAGACAAAAAGACTTATATATCAAATAAATAAAAACGCGATCTGTGAAGTCGACAACACACATAGCAATAGGGCAACCCATGCATCATTTGCTTGAGTCGCCTCTTTAACGCGAGTATTCCTTACAGTATATATAACGAACAAAAATGGCGTATATTGAAGCCAAGCGTTGGACTTTTTTAATTAAAAATTGTATATTATTATCATCGCGACTATATCTCTCGCGATCTGCAAAGTCGACAACTCATTAGAGTCTGCAGGGCAACGCGCATCATATGCATGACTTGCCTCTTTATACGATTATCCCTTACAGTATAGAGAACAAAATAACGTATGTTAAACCCCAGCACCGGGCTGCTTTATACATTGAAAAAAAAAAAAAAAATTGAATGTAATCGCGACTATCTTTTGCGATCTACGAAATCGACAACTCATTAGTACAGGGCAACGCATATCGTCTGCGTGACTTGCCTCTTTGCACGATTATTCCTTATAGTGCAAGGAATAAAGTGGCACGTGTTAAATCACAGTGCCAGTAGCGCTTCTTTATAGAGGGGGGGAAAAAAAAAACAAAAATTGAAAAAAATGTCTACCATCTCGCGTATCTATTTAAAATCGGCAACAACATTACTGTAGCAAAATGCATGTACGAAAAAATTATCCACACGCCCCTATGATGTTAAATGTTCAATAGCTCTTTTAATAATTAATAAACCAATGTGAATCATTGATACAGCAGTCATGACTGCTGTATCAATGAAAATTGATTTAAAATCATGTTTTAAATCAATTTTCTTTATAACGAAAGGCATCGAACGAAAAATAATGTTCGGGTAAAGTATACATTGGATCGCCGAAGAATCTCCCACGGGCTTAAGCCCCGTAAATTAATAACGAACAAATCGATTTGTCGAAGATTTAAATATTCGTAAAATTTTTATTTTTCGTAGCTGCGATTCTGACTCGCTGATTTACGAACAATAACGTTCACTTTTTCTCGATAAAGTTTCCATTCGAAAATTCAAGAAAAATTATGGCACTCGAGCGTTTTCTTATTTCTATGATTCTTCGTGATCAACCGAGGCCTTAATCGCGTATATTTTTGACCTCACGTTAATTCTACATCGTCCATTATTCATATTCATTCGTAATTATGAATGATATATATACATTTTTATTTTTTTCAATTAACCGCGAAAGGACTGTGTGAAGGGATTAATGTAAAAACCCGAACGAGCGTCTCGACACGTTCGTAGAGACCGCGCGTTCTTTCGTCTTTTTTTTTTCTCCTGGAATCTCTCTCGGTAAGGCCAAAGAGACGAAAGACTTTTGTGGCTATGAAGCCGGAGAGACAGCATAGATACACTTTATACCGAAGAGAAAATGTACCGTGTCTTACGAAGTACGAAGCATATACATATACATATGCACGGTATATATACCTCATTTACAAGTGAATATAGAGGCAAGGATGGTTAACCGCACACTCGCCACTACCGGCAACCTTATATCCTTCGACTTTTCCTCTGTACTCTCTGCGCACTGTCTACGACTCTTAGCCGTTTCAAGCGTCGTAAAAGCTTACACGTTACGAAGATGCCACGCTACTAATAATGCAATGTCTCGAATGGTCATAATTAAACTTTCGCTATATAGAAACCGCCGCGAAAAAAAAACCACCCCAACTTATATTCTCTTCATTTTCTTTGCCTCACGCGCGCGTCTTTTAGTTCTCGGCTTTTCCGCGGTTGTATCGAAACTTTTTCCAAGTTACAAAAAAGCGACGACGAACCACTCGAGTATAATTCGCACCGCGCGATGTATCCCTGAAAATAAATATGGGGTCGGGACCCGCGGAGATTGAAAAATAAAAATTCCATTCAACTTGTAACTATATATATTTATTTCTCTCGGGGTGTTTGTCCCTCGTGGAAGAAATTTTCCTCCGACCATGCATACATATAGTGAGATCAAACGATTGAGATCGCGGGCTGAAAAAAAGAAAAATAAAAAAAATAAGCGCGGTAAAGAATTTTGCAGAAATTCCCTCGTTGCGGATGTATCTAGTTATTTTATCAGAGGATTAATTAAGAGATATATCGTTACATTCAGCGAGATGTGTACGGCACAAGCCTTTTGCGCAATTCGATATGAATCCACGAGGCAGAGAAATATTCCTTTATACGTTTTCCGAGTAATTTCTAATAGTGAACGTTGCTATAAAATTTCGCATTCACGTGTGTGTGTGTGTGTGTGTTCGTGTGTGTGAGGGTTCTTTCTCTTCACCTCGTCATTCTGTCTCGTACTTTTTTTTTCTTCTTCTTCTTTTTTTTTTTTCGTTTTCTTTGAGTCTGCTGTTCCTGCTGTTGCTCCTCGGCGAACTTGAAGAGATAAAAGAGTGTGTGTCTCGAAGAGCAGCTGCAAGAATACTCCGCGAGACCGCGGAGAAAAGATATTGCGAGAAACGTTCGAGCTCCTCGCACCTGCCGTAGAGCAGCAGCAGGGACTCTCTTCGCTAAACGCGAAGCACAAGAGAGGGACGAAACTTCCGGTTTGGTTTAAAATTTCTGCCAAACTTATACATATACTTTTGTTTCGGCCATTGCGTTGTTCATTCCCATCGATCTTCGACAAAATAAAGACACTTTTTGTGTCAAAAATGTTTTGTAATAAAAATTTGAAAAAAAACATTTGGAGAATTCCCTGATGACTTCTGGATGAAAGGGTTTTCGTTGTCACTGGCCCCGATATTTTGAATTTTTTTGAAAAATACGATATCGAATTCGGATTTGAAAGCCTCGTGATTAAGCCCAGTTGTTATTGGAAAAACAATATTTTTGCGGATTTTTTTTCGATATAATGAATTCGCCATTTTGAATTTTGAATAATGTGGCATCGATTTGAGATATGGTGACTTTGAAAATCTTAGGATATCGATAATTATGCTGCATCGCTGATTTTCTTGAAATTTGACGGTTTTTGCTTCGTATTAAGCTCGCAAATTTGAAAATGAACGTCAAATTGGAGTGAACGTGAACACTTTTCGTCTTACGAATGAAAATTCGTCGTTCCGTTAGGTATCCCGAGCTGAACAAAGTCACTGCAAACGAAGTTTTACCGTACACGCAATATATTATACTATGCTATCGCGCAGCGAAGCAAAAAATTGGATTAAATAAAAGCGCATTTTTGTTGCTTTATTTATTTTACTGAATCGTGAAACGCCACCTTACGGTACACATGTATGCGCGAAAGAGATTACTACCCACGTGCGTGAATTATTTCCGGCTATATAATACGCACGTTCTATTCATGCAAAATGTTGAGATGCACTCCTCTCTCGGTATACTCACTGGCTGCAATGATGTGTTGCAAGCGCGCCCAGTGCAGCGTGTCCTCTGTACTCGATTCGACGTACACGCGCTCGCATCCTCATAATATATAGTATATATTTTTTTTTTCTAATATACTGTATGAGGCATTCCAGGCCAAACGGACAGGTCCTTTGACCCTCGTGAATTTGGTGGCACGATTTTTTTAAATCCCCGATTGCCGTCACAGAAGCAATTAAGGTGGCTCATCAGTGAATTAAAAAACCGGCGATACGAATGAAACATCGGGAGATGAATGAAGAAGATGCAATGAACGCTCTCTCAAAATTTCAGGGTATGTTGCCAGGCAAATTATTGCGAACGAGTAATTTAAAATTACCTATTTTAGCATGGGTCTTATGGCAGTTGATTCCATTTTCACCGGAAGTGACATGATACCTTTTGATAAAGACGAGAGTTCTTATTCAAATTTTGAGTATTGAAAGATGAAATCGTGAACTTTCCAATGGTATTTAAAAAATTGTGTCTTGCCAGGGATTTTTCCAAGAAATTTAAACGCGAAAGTCATCGTGTGTGCAAATCTCGGATACAATATAATGTCTGTCATTCTGCACGCGAGGAAACATATGAATATCAGCTATCGTTTTTGACTCGATCGCTCTGACAGCGTTAAATACTTTTGTCAGTTGAGACTTTATTTATAATATTATTTATAATAAATTATGAATAAAATATCACGGGAAACGTCATCGAAATTCATACATTTTATTTAGACAGAGTATTTAGAAAATATTATGATAGGTTTTATGATTTTTTTTCACGTCACGATTTTTGACTAGTGTTGTCACTGATGGGCCGCCTTAAGCTCTTTTTTTAAGATTTTTTTTTGCATGCTCTCATTTTAATAACGATTTTTTTCGGAAAAAAAATGTTGCGTGTTTGTAAAATTTGAAAAAAAAGAGATCCCCAAAATTCAAGGTCACAGCTATAAATCCCAAGAATTTGCTTCTCAGGAAATGAACCAAAAAAAACAAATCGAAAATAAATACTAACGAGAGTTCAAATCACTCTGGATAATGGCTTGAAAAATGTCATATCCGATACGGAATGTTTGTGGATTTTTTTTTTTATTGAAAAAAAAGAAAAATAAGACCTTCCGTTTCACGTAAATTTATTTTTCGAATCATTCCCGAATTGCAGGTTGGCCAAAGAAATCGACGAAAAAAAAAAAAAATGTACATCAAATTCTAGAGGTCATGAAGGTGTAAATTTGGTCTTGAATTCCTCAAAAGTGCATGTGGCTAATAATCAAGAGGACGTAATTTTTACGATTTACAAGGGAAATTCTGGGAATTGCGCCTTTTTTATTTACAGTGGTTCATGTATAACTATATGCGTGAATAATTTATGCAAAAGCGCGTGTATTTCACAGGTATTCTTGCACACTCGACATCAACGATGAGAGAAGTCCTATCTTTATCTCCCTCCCGCTCTCTCTCTCTCTCTCTTTCTCTCTTTTTCTCTCACTCGACAGCAGAATTTCCTCGCCAATTAGTTCGAATTTGCATAAGCCGCAGCGCGATGCAACGCAGTGGCGATTGCTTATTCGCCTCTCTGCGCCAAGACATTGCCGCCGGTTCTCGCCAGTCGCCCGCTTGATATCATTATTATAACCATCCACATAATATATACATATAAATAATATATTTATTTAAAATTGCATTATACGCGTATACTCGGCTTTTGAAAAGAGAAGATACGTGTAAAATTCCAGGGCGCGTCTCGCCGTTAAATTCGCGCGAGAACTCTCCTTCGATTCTCTTCATTAGTGCATTACACTCTTTGTGCTCTCATTGCCCATAAAACCTACACACACACACACGCACAGTTCGGGGACCGTGAATTCTGGAAGATGTTGATTTTTTTTTTTAAATTCCTATTGCGAGAATTTTTAAATCGAAGCAGTGAGGGAATTAAAAAAACTAACAAAACTATCGTCGTTATGGTCGAGAAATTGATGAAATTTTTCAATCTTTTTTTATTTGCCTGTTGAAATATTCGCCGTGAATTAAACGCTACGAATATTCATGATAATATTGATTGACTGCAAATTATAGCTATTAATTTGCTAATCAATGAAAAATCGAATTTAGGTAATCTTACTTCGCAATTGAAGGGTCGAATGGAGAATTTTACTCGGTGCATTCTTACAGCTTTTTCAACGTATTTATGATTATTAAACTTTTCTACATTATGCAGGCATTCTTCGGTCCAGATCCCCCCCCCCATTGTTATTACTTTCGTTGCAAAAAATTGCAACAATTTTTCAAAATTCCTCGATTTACCCCCGAGATTGTATATCAACTCAATCTTAATTCGAGCATTTGCAAAGTCCCCAATCCCTCGATTTTATTTCGTCCTTTTTCTCTCGCCTCTTCTCCACGCGATGAGACTTTCCCTCTCCCGGCAAACCTCTGGTGTCAAACACTATTTTATTTCCGCAATATCTTATCTCACACGTTGACGGGTTAACGAGGCTGCTGTATAGGTTCGCGCGGACAGCAGCCCAGGGAGAGCGGGAAGAAAATTCTCGCGCCGAGTGTCGCGAAGTCACATACATACATAGGCTCGCGCGATCCCCTCAATCGGCAGAGATATAACGAGACGTCTCTCGCGTACGTGCGAGAAAAATAGAAAAAAATTTTTTAAAATTTCCTTCTTTCCTTCCCCTTTACTCGTTATCTTTGACAAAATTTTATCATATCCCTTTCAATTATGTTTATCATTTAATTGTATTTATATATTTCATTAAAGTTAAAAAAAAAAGAATAAAGTTATCGTTATATCTACGAGTCTGCTTAGGTAGAAAGTCAAATCTGTGCAAAAAAATTTCATTCGCACCCGCCGTTGACTCTTTCGTCGTTGTAAAAAACTTGCTCGTTTCGATGAAATAATAAACGAGAGAGACTCTCTGCAAAAGCGCGTAAAGAACGAAAGAGAATACTGATGATTGCAGGTTTCGCGTAACTACTTCCAGCGCGTAATATAATTTTTTTTTTGCTTTCCCACCGCTTCTCTTTTCCCCCCAAGAGATACTGCGCGCGGTACTTTACGATAGAAATGACGAAGAACAAAAAAATCCAAGTATACACAACAAAAAAGTAAAAATCACTCTCGCGCGGATTCTCGAAGCTCGCGTGTCCGGGGCTCATCGGTCTTATGCGCGTTCTCTTGCGACGCCCATTACCCTTCGTATGTATGTACTTGCGAGTACAAAAATTGCCCCCGAGAAGAGCTCTAAGATCTCGCGGTGCGCGACTTTCATATGGTGAGAAAAAATCGCGCGGGTGAAAGAATAATAATAAAAGAGAGAGAGAGAGACGCGCGCGCACGAAGATGATGCTCTTCGAGAGTATATTATAATATGAAACACGCAGCAGACTCCGATCAACCGTGACCGAACGTTACCTATTATATATATATGTATATATAGGTTATGTAAATGGAGCTCCCGGGTCATGAGCAAAATGATAAATCAACGCCAGCATTAACGTCTCCGTTAATTAATAGCACCGCTATACGTATATGCTTGTCATTATTATTATTATTATTATTATTATTATTTTGTGTTTGCTTCCTCATAGAGAAAGCTTTGTTCTCTCGTGATTATTCAAGACACACGAATTGATGTACACACGATTGGAGTAGCTATCGAGGATGTTATAAGAACGTTGAAATTTTATGGACATTAAAGTGGATCCTGTAATTGAAATATAAAGGTTTTTTTCGCACTAAAAATTGCGTGATGCAGGTTGATTTTTCGACATTGCTATAAAAAAAAAAGCTCCAAATTGAAACTTGGACATTTTGCAAAATTTAAAATAACATAAACACCCATACGTCCGATTTTTTTTAATCAAATTTGTTGTAAATTAAATATTTCCACGTTTTGTGTACGTATTACAAAAATCCCTTTATATGATCGAGTAAATATTGAAACTCTTATGCTTTTTCGTAAGGAAAGATTTGTGGTCAAGAGACAATTTTGCTACGAGGACATTTTTAAAATTGTACAACTTCTATTATAATTATAATCATTATTATTTATTTCTTGACCACCGACGGAAAAAAATGTTATCCTAAAAAGATTAATTACATCAAAGTTCTCGCTCTTCGGTAATTTTTTTTTTTTTGCTCTCGTAATTATTTCAATCTCCTCGAAGCTACTTCATTCATAGACGAAATATTTTTTTCTTCTTCGATTTTTATTAATGTCATTTTATAATACACTCAACACTCGTGTACACTCTGCTACCTTTTTTTTCAAAAGAATGAAAAATGAATTGGAAAAAAATCGAAGAAAAAAACAACACACCGCATATACACGCGACTAATCGTTTCGCGTGACTAATGAACTAGAGGCTCTCCCGATCGCGCATTGATCAAAGGACGCACACGTGCGAATGAATCAAATTATACAAGCGGATTTATATATTTATATGCGCGAATTTATTGAATAATTCAGATCGACAAATTTCCCTCGAGCGCGCGAGCATACGCGCGGGTATACGAGAGAAAAAAAGGATATCGCGGATCGTATGCAATTTGCAAAGTTGTCACCTTTCGCGAGTGTCGCGGTCGCGATCTCCCGGAGAACACACGCACGCTAATGCATACACATATAGTGTATATATATATATATATATATATATATATATATATATATATATATATATATATACACTATATGAGAGACGAAGAATCATTCGGGAGAGCGAGCACGAGTATAACAGTTGCCGCAGACATATGAATTAGCATTTTAAAGCATATCTTCCCCTTTATTTTATTTCTTTTTATTTATTTTTGTCTTTTTACCAGTGGGCATGATCGTCGCGCATGATAAATCGGCATCTTCTTTTTTTTTTCCTATAGCGTTTCAGCGACAGACATGCCGCGAGAGTCGTCGTTTCTAAATTACTCGCGCGCAGATAAATCCCTCGAATCTCCCATCGTATTTTTCTCATTCTCGCTTTGCTGAATCGTGTTTAAAATAAAAAATAAAAAAAAAATCGAGTAGAAAGAATAGAACGAAACTTTATCGAGAGAGGGAGAGAGAGAAAGAGAGCGAGAGAGAGAGGGAGAGATAGGGTTGAAAGACACTTACGTAGGGAAAAAAGTGAAGGGATAAAAAAAAGGAAATACAGGATGCACCCACCACAGAACAGAGAGAGAGAGAGAGAGAGAGAAAGAGCTCATTGCACATTTCTCTGCTTCTTGGTGCGAACGTAGAGATCGTAAAATCGTTCTTCTCCCGTTGTATATATATATACATATATATATATACAAATGCGAAAGCCGAGCCCGCGCTACAGAGAAGCGATCACATTGCTATGCAAGAGTGAAATCGAGATTGTCAAGTTGCTCTGACGGCAAACGCGAAATAGAGACGAAGAAATGATGTAAAATAAAAAGATTATGAAAAAAAGAAAAAAAAAAAAAACATAAAACGATCGAGAAATCGTCGGGAGATTGCACGATACCGCGCGACAAAAGGACTCGAAGGACTCTGTCGTATCGCGTAGCAGGAAATGACAAGACCCCGAGTCTTTGACGCTCTTGAATCCTGTATCAAAAGCTAAAAACCAAAAGGACACGAGTCACTTTACTTTGACGGTTAAAATGTGTATGGATCACGCCCTTTTGTTTGCTAGCCGATCGATATCCTGTATATTTATTATATATGTATATGTATTAGCTCGGGTATTTTGACGCTACACCATAATCCTTCATGACTATTACTCTCGAGTCATTGCCACGCGAGGGACTTCAGGAAAGTTTTTCCATTCACTCGGACACACATATTATACTCACGCGTGTATATACAGCGAGAACGATAATCCTTCGATTATATCCATCGCTTCTTCTCTATGGGCACGTGAGAGATGATTGCGTCGCTCGCGACTGTACAGGATAACCGTCCCACATATCTCTCTGTGAACGCGCGGTTTATCATCGGCGAACGATCCCTGGATTAAGTAATAATAGCCGGAAGATTGTAATGTCAATCCTCAAGATTAATATTTTTATCCTACCGCGGTATACATTCGCGGGAAATCAATTCGATTTATTTTTTTTTTTTTTTCTCTCGATGGAATTTGATGGATCGCGCATTTTTTGGCAATTTTAAGAAATCTCTTCAAACGAACAGCGTGAATAATGAATAGTGCGAAAAAAAAGATGCCGAGATTCTCAAGAAGAACTTTTATATGTTTATTCATAAATAAACTTGATATATAAGGTGAATGTACCGAATTGTGCGACTGTGTGCCGAATAATTTCGTCCAGTCTATTTCTCATTACAATACATTCAATTCATGTTGAACGAGTAGGACACTATTGGGGCCATTTTAATGAGTACGCATACTTGAAATACATAATTAAATAATCAAAAGAATAATAAAAATAAGGTCATCTTCCATTATATTAATACTTTCGTTCCTTGGAAAAATTTAAATAAAGATTTCCCTCTGCTAATGGCGAGCTTAGGTAGTCACAATTCGGGACATTCACCTTGTGCAAAAGAAGAAAATTGAATGATTTGGGTATATTTGAAAAGTCAGAAGATGCGGACATCACGACGAGACAAATTTTCATTTAATTTTCCCTTTGAGCAATATATTGATTCGTTATACATGAAACTCTTCATTGAGACATTTTCGTGTCAATAACTTTTGCTTTATCCAATTAATCTTTTGTCTCGTTAAAATGAACTTTCTTGAATTCGATAAAAAAAAAGTTTTTGATTAAAATTCCATTCGATCGAATGAATTAATTTTTTCTCGGTATAATTCGGTCAATTTCATCGTGCAAATTTGCTAGGTACTTGCAGGTATGCATACGCGTGTATGCATATTAATTAATCGCAGCGTCGACAGTGATTTGTGCTGCCAGGAACATCAGAAACTCATCAGGGCCTTAGGGTTTCTCTCTCTCTCTCTCTCTCTCTCTCTCTCTCTCTCTCTCTCTCTCTCTCTCTCTCTCCCCATTGGTCAGCATAAAACATATACGTACAGAGGCAAAGAAAATGCATGAGCAAAATGAGAGTATCAGGAATACCGTATAATTTCGTTATAGCCTGTTGCATGACTCTCGCTGTCTGGGGACAGCTTTGGCGAAGCCTCGCAAGACCGAACGAAATTAATTTATGATTGATAACGAAAAGCTTGGAGAGTTATCGAATTCTTGGATGAGGGTTGAGAGCACGTGAGAAATTTTCCAAGTCTCTAAAAACCGTTAAGAAATTTCAAAATTTTCAATCGAACCCCAATATATGTTCAAATCTAATTCCATATTTTTTTTCGCTTTCGCGAGCTTGGAAAGAAATAAATAAAAAATTTCAGACAAAAAAATTTTGCAAATCATCGTAAACAACTTTCTCAACAAGTTGTTTCATTGCTAAAACCAGCTTTAATGATTCTTCGCTCTACCACTGTCCACCTCCTGAATTATTTGCTCCGAATTAATGAAAATGTATGCTTCATACCGCCTTATACACCGAAGATCGTAGGAGAGATTTTCAAATTTATTTTTTATCAGGGCCATGATTTACCGGGAAAAAAAAAGTTGATAAAAATCGTTTACCAGTCCAGTGTGAATTTAATGCTTCCGTTCTCAACGATCAAACCAATTTTCGATTAAAATCGGAAAATTGACGCGAAGCGTAAATTGTGTAGTCTCGGATAAGAAGGCGCACGGGTGCTCAAGACTAAATGTTCCTCTCTCTCTCTCTCTCTCTCCCTCTCTCTCTCTCTCCCTCTCTCTCTTGAGTATATCTCGAAGGGGTTAATGAGAGAGAGAGAGAGAGAATATCTCGCGACTATACCGCGAGATTCATTCTCGTCCGCGCATCATCGTCGTACCACGTTACGTACGGGGAACGACGCGACGAGACATTACAGCAAATGATCCTCCTGTACGTATACCACGTGTACACGCGCTTTGGATTCCCGATGCGTAGATTAGCTATAATATGTTCCTTCTCGGTTCGAGTATTATATAAGTGCCAAAGGCTCAGGGTTATACAGACGATATAAATCCACGGCAATATTCTCTCCTCCCTCGTCCACCATATTTTTTTTTTCCCCCTTTTTTTTTATGTCCCGAGGTGCAACTCGACGCAACTTCCGTTGCGTCTGTATCAACGAAGAAAAGCGCGTGATGATCACGTACTTGAAAAATCGATGGTCGTTATGTATAGTCGAGGAGAGCCATCGTAATCGTACTCGAGATCCATGCGTATACATCCAGCTTTCTATATATTATTATAATACTTGTCGAAAAATCGTGAAAAAAAAAACAATTTATTCGTAATGAAAATTAGTCTCGAAATAAATGAAGTGATTTAATTTTCACAAATTTCATTTTAGTGAACTCGTCCCTGATAACAAATATATCAATTATTTGTCTTAAATCCAATGTAAAAATTGATTTGATTTATTCAAGGAACATATAGCGAACACAAAATCACGAAAGTAAGATTGAATTTTCCCTCTCTCGTTGAATACAACCCTATTATTTCGAGAGAACATATCCCCCCCCCCTCCCGTGGTATATCGGATGATCGTAGCTTCGATCGCGTAGGACACACGTCGACACCTTCGCGCTTGCCAGGGCGAGGAAGAAAAAGATCTCTTCGCGCCCGTGAAAGAGACGCTTGAAACACGAGATGCTGCGACTTCGGCCCGTAAGCTCCATCGGCGCGCATAAGACACATTGTATAGCTCTGCTATCTACTTATGCTATACATATATATATACACATATATATATATATATGTAAGACACACCATACAGGTATATATAAAATTTGCCGTGTACTCGAGCGAGAGGATGAACGAGCCCGCCATGTATCATTCGCCTTTTATCCACAACACATTTCGACGCCCCGTGGTAAAATCAATTACCCATATTGGTACACACACACACACACACACATATATATATATATATATATACATATATATATATACGTACACAATCTCGCAACTTTATTTCGCAAATACATTTCGTTATTTTCTCTCTTGTGCGGCGCTTGGATGTATTTTCTTTATCTTCAGCGCCAATATGAGTATGTAAATAATTCGTGAATCCTCGTTTTGTTATATTACAACGGACCTTCATCGCGTTTTACACCCACGCCCCATTGATTTATCGTGCGTACAGAGCTCCGGCACGTTTATTTTTACATTCATATGTATATACGTATGAACATGTCAGATAGAGAAGTTCGGTTTTTTTTTTTTGGCTCTGAGCAGCTTTCCGTTCGTTATAACCGGGATGATCGTCCTATTACTGATCGGTACATCATATACCAGTTATACATATATATATAGGTACGTCGAGTACAAGTGTACTCCTCCCCCAGAGCCTTCACGTACACTTCCGGTCATGGGTCAACTATAAAAGCGCGTTCTCACATTTTCCATCCATCTCGCGCACCCACGTTATAGTTCGCTATGTGTATATTATATTTCTCGCTTGCATTCTCCACATCTCTCGCTGTAAGTGTACATCATCATAACCGCGGAGGCCTCATGATACTCCGATCTCTCGATCTTCTCGCAATCCGCACCATCATCATCGCTTACGTATTATACATAAATACATAGATATAAATATATATACACATATATACTATATATGGGTGGGTATATTTATGTTTATATACATTTATTGCAGCTCGAAAAACGAAAAAATTCAGATATTTCTCATTTTTCTGTAAACTTTCTGATATTAAAAAAAAAAAAGTCAGAAGAATGAATACACAAACGCTTTGCTATATAATCGCGTCGAAAAACAATGAAAAAGGGTAGATGGAAGAATCGAATGGACATCGATGGTCCGACGTGAAGAAATTTGTAAATAAAAATTGAAGTTTCAATTATTACGAAGATATTTTTGGCCGGAATTCCCAAAACGATAAACGAACATTGAACATTTCAAATTTCTTTTGAGGACCTATATATCCATGAATTTTTTCCAACTAATCACGAATCCAGGATTCGGAGCACGCACAGGGACACGAGCGCTAAAAAAAACTGTAAGCGTATGATAAGCAGTTTTATCTTTCTTTTTTATAAGCAAAAAAAGCTATTTTACCTATCGTTATCAAGCGGGGGTGTGTAGGAGCCCTCGTGGGTAATTCCTCGATGACGACAGCCCCGCTGTTCTCACCATTGGGTAACCAAGTGCACTCTGTGTGCGTCACTCGTTCGAATCGATAAGCGCGACTGCAAGCCAGCAAGGTCTCTGCAATAATCAGGGAATCCCCCCCCCCCCCCCCGACGCGCAAAACAATAATTTTCCATGATTTAAATTGATTTGGTTCCCAAAATTTTTTGACAAGTGGCATCATCGCGAGTTAGCGACCAAGAGATCTATTTTTTTTTATTTTTTTATTTCAATCTTAAAATGAGAAATCGAGAGACAGACTAGCTGATATAGTACACGATTTATATTTCTATATGGAGACCACAGAAATGGAGAGAGAGACGTGAGACGGAAGGCTAGGAATTTCAAGTGGTCTCTCGAGCGAGATAAGCTCAAACCGGTTTTGCCATCAGGTCGGGCATCTCATTTGTGTGTATTTGTGTGTGGAGATCGATGCGGTACGAAAAAAGATTGGGAGGGAAAAAAAAATTCGATCGACCGTGACAGGATTCGAACCTGCAATCTTCGGATCCGAAGTCCGACGCCTTATCCGTTAGGCCACACGGCCTCGTTGGGGGTAGTTACCCCAAACGTTAAGTCACCCGGCGCGACGTGCAACCCCCGTCGTGTATCGTTCGACCTATTTTAACCCTAAGCTCGTGGGGCGGTTCGATATGTCGTTGCACTCATAAAAATGCATCAACTTTTCATGCATGCACATTACCGTTGGGGCTCAAAAAACTTAATTTAACCCCACACACCCCTTCACTGTAAGTGACGCAGATGCGCGAAAAAAAAAAGTCGTTCAACGTAACAAAAGTTGGTTATATGCCAGCAAGATTTGACTTTCCATTATTGCGGATCGAAATTCAGGAAAAATATTTATTCCTTTTTCGATTAAGTAAGGTCGATATTTCTGGTTTTTGAGGTCGCGCGAAAGGACAAATCTAATGTCACATTTTTCAAATTCATTTTATGCTGAATTCAATATGGCGGACCCAGGCTCGAGAAATTATTCGGGTCTCAATAAGGAGAAAAAGAAAATGGGTATAGCGATCTCGAAAAACCGTTTAAACTGACGACGAAGTAGGGTTGAAGAAAAACGAGTGTGCAAATTGTAAACATGCACGTTTTGCTTCTTCATTAACAAGTTACCCCTATGAGGAGATGGTTTTCGTAGCTCTTCGTAAGCGTCGAGATTGCTTTCGTAATTTTGGCTTTCTCATAGAGAAAGCTTCGTAATGAGAGGAAGCAAATGTGCAAGTTTCCAATTTGCACGCTGGTTTTCTAAATTCCATTTGTTTTTGCGAAATTTAATATCCTGTCTACTAGCGTACTTGAGTAATTTTTTTTTTTTTTTTTTGGGGTTCATAATCTCAAATTCGCGACAGTCAGAGCGATCGCGGACATTTTTAGAAAATTTCAAAATTTTATGAAATCCAAACCCCTCAAGCGATTCGTGCCAAATTCAATGTTAAACATCCTTGTCCCAAAGTGCATTTATATAAATTTTGGCTAAATAATCTCAAATTTATTAACGTTAGAGCGATCGCAGACATTTTACGAAAATTTCATAATTTAATGAAATTCGAACCCTTCAAGCGATTCGTGCCAAATTCGAGGTCAAATAATATCCTCGTCGCAATGTGCATTTATATAAGAAATTTTGGCTAAATAATCTCAAATTTACATATGTTGGAGCGATCGCAGACATTTTACGAAAATTTCAAAAATTTTATGAAATCCGAACCCTTTGAGCGATTCTTGCAAAATTTAATATGGAGAATATCCTTGTCCTGTAGCGTATTCATGAAAAAAGTTTTGGTTTAATGACCTTAAATTTATGAACGTTAGAGGATCGCAGACATTTTACGAAAATTTATAAATTTCATGAAATCCGAACTCCTTGAGCGATTTTTGCCAAATTCAATATCAAACATTCTTATCCCCTAGTCTATTTATATAAAAAGTTTTAGGCGAATTTTCTTAAATTTACTAAAGTTAAAGTGATCACAGACATTTTTTTATTCCTCGAACAAATTGGCAAAAAAAAACTCAAATTTCTTTCACGGAAACAAAGCTTCCTGTAGGGAGAAAGCATTATAAAATTTTATCAAATTCAAGTATACATTCATTTATTTATTTTATTTATTTAATACACATAAATATATTCACATGACGGAAATTTTAATTTACTTCACATTTCGTTTATATTTCTTTTTATTATTGAAAATAGAATTTTCACGAAAAATCCGCAATTTACAGACACAGGAATGGTTCGACGAGACTTTTCTCCGAGTACTTTGAACGTTGTAATATTTCGGTGGTTTTTTTTTTGTTTTCACTTTCTTTTGAAATACCTTAAACAGCAAAGCGTCTCAATGTTCTCTGCTTTTATGCGCTTTACGATCCACCGCGGTTTTCTCCGGTACGCAGCATATTTTCCGTATTCCGCTACCCTTGTCGCACAGATTCGCCCTCATATACGCGATGTCCGCTGCTTCGATAGGCCCTCGAGTCAGTAGCATGACAATGGGCTCGCAGTCCATAATCCTTATACAATAACCGTAATATCCCGTTGTCGTTAAGCAGAGCGGTGGTCTCGGATATTCTGCGAGAAGCAAACGAAAAAAAAAAAAAAACGAACCCAAACGATATAAAAACTTTCGAAAAATATCATTCAAGTAAATTAAGGTATATTATGGACTCGATGATTACTCACGCGCGGTGATCAGGCCGATTAAGGCGACGATGAAAACGACGAGAGAGAGGCTTCCACGTCTCATGCTGTCTGAAACGTGAATATCACGCCGAGTCAGCGATGACTCCTCATTTATACACGTTTGATGGTCCGATCTTCGACGAGGAAGTGCGAAAGAGCAAAGAAATTCAAACTCTCTCGGCACTCGCGCGGGGCGTCACATTTGGCAAATTTGAATTTTTTCTCTCTCGCTCCCTCTCTTTTTCTTTTACGCGACTCATTTTCGCAACTTATCAGCGATACATACGGACCGTATAATTTTTTGACAAATCGCTGGCGTGTTGTCCCAATGCTCTCCCAAGCCCGACTCGCGCTCCTCTCTCGATCGCGACGAAATTTTCGATTTTATTCGAGCGTGAAAACTTCGATCGTTGAAAGAGCGAAGGAAAGTACATTAAAGCCTCCGTTGTAACATTTGTCCGCGATTTGTAACCGAATTATTTCCATCAATCGACGCGAAAGATGTTGATATTTTGTAATCGAAAGACGACGCGAATTTGCTCGAACGTTTGAGTGTGAGAACGTTCGTTTTTTTTTTTTTCTGTCTTCCAATTATTCCTCTTCGGATTGTTCCCGTTTGTTTTTTTTTTTTTTTTTTTTTGTGAATTTGATATTAGCGATAGATAAAAAGCTCCAAAATAAAAAGGACGAGGACACGCATCCCCCCGATTGGTCACGTATTCTCAATCTTCCTCTTCGTCTCATCTTCTTCGCCATTGAAAAAATATTTTTCCCTATACACGCGATCCTCCGCGGGCATCAATTTTCATGGTGATCGATGACCTATCCCACGCCACTCGTTGACGAATCCTCCCACGAATTATTATTCTCCCTCGACCGCGAGACTTTGCGGCTCCGTAAGATTACCGCAGGTATACTCGCAGGTGTTTTTTTTTTTTTTCACATTTTTTTTTCTCTCTTTGCCGAGTAATTCATGTGTTCGAGATTGCAAGAAAACAGCCAAGAGATTTTATCCGGAGAAAATTGACAGTTTCACGCGGATAATTTTTTTCAATACTGGTTTGCTTATTTTTTTTTTCTACCTCTCCTCGGATACCTTTTTACCCTCGTTGTTCAAACGTTGAACGATCCTGCGTGCGATCAAATAATTATGAGTGAACGTTGACCTGAGAATTGGCAGATATTAATTAAGGTTTAATCGTTGACTCCCCTCGTCGTCTTGCAACAAAAGTGAGAATTTCTCGAATTTACCGCAAGCCGAGGTTATTAAAAATTTATTTTATTCATGACTCTTTACGACATTGAGCGAAAAATCAAGGATAAAAATGTGACGGCAATTGCGCATCGACGATCTTGAAAAAAAAAAAATGAAAAAAAAAAACCCACATATGAAACAGCTGGTTCAACACGACGTTGCGCGCACACCCTAGTGAGAAAAAAATCAGAAAATATCTTTAAATTCGCACCAAGCACAGAAGAGAACCGCAAGAGTGCACAGACGGAATGAAAGACGTAAAAAAAAAAATCAAGTACACATCGAATCGAGTGAAATATTTGTTCACTTCGACTCACGGTCTCAAGTGGTATGAAAAAAAAAAAAAACAAAAATTTAACATTGACAGACGGAAGAGTACTCCATGATATAATGGTTCTTGAGATACGGTGCTATGAACTGTTCAAGTGCATATGTGTGAAAAAAAAATGCTTTACAAATATTCACACGCGTCGAACCATCAACAAAACGTATTTTGTGAAAAGTTCTCCCAGTCATGTCAATTTCCAAAGATTTACATTTTCTTTTGCTTTCTTTTTTTAGACCGAACTTTTTTTTTTTTTCTTAATTTACCACACTTTCGACTAATATGCCGTACATAAAATATCGTAAAATCCGGAAATTCAGGGAGAATGATTTTTTGCTACCGTGAAGTAAAAAAAAAAATCATTTGCAAATCGTCAATTGCGACCGAGGAAAAAAAATCGATGACTGCGACGTGCATCACCGGATGGAATAAACGTTGATCGTTTTTACGAGGCTAAGAGTGAGAGAGAAAAAGAGAGACTTGACTTTAAGCAAGTATAAACGATTTTTCCACGTATATATATATACATTTATATATAAACGTAGATAGTTCATTTCCCCCTTCTCCAAACGTGCCGGTGCTGTCGTCGCTCGACTCTAAGGAATCCACCGGAGCCGATGCTCATCGTCTTTTCCGTTTATAATACGTGACTCGATACCCGCCGGGGACTCCGTATCGTTTGTCGACGACCAACACTACGCATATGCGTTTATACATCGACAACTCCACAAGAGACTTTTGCTCTTTTCAAAGTGCAATCGAGATGAGAAGATCAGAAAGAGAGAGAGAGAGAGAGAGAGGGGGGGGGGGGGGGATGTACAGCTGAGAAACGTTACGAGAGTAATACTTGACTTCATTGAATTTCAATCGGCAATTATATGTATCGTAAGCACATCCTCTTTTACGACCTCTCTCTCTCTCTCTCTATCTCTCGATCGTTTCCACGTATTCACCAGTGGCTTCTTTGCAATTATCCCGGAACTATCAAACCTCTCCCCTCACAGATGATTCGCGAAGTCATAAAATTCGATTTATAAAAACGAAGACGAAGAGTGGAGGGGGGGGGGGGGGGGGAGGGGGGGGGTGGGGCAACATCCGCTCAAAGATTCCATACTTCAGGCGTTAGCCTCGATTTTTAATCGATCATACTCTTTTGGTAATTAGGCTCTCTTAAAAAAAAGCCTTGAAACACACACTTGGGAATGATTGAATTTTGACAACTGTTGTTGATCATCCATGTTGAAAAAAGAAAGAACTCATTTCACTCAGTTTTTATATCGTCAATTTCGAATTATACATTGCATAATTCATTGTTAGAACAATTCACGAGTGGATGAGTCATTAACCGAGGAGTCTCAATCTCAATGGATATTTCGTTGGTGTTTTTTTTTTTTTTTCGTGAGATGCTGTTTGCGCACGTCCAAGGGGATTAAGGAGCATCATGGTCAGACATGAGAATTTACCTTTTGGCATTCGCCTAAGGAATTTCAATGGTTGGCAAAGCTCTATTGTCCCTCTGACGCAATTAGCATGCCCAACAGCACACTTTCTCTCTCTCTCTCTCTCTCTCTCTCTCTCTCTCTCTCTCTCTCTCTCTCTCTCGCTCTCCTTTACTTTGACTTGAATACGTGTCGACGTCTCGAGGAGGGTGAATGCATTAAAATACACACATACGACCGCATAAACCCTGAGACTGTACATAGTCTAGCAGGAGAAGCAATGCGGAGTCCTCTTTGCTGCGTGGGAGTTGCTGAAGTCCCAACGCTCGTTCCTCCTCATTCTTTTCCATGCGGATCTTTTTTCTACATCGCAAAACGTGTGCTCAGAGCTCACTCGAGTCACAAACTCCCAGCTCGCGCTTCTTTTACTCCTCGCGACCTCTCGCAAAATTAATTCATTCGGCGAGAGAAGGGTGAGACTGTCGATGGATACTTAAGAAAAAAAGCATCTCGTGTGTGCGTGCATTTGTATAGGGCATTTAGCGTCAAATCAACCTGGAACTTTTTTCTATTTTCTTTTATTTTTCGTACTTTTTTCTTCACGCAAATTTTCAGATTTTCCTTTTAATTGATTTGGTAATGATTACTCAAAACAGAGAGAGAGAGAGAGAGAGAGAGAGAGAGAGAGAGAGAGAGAGAGAGAGAGAGAGAGAGAGAGAAAGAGAGAGAGAGAGTGAAAATTGACACGTTTAGCCAGATTCGGATTTATTGAAATTTTGCTGGAAAAAATGTTTGAAAATAAGAAACGACAACAAAAATTTTGACCCACGAATGAACATCAAACGTGTCTCTGGTTTCGAAGTTAAGGACAAGCTGTGTGCAATTCGGTTCCAAATAAATTTTTAACAACAAAACTTACATCCAGTATAGAGATCAATTTATTAATTTTTTTTCAATTTTAACATTATTCCTATTTATTATCAATTTTTGAGAATATTGTTTTCATCATTTTTCATATTTTATCGATTATTTAACAATTTTCGTAATGCTCGGTCGACCGATATGCGACAAGAAGTAAACCGGCGTGATTTTTTATATAAAAATTTCAATCCAATAATATTCGTTAATTTCGTAATTATCAAATCGAATTATCATTATTCTCAAGCATAAATACACGCGCGATATGATAATGAACATCGAAGATGGGGGGGGGGGGGGGGGGGGGAGTTTGCATTCTTTTTGCTTTTTCTTCGACAAAAGGAATCGGAATGCGACGAGCTGGAGAGCGAAGAAGAACGACGAGACGTCATTTTTCCGCTCTCATGACTCGGCTAATCCCCACCCTTCGTGTATCACGAAAGTGTCCAGCGATTGTGGTATAATCCGACTGGAGTGTGACATATCAACCGCGGTTGCAAGAAGCGAAAATAAAAAGGGAGGAGAAAAGAAAAAAAAGAGTTATAACCCGTGTGCGTCTCTCGTTCGAAAAATTCTTGATTATTCGAATATACATTTGTATATATAATATACCATCGAATCTGTTTCTCAAACCTTCGGAGCTTTGCTGCTTTCCTGACGCTCATCGTCGGAATAACATTTCACAGGATCATCGCATTTCGCGGTTCTCGACATTGCCTCGTTTACCCGACGCATATGTTCCTCACTTAGCCTCTTACGATTCTCGTCGTAATGTTTTTTTTTTGTTTGTTTTTTCAACTGAACCTTTCGAAAGAATCTCGGCACGATAATTATAACGAGGGGGGGGGGGGGGGGGGGAATATCTCAGGGAGAATCTACCGCACTGTCCCTTTTCTTCCGTAGCCAGAAAATCTTGATACCGATATATAAATCGAATGTCAGCGAACGAAAGGACGTAACTGAGGGACCTTTACGTTTAAAATGTTTGTGGCTTATGTCCTTTCATATTAGCTATATGGAAAAGATGAATATAGTTTATGTAGTATATATGGTGGAGAGTCAGGACAGTGAATGGCGGAGGTATGAAAAGGCCTAAGAACAAAAGAAGTGCTCTTGCAGGACAATGGCCGCTTTCACCGCGGCTAATCGGAGCGGACTATCGCATTCCGAGATCCACGACGAGAGTCGAGATGAGGTGAAGCTGCAACCAAACAGTATTTCTCTCTCTCTCTCTCTCTCTCTCTCTCTCTCTCTCCTCTCTTTCTCTCTAACTATCATGCTTGTATTTTCATTTATTCTCCAAGAGTGCACCTGGAACGTGCCTCTTTCGTTGCAGACTCTGTCATAACAAATATCCTAATGGCATTTCGGATACTTCGAGGATCGTGATTAATTATTCTTAAATTTATTCGAGGAAAAAATATTTATCTTAATTACTTCAACGTACACCTCAGCGCGTTTGAAAATGGAACTTGCAGCGTCGTGTAAGATCGATGCCGGTATATGCAGGATAAATATATTTTCCGAAAAGTTCACTTATGCGCGCTAATTTTCTTAATCGAAGTGTTACATATCTCGAAAATATGATCCTGAATTTTAAGCTTAAAATATTTTAAAAAATCAACGAAAATTGTGATTTTTTTCAAGCAAAATGTGCGGAAAGAAAACAAGATTTTCTCTTTAAGGTAGTCCTTGTGCTACAATAGTGCGAGAAAGTTTCCTATGTACCACATGGTAAAATATACACGGCGCTATAGTGGTCGTATGCAGCGAACTTTTGATTGAGTCTGTACAGAAATGGCTGTTACACATGGAACCGTGCATATTCAGATATACATTCACACCATAGAATATAGGGCAGCTTACACGTCGAATTTTCATTCATATCGCATTATTTTTGTGATCGTCGTTCGTAAACGAAACGGTTAATAATTTTGTTCTCTTTTCCTAACATGTGAATAATAGTCTTCTCCCGTCTACAATTTTTTTTTTTCAAACTCTGGTAACCCGTTTAGTTGTAATATTAAAAAAAAAAAACCGTGCTAGTATCAGGGTACAGGAATGCTTGCTATATGCTCCACACATAATGGTTGCTAACTTTGACATTGAATATCTCGAGTTGGGAACGGTCAATCTGCATAAAATTTCACGAGAAGTTGGGTACTAGCTTAGCATTCTCTTCGTCCACTATAAATTTCAACAAAATTCTCATTATAAACCCATTTGCACGAAGGACTACTTTAATGAAAATAATTGAAATATTACTTTTTTCATAATTGTAATATATTTTATTATGTTTAAAATTTGTCTGCGAATTGTATCGGAATTTTTGGACTTTTAGTTTATAAACTGCAGCTCATGGAAAATTGTATGCTGAGTCACGGTGATGACGGTCTCGTTGGTGAAGAAAAAGGTCTGACAACCTAGGAATTAAAATCACCCGCTCCCCCTTTTTTTTTTTTAATTTCTGAAGAAATAAATCGATCTACAACTTTGACCGCTTCCTGGTGAATTTTTTCGGAGCTCTGGGATTTTCGTTCCTCGTAGCTTGAACGAAAGTAAGACGCAATGATCGGATCGTTTTTCGATCTCTTTTTCTGTTTACACTTTTCCGACGTTCCGCTACGGGGAGGTCTCTATATAAAAAGAGTCCGATCATGATCGAGCCGTTGCGAGAATGCTTGAAAAAAAAAGCACGATCTATATATTTATCCTAGAAATTATTCTCGCTCCTCGTCGTTTATTCACACAAACCGATCGATTCGTTAATTATTCAACCGCCATCTTGATATTACCGTTACGCTCTCTTTCTTTTTCGTCTCTCTCTCTCTCTCTCTCTCTCTGCCTCTCTGCCTCTCTCGCTATAAAATACTCGATCGTCCTCCATAAAATGAACTTCTTTGTTTCCACGTCGTTTCTCGCTTTACATCTGTCCTGGTTCTGGCTATACCGACAGAGAAACAGAGAGAATCTCTCTCTCTCTCTCTCTCTCGTTTCTTACACCTCACGACCGTTTGACGGTTGATTTACCACGCAGGTGCGCGCGTCCCCCTTCGAATGAATTTCACGAAGAATAAATTAACCACCCCGCTCTGACTCACTGGGAACAATTTCGCGAAAAATTTTACCGCGGAGATCTAAACCGAGAAAGCTGAACGATAAAAATAATTACCGAATCATACTGGCTCGAAATTACGCACGATTTTTGAATCCATATCTCTACTTCAATTTCTTAGCTTCCTCGCTCATAAGCGAGAAAGCTCTTTTTCGGAGGATTGCCTGGAAAATTTTAAGAAAGCAATTTGCAAATTTTTTGCAAAATCGGATGAATGTCATTCGAGGAAACAAAATTCAATTTTCCCTCCACGAATAAATTTGAGAAAATTTCAATGGTTTTTTTTTTTCAACTCTTTCACCGACGATTCATCTCCCATGTTCCTTTTTCGTTCGAGTAACCGCAAGAATACAATAAACGTCCCGAGTCACTTAATCCCGATGCTTGTACATCCCAGTCAGAGATCTAATGATTATAACTATTAGTGAACGGATCCGAGCGAGCTTTGTGATCATTCCCTCCATTCCTCCTTTCTCTCTCTCTCTCTCTCTCTCTCTCTCTCTCTTTCTCTCCTTTTCTTTGAGCTCCCGCTGATCCATGGGGTCCAGTATGGGTCCATAATGATCGCTCGTGTACAATTGTAAAACGCGGATGAGCCTTTTAAGGGGATATAGGATCGTAACTGTCGTGTCGAGAGTCACTTAAATAGTAGCGTTCCACACATTTAGTATAGCTCAAGTAGTGTTATTATAGCAGTACCTGGCAAGCTGAAGGAACAGTCAGTAGCAAAGTGTATGTATATATATATATATATATATTTATATATATGTATATATATATAGTTACATGAGATATTTCTGTCTGACAGAGTGAAGCCGGCCTCTCTTGATTCGTCCTTAAGAGACAAACCACAAGACGGTCCACCGCCACCGCAGTTAATTAATACTCATTCGCAATTATAGTAGAGAGCATCCCAATCGTCTTATTTGAGAAATTCGTTTTCTCGCATTTTTCGTTCTTGCTTCGTATCGCAAAAAAAAATAAATTAATTCTTTAAATAAAAAATCTAATCTAATAAAATAATAATAGTAAATATTTATGGAAATTTATATATCATTTTTTTATAATTGTTTAAAATTAATTTTTGGGGTCCAAATCAAAGTGACGAAAGTTATTGCGAAAAATCAATAAAATATTGTCACGCCAAGTACTAAAGGGCTTACAAAGCCTTAAAGCGCTAGTTCAACGAGTCCATGATTTATAAAAAAACGAATTTTTGAAACTTTTATGTACCTCAACCGATAGTAATGATTCGGTGCTGCAAAATACTCCATCGACTCAGCCCCCTATAAATTATTGATAGCTGCTGCTGAAGATTGATCGATAAAAGTTTGTAAAAATGATTTTTACAAAATTTATTAAACCGTTATAAAATTGATTTTATTCAAATGAAATTTCTTATCAATTGAATGATAATAATCGACCTCTTCTCTCGGTTAATCCTTCAAACATGTTTTATTTTTTTCGTATCTGCCGATTCGTAGTATTAATCCTTATAACTATAAAGAGATCGAATGTTTTTCATTTTCGCTGCTCGAAAGTCACGACTCTGTAAAATTCTGTCGATTGACTTTTTTTTTTTTAATTCGCGTCACATCTCGATTCCCAGTCACACGACGACAAGTACATAAATCTTTGTTTTTTTTTTTTTCTCATCGATGAATCCAGGTAATTAATAAATGATCGAAGGCTTTTCCGATGTACACGAAGCCTTCTTTATTTATCATTATAACTTGCTTATTTACGCTATTCACATATGAGGAGTCGTCCTATCGGTCTTTCTCAAAAACTCGCAATCCCGCGTCGTTGACAAGTAAACTCTCGTGCGGACACCACAGAGAGTGGCACGCTCGTCTTATTATCTCTTTTTTTTTCCTTCATCAACTCTAATAGCTGCGTTAGAGAATTCTCTCTAGGAAACTCTGGGACAACTTTTACGCACGCAGAAGTAAAACTATACGGTTTCGATCGACTTTTTTCCCTGGTATAGTCTCTTTATATATAATACATATCTCGAGAAGCGTATATATGCGACATCACTCTCACCGCGCTTTGCGCTGCTCGTTGTCACCGGAAATAATTTACCGAGTGTCAGGAACGCCGGAATAACGAGTTCGGTGTCGTGAGTTTTCCTTCAGGCACGTTAATACCCGAGAACTTGGTTGTTTCGAGTGAAAAAAATAACAACAATTATCGTGAGATTATACGAGACAACAGAATGCCACGATTTCTGGTTTCAATTTTTGTCATTATTTTTTAATCGTATATTCATGAATTTTTTTTTTTTTTACTAATTATCATTGCTTTGTCATTTTTGCTTACTCGAAGAGAACAATTTTTATTTGCATTTTTAGATTCGTGGCCGATATTTTCGAATATGTAGCACGGCTGTAACCAGCTGAATTGAAAATGGCATGGAATTATGAATTTTTTTTTTTAATCCAAACGAAACTACAAATTGTTTGCTGACGACTTCCACTTTCCGTATTTTATTGCCCGACCAGAAATTCATTCAGGCTGCCTGATGATTCATCAGGGCCTGATCAGGTATCAATAAGGGGTGCCTGATCCGGCGTGCCTTATTAATGCCAGATAAGGGCCTGATTAGGTACCAATAAGGCGTGCCTGATCCGGCGTGCCTAATTTGTGCCAGATAAGGGCCTTATCAGGTATTAAGAAGCCGCGCCCGATCTGGCGTGCCTTATTTGTGTCAGATAAGGGCCTGAGCAGGTATGAATAAGGCGTGCCTGATCCGGCGTGCCTTATTTATGTCAAATATGGACCTGATCAGGTATTAAAAAGGCACGCCTGATCTGGCGTGCCTTATTTATGTCAGATAAGAGCCTGAGCAGGTATGAATAAGGCGTGTCTGATCCGGCGTGCCTTATTTATGTCAAATATGGACCTCATCAGGATTAAGAAGGCGTGCCTAATCTGGCGTGCCTTATTTGTGTCAGATAAGGGCCTGAGAAGGTATGAATAAGGCGTGCTTGATCCGGCGTGCCTTATTTATGTCAAATATGGACCTGATCAGGTATTAAGAAGGCGTGCCTGATCTGGCGTGCCTTATTTGTGTCAGATAAGGGCCTGATCACGTATCGATAAGGCATGCCTGATCCGTAGTGCCTTATTTATGTCAAAAATTACTGTGTATTATTGTGTTTACGCAGTCACGTTGTTCTATCCAGCCCGTTGAGACAGCGACTTTTCATCAGAACTCATATACTAATGTCATTTAAATACAAGAAAATAATAAGGAACTAATAGCGTAGTGGTAACGTGTCAGTCGTTAGGTAGGTCGTTAGGTAGGTCTCAGGTAAAATCTTAGGTAGGCTCAAAATTAATTTCGACGGAAAAACGTCCGGACTATGAAGCCGGAAACACTCGTAAAAAAAAATAATCTCCAAATTTTTAATTTTTTTTAAAAATGATTATTTAAGAATCGAAAGTGCTGAATTCGTCGATTGGAGGGTAGTGGGATCAAATCCCGGTCAATGACTTTTTTTTTTTTTTATTTACAGGGTTTTCAAAAATAATGGAATGTAACAGCTTCAAATTCATTCATCGATCATTCCTAATTGCTAATTTAAAAATAATTATATCTATAGCCGGACGAAATTTCTACTCGGGTTTTATCAGGTCCAGATAAGGCGTTTTATCAGGGCCGGATGAAGCGCCTGATCAGGGCCGAACGAGGCGCCTGATCAGGGCCGGATTTACCAATGCGTTACACCCCTGATCAGGGTCGGAGTTATTTAGCCTGATCCGGGCCGGATTTGGTATTGTGGCAACCTGATCAGGGCCGGATTTCTCCCTGATTAAATTTCTGCTCGGGTGATGGTAACATTGTTATTTTTCCCTCCATTCGCTTTGACAATGAAGCATTGACAATGAAATATTTCTTAAGAACAAACAAAATATATATACTTTGTAAATTGAAATCAAATCAAAAATTTTACTTGAACATAAAAAATAGTCTCGATGACTATATCGTATCATCGGAGCCTCGAGTACACTGTACCGAGCCCTCTAATAAACACGTTGTACAGTTTGGGAGAGAGGTCAGTTTGAGATTTAAAACAAAAGACTTCTCGAAGTACCATAAAACGAGTTGTCGGCCTCCATGTTCGTAACAACGGACAATGTCCAACTGTACGAGACGAAGATAGAATAGGTTCATGATTTATGGAAGATGCATATATACGAGGCGAGTTTGTATGGGATATATAAAGAGAAGAGTCGACCACCAGGACTGAACAATTCCCCGCAGTGTTCTCCGTTCTTTCTCGTATCCTTTTATTTTTTTTCCTCTCTCTCTCTCCTTCTTCCTCTCTTTCATCCTGTCTTTCGCCATGTATTGGCACAAGTCTATCCCCAACGATATGGACCGCCGCCATGTTGAACTGAAGTATAACACGATGCCGTTTTAAATGAATACGGCGGCTCGGTCCTAATCGTCATCGTCATTTTCGACAATGAAAAAAAAAAAAAACAAACAAATGTGTGTATGTTTTTCCTTCAGACTGGGGTGACTCCGCTGCAGAGGGCAGCTGCAGAGGGTCATTTCGATGTCGTCGAGATCCTCCTCAAGCACGGAGCTGACGTTGGACGTCAGGACATCGTGGTAAGTGAAAATAATATCGTAGCCATTTCCTGTATAATGTTTTCTTTTTTGTTTTCCGTAGGGAAAACAAAAAAGTTTTTAAACTTGTGCAAAATGATTTTATGTGAATTATAATAATTTCAGTCGACGAGAGCGTGTTGAGTCGTGGTTTTTTTTTTTCTTCTTTTATTCGTTAGATCTTTTTATTGACGATAATATCCGCGGGACCGCGCGAACTCGGCCCACCCTGCTCGTTTATTGCAATATAGTGTATTTAACGACCCAGCGCTATACATAAAACAGAAACACACACACACACACACATATGTATATGTTCTTGCGCGAATCTGCGTACCCGCGAGAAACTTGACCGAGAAAAATCGTCCAAGAGTCTCACCCCTCGAAAGCCCAGCACGCACATAATATAGCTGAATCTATATATATGCACACACTTTTTTCTGTAAAGCCTTGGCGTAACATTCGTTGAAATGAAACAAGTCCAGAGAGACTTCGAGGGACATATAAACCTGCACTTTTCTCCCGCGTTTTACGATTTTGCCCCCTTCGTATACGCGCGGTCACGTGAGAACGCGCTGCATTCGCGCCACCTATGTGGAGGAAACGAAAGAACAAGCGCAGCGAGGAAGAAAAAAAAAGCGATATAAACGTATTTATTTTGTTTTTCGCGCGTTTGATGAACTTGCAAATTTTTTATTCCCCCGGAAAAATGGATTTGTTCGAGTCGCTTTGATTTTTCACTCCTAAAATAATCTCCAATCATAGCTTCGAATACTTCTCCCATCAGAGCCCACGTATAAGCGGCATATTTAATGTTTTTTTTCTTCTCAACTATACGTGGTCAAAAAATCTGAAATAATTACGGTGTATTCCTAGTACCAGCACAAACCTCCCCTAAAATTTTAGAATCATTCTTACCGTTTTTCTCTGGGTTAAGTTCAAATTCTCAAGCTCTCTGGGTTAAGTTCAAGTTTTTCAAGTTCAAGTTTCTTAAGTTCAAGTTGCTCAAGTTTCTCAAGTTCAAATTCTCAAGTTCTCTGGGTTAAGTTCAAGTTTCTCGAAGTTAAGGGTTTGGTGGGTTCCTGAAATTGGGGAAAACAATGAATTTGATCTCTATAAAAATAATGATAATTAATGTTGGATCGATGATCCGTTAATTGATTTTCTTTGCTTACTCAAATTCATAGGTAAATCAATTTTATTGAAGAATAAGGCTATAATCTTCTTGTTATACATACATTGCTTTCACTTGTCGACACTTTTATTTTTCTTCCTCCATCAGCGATCGCATATATCTCGCAATGAAATGAAAGGGGGAGAGAGAGAGAGAGAGAGAGAGAGAGAAGGAGGGAGATCGACCGATCGATCGAATAAATTCAATTACCCGCAATTTCGAGAGTTCCCTTTGGGGCGAAGAAAGCAGTTAGCCTCGTTTCCGTAGCCACAGGATACTTCAATGTAACTTACGTGCTTGAGCATAATTTTTTTTTGCTCACACACGAGAACTAACCTCTCTTTCCGGTAATAGGGGATGTGACGATGAGAGATCGAACGTTGGAACTTAAAAAAAAAAAAAAGTAAAGCAAAAGTCAATTTAAATCGAGCAAATTTCAATACGAATTCGTGTTTTTTTTTTTTTCCGTCGACGAAAAAACGAGTGACTTTTCGAATATTTTTTGTTTCTACCTCCCACACACAATTTCAGAGAAATTAGCGAAATTATTTCACTTGCATCGCAAGTGCGGTAAATTTTTCGTACCCGCACCGCGAAGAGTACCGCAACAAATACTCTGACCCCCCCCCCCCCCCCCCCCCCCCTTTGACAATAAGTTAAGATATATAATTTATTTTTCTACTTTCCACAATACTGGAGAAGATTTATGGTACGCTGCGGTTGGTTTGCAGAAAAAAAAAAAAAATACACACGCGATACGAACCAGTACTTGCAATTTTTTTTCCTGACAGCTGTCAATCCCATGCCGTATAGTGATATTTGCGGAAAATCGTTTATCTTAATGGCCTAATATAGAAAAATGAGTAATGCATGGAGAAGAAAAATGAAGATAGAAAATGAGAAAACAACGGGATGTGGGACTGGTATATAAGCGATTTTTATATCACTCGCGAACATGGAAGTCCACCGGTCCAACGGGATTGTGCAGCGGGAGGAACAAGAAAGCGCGACGGGAGAACCGAAGCAGTCAAGTACACTTGCCAATATATACATATATATATATATAGATATTCCATGTCCACGCCCGGTTGTCCATCAGCCCCTGGAAAAGTACATGAAAGTTCTTTCTCTTTCTTCCGTTTTCTCTCTCTTTCTTTCTGTCTCTCTGTCTCTCTCTCTCTCTCTCTCTCTCTCTCTCTCTCTCTCTCTCTTTATCTCTCTCTCTCTCTCTCTCTTCCCAAAGAGATCACATCAAGCACACATACCGTGTGTGTCATTTGTCACATTTACAACGACTTACGATCCCCAAGAAGTACCAATATGCCTCTGGATAAACCGAGCAGGGCCCAAAGAGACAAGAGCAAACTATTTGCTCTCTCTCTCTCTCTCTCTCTTTGTCTCTTTCTCTCTCGTAAAAGAGCTAGAGAGAGCCGATCTTTTCTCGATCGTTGTGTGGTATCCGCGAAATGGGAATCGATTATCGGCGACGCCAAGAGAAAACGAGTTCGTCGCGCTCGTCTCACGTGTATACACGCGTGCGTATGCGTCTGACTTTGTGTATCGCTTGCTCTGCTGATGCTCGCGATGTGTAAAACCCCCATAACGATAGACAGAAGCGATCCACGCGAGAGCATGACTCCCGGATTTTCTTTATACGATCTCACCGCACCTGATCCACTTATTCGTATATATACTCGCATCTAAACACGCCATTTCTTCTACAAACAGTACAAGAATGTCCACACCGATAATTTATACAGTATTCTCTATATATGTCTATATATAATATGTGTGTGTGTATATATGTAGAATTGCTTATGGATAGTGCACCGGACCTCTCTCTTATACGGCGTATATACGATCACCAAGTGTTGTACCGATCTATGACACTTGCCATAGATCGTAAATCTTTTTTCAATTCATCGACTAATTCCCTGGTCTTGAATGGTCAATTGATCTCTAGCTTTTTTCTATACGTTTCCTGAATTCGTAGAGAAATATTTAATTTACCGAATCGTTTTTTTGATCGCTACTTTTTTCGTGACAAAAATATAATTACATTTTCGTCGATCTTGAAATATTAATTTAAAAAAAATTGCGATTATCAAACAAATATGCAGCATGAAAGAGAAATCGATCGAATAAATTTTTACACGCTGATTTTACTTTCGTACTTTCTCATACAGCTACGAATCGTTTTTTTTTTTTTTTGGGCTTCACGTATGCAAACGCATTTGTTATCCTTCATGTGCAAACGGGGAAGTTTCTCCGATACGATATTTATTGATGCCGGAAAATCTCGAGAGGACGTTTGAAAAAAAAAGGAAAGAAAAACTTTGGCTTTTTTTCATGTCATGATAATAAAACAGAACGTTGGCGACCGAGAGCGTGTGAGAGATGTGAGGATTTATTAGTTTGCCTGGAGGCTGGGCCGAGCTCTCTCTCTCTCTCTCTCTCGCTCTCTCTCTCTTTCTATCTGTCTATAGCATGCTTGCGTAATTCTGAGAGATGGTGATGTATGTTTATTTAAGAGGCTTCTAGGGCCTCAACGTAGCGAGGGCATATGTAATATGTATATATGGAGAACGATGTAAATCAACTATGACGAGGAAGAAAATTGTTTGGCGCATGTCGCGATCCTGCATGTGTATATATAAAGCGGGCTCGTAATTCATGAAAATGGCATAGTCTATGCGCCATTTATGCGCGAGACAAGAGAAAAAGGCGTTTCACCTACCATACGACATTCCTCGAGCAAAAAAAAGAAACTAATATCAAGCTTTCGAACTAATTTCAACAAATTGTTTATAAGTTAACTTTTTGCTTCCTCATGCAAGAAGCTTTGTTTGCATGAAAAAAAAAAATCGCGATTTTCATATTATAATCCTTGGCTATTACGAAATAAAACTGCAAACTGTGTAACGCCTTGCCTCGTGCGAATTGCTAGAATTTTTATTGAGAGGAGAGAAGAGAAAAAAGAATTGAGCATCTTGTATAGGCTGCTGGTGTCAGGGGCGTTTGATCATTAATCTTGAATCTCTCATGAATTCATTCAAACTCGTTTGATCCCCCGGTGAATTTGTTTGCATTTATTTATATTGAATTTACTTAATAATAGTCGAGGCCACAGGTGAACAATGAACGTGTCATGCGTGTTTTTCATAGAGAATTGTTGCGTGATTAGGTTATATATATGCGTAGGAGAAATACGATCGAGCGCGAGACGCTGAAGCCTCCTCAAAGTATAATTGAATTTATTTTCAACGAGCTTCATTGCCACATTCATATTTTGATATTTTTCTTTCATTCTTTTTATTTTTTTCATTTTTAATTGTAATCTCAATCGCTCATTTGCAAGAAGAAGAAATTCATAAATCGATGGAGCATATAGGCATATTTTTCTCGACTCGACAAATTCACCGACGCTATCTTAGCGGAATTTCTCTTGGGTTCGCGTTTTATGCCCCCATCCTTTCGGATTATACGCAGTACCATACATTAAGCAACTATTTGCGATTCGTAATGGAGCTTACGTTTATCCAGGTATGGTACCAACATGAACTCGATGTCCGCTCGCCATTATGTGAGATACCTCTCTCTCTCTTCCTCTCTCTTTCTCTCTCTCTCCCCAGCTTCGAGCGTGAGGTAGCAATATAATGCGTGCATGCATCTGAAAAGAGAGACGGAAGTATATTACAAGCTTTCTGCATTCGACCCTGTTCGAAGATTACTCTTGGAATCAAGTAGACATAAAATAACCATGTCTATACAGAAAATTCCATGTTTATAAATCCCCAATCGCAGCGGATTCCAATGCTCTCCTTTCCCTACTACTCGTATCAGCGGATTGTAGCAAACAAATTAAATTTAAGGAGGTTCTTAACATTTACTGCAACACTCGGCAGCAGAGGGCTGTCATCAACTGATCAGTTATTATACATCGTTAACTGACCGGGTTGCGCTGATTAAATTCGAAATTTCTTTGCCCAACATCTCGCGACCCTACTTTTTGTTTAAGTCACCTTATCGAAAGCTCTTAATTTCACGAACAAAAATTGATTATCAATGGAATCACTTTTCCAGTAATTTTTATGCATCAGGTTGATGCTCCAATTGAACTTGCGGCTAGCTGACTTTTTCGTACATTCTATAAGCCAACATGGCGATTTTAAAAGCGAAATTTCTTGCGAAAAAAAACTCGGCAACGTGATTTAAAGTTTGCAATCTTAAAAAAAAACGTATTTCAGGATTAAAATACATCTCCAATTCAGACAAAATTCTCCGACAATTGCCAAAGTGCAGAGCAGAGACTGCCTTTAATGACCCCATCTATCGTGTCTGCCTGTGACACTTTTTACGAGCAACGAGTTTTAGCAAGTGATTTGATAGTATATACACACGAAGTTTATTCGAGCATGAACGGACCATTTTTCCAGTGTACCATAATTCCCCTCGACTTAATGACAAGTTGTCCAAGTTAATTGCCATACACAGTGAGGCTTCGGAACGTCCCGGGTGAAGGGGGGAGGGGGGGAGGGCTGTCTATACGTGAAGCAGAAATCGTGCGCGTCCACGTTGTCGCCATGCTATATACGAGAAAATTAGAAAGGGGAAGGCAAAAGAAGAGGCGCAAATGCCATCGTTGTTATGCATGTAGCATGTGTCATGTACGTAATTCCGAAGACCAGCAGGCCACACGGGCGCGAATAGACGCGATTCGCTATATACTATATATAACTGTGTATAACTGAAACGCGGAGGGGGAAAAAAAAAAGAAAAAAAGGAACAAGGACTACCGACAGGCTGATCTTTCCCCGTATAAGACATCGAACCCCTGAATCAATCAAGATCTATTCCCCGACCAAAGTGTTACTCCTTCTCGTGATACACCTCGTTAACGGCTTGGCTCTCATGTTTCGAGAACACAGCTCTCGTGTGCCTGTCTGACACACGCGATTTTCCCGTCGATTCTTCTTCTGACGTTTTGCGACTTTTCGACCCGGAAAACAGTCGCGCTTTATTATGGCACCTATAGTGAATTATCGCTCTCGGTATGCACTTCAATTTAACTGTATACAGCGCAGTAGTGTAAGATCCTCATTGTCAGTTATATTATTATTATTATTATTATTATTGCTATTATTATTATTATTATTATTATGTGCAATGCTACCAAGTAATTGTCAAATTGAATGATGATAATTAAATGTCAATCACGTCTGGGTCCTAAAAAATTCATCATCGCCATAATGGTAAATTAATAATGATATTAATAATAATTACTATTATTAATATGGAACTAATTATCTATTATTTTCATTATTAATAATATGAATTAGTAATAATTAGGATAGAAAATCAATTTCTCGTGATTGGAATTAATTATACTTTTCGTTTTTTCGATAAAATTCTGTGCTCGTGAAGAAACGATCTATCTCGTGCCAGCAATCGTACACGAACCCGATAAAACAGAGGATCAAAAGTTCGAGCCTACGCGGATCTCGAACTATATTATATACGTTTATTGTGGGAAATGAGAGTTATAACGGGAGCATGGCACGAATCGAATTGTTCTTACGTATATATACCCTGTCGACGGAGAAGAGAAAACAGCATTTATATACGTATTATATGGAGTCCGGGACCCTATCAGGGAGGGCTTAGGCTATACATAGCTGCTGGAATAGTTATTGCCTTCGTTACTATCGCAATGTTTATCTCAGCATTGCCCTATCTCGCGGGCTGGGCTGTATGCGCCATTTATATGCATGGACAATTCCAGATCAAATCAGTAAATATTGTGATTTGACAGTCGTCAGATTTTGTTTTTTTTCTCCGAATATTTATTGAGTTATCAATTTAATTGTCGCACCAATACTGATAGATGTTATAATTTTCACGTATTGACGAGAAAAAAAAAACCCAAGAATTTGCAAAATTCGGAAAAACCGTCAAAGTAAACAATTACCATAATTTTTTGTTTTTTTTTTTGCATCTTTTTAAATCGTAAATTCTCAGTTAAAAGATAACGTTAGTTCGAGTATCATTATTATTACATGACTGTACAAAAGTGACGACTGATTATTCTTGTATACCTACTTTTTTTTCGTAATTTTTTATGCTCAATTTAATTTATTCGCGACAGGAAAGAAAAAAAAATTGAAAACACGAACCATTATGAGAAATTATATTCCAAATAATCGAGCAATAAAAACTTCATACTTCATTATTATAATTATCGTTTTCAAAAGTACATTCTCAATGATTCTTGACTCGAACGATATTACATGCAGAATTATTTTTCCATCGAGCTGTGATCATCTTGAAAATATGAAAATAACGATAACAACGAATTAAAATGCATGCCCAATTTTATCCTTATTTTTCTGCAAGCCAAACGCTCAAGTCAACTTCGCTGATATAGATGTAAAAAATGGTATTTTTCATCCTATTTTTTTTTTTTTAATTTTTTTTACTGCACAAATGTCAAAAAAATAATATAGTAGAGATAAATTTAAAACTTTCGTCATTAAAAAAAAAAAAAAATTCATCTTTAGGGTCACGAACCTGTTCACTTGTCCTGGTATTCCCCATACATGTGCATACTCATTGCAGAATAAAGAGAGTGCTCCGGAGCTATGAACTTAGCATCGAGCCCCCCCCCAGTTCTTTCGTTATGGAAACTTTTCAATCTACACTAGTGGACCACTGTGTACGATTATATCGATGGACTAATGCCAAAAGGGCGTATCGGTTATGTATAAGCATGGCTTATGTGCCTCTATGGAATTTAATCATCGATATATACGTGTAGAAACGATGTATATTCACATTTTTTTTAACAATAATTAATCGTGCATTTATGTGATGCGGAAAAAAAGAGTAAAATATAAAAAAAAATTTGTCAGAAGTGGGATTCGAACCCACGCCCTCAGGGAGGACCAGAAATCCCATCTAAACCCGTGTTGAACGGGCAAGGCAGTAAACCTTGAGTCTGGCGCCTTAGACCGCTCGGCCATCCTGACTTATGACTGTAGAGTCTGGCTCTGGCCTTTGTACAGTGCGCATCGCGTTATTTCAGTGTATGAAGTCGAGAGTGAAAAAATAAGCAAAATTTGCATGTGTCGAACGTCGCATAAACGTGAAAAAGAGCTACCCCAGCTCGCTTTTGCTGTCTCCTATTTATTTATTCCGGCTGGAAGACAATAAATGGCAAGATAGCGAGAGAAGTGTCTCGCAATTATACAAGCCGGGGGGGTCAAGGGACCCATAACCTCAATGCCCAGTGCGAAATAAAAACAATGAACAAGAGACGCTACGACGATAAATCGCCCGAGAGCATGTCGCATGCAGCTCTCAGGAAAAAAGTGAAAGAATTTGACCGAATAACAGGAACCAACAATTATCAAAAGTTTTTCCAAAGTGAGAAGCCAAGAGCAGTGCCTAACCTCACAAGAGCAAGACACAGATCGACATCGAAAGAATCGATAATTGAAGACGAAAACCAAGAGAGCGCGACACCAGAGACAGCTGGATTCGTGAAACCAAAGCGCGTAAACAGACGTAAAACGACAGATGATAATGCAGGCATCTCCACCTCTAACCATTACGAGACACTCTCGGACAACATGGAGCTCACAGATGGAGACACCGAACTACCAGGAGTAGATCAACCGAACGGGTCAAGGCCCCAAAGGACAACAGCGTCAAGCGGAAGAGGCGAGACCCACGCGAGGGCCCCCAAAGCACACACAAAGCCGCCTCCGATACACGTATACAACGCCAAAGTGAGAGACGTAATTAAAATGATCACTGACGCGAAAATTGCGGAGGAAGATTTTTGGATCAAACAGACGGACACGGAATATATACGAGTGATGCCTCAACGCTCTGAAATTTTCCATGCGATCAGAAAATTACTAGACGCCAGTGCCCTCCAATATTACACGTTCACACCTAAAGAGGAGAAAACAAAATCCCTAGTTTTAAAAGGTATAAGAGCTGATTACAGCGAAAATGAGGTCAAAGAGTATATCGCCAGTAGAAACCTCCCTAACCTCGAGGTGGTAAAAGTTTCTAAGTTCATCTACGACAAAAAGGATGAAAGCAAATTCCACTTTATCGTACAGCTGACCCCAAACAGCAAGGCAGCAGCTCTGACCAGGCTCAAATTCATGCTCCACCAACCTGTGAGGTGGGAGAGGATACAAAAAAAAGCAGTATTCCAATGCAAACGATGCCAGCGCATAGGACATGCAAGTAAAAACTGCCATCTACAGTTCAGATGCGTGAAATGTGGAAAAGATCATGGTCCAGTGAAAGACGGCGGCGTGTGCGAAGTCGACGAATCAGGAGAGTCGGAACAAGTGAAATGTGTAAATTGCGGCATGGTCGGACACCCGGCTTCCTACCTGGGTTGCCCGTATCTAGCAACGGCGCAAGACATAAAACGACGTGCAAACGAGATGAGGAAAACTTTGAGGACTGAAAAAATAAACAGAACAGACAGGTATATCAATCCGGGAGCTCCATATGCAGCAGTAACAGGCAATTACAACACAAACTTCCCTCCGCTACCCATGCATAGGGTTATCTTCGAGCGAAACGATGAAGAGGAACGCCAGAGACAAATGCCGACTCCTAGTCGAAACGCAGCGAACGCAAACGGCGAACATCATAATATCAATAACAATCGCAGCAGTAATGACAATAAAAATAACCTCTCCCAAATCGAGAGCATGATGAATCAATTCAGAGATAGCATGATGCAAATGCTGGCATCGCACCTCTCAGAATTAGACAAAAAAATAACGGATAATTCCAGAAAGATCGAATTTTTGTTAGCACAATTCAACTATTAGAAATGGCGAATAATACGATACGACACAACGAAACGCAGACCCAGAGGGGTGCTTCCAATTACAGAATTAAATTCTGTGCAATAAACGTTAACTCGTTAGCGGCAAACAAACGGAGGCTGGATCTTGAAGACTTTGTTAACAGCAATCATATTGACATTGCACTAATATCGGAAACTAAACTCAACAGCAAACACAAACCAAGTTTTCGGGATTATTCGTTCATTCGGACTGATCGACCAAACGCCAGAAACGGAGGCGGAACAGCAATCTTGATAAACAACAGAATCAGCTATTCATATATCACGCACCCGAATTCGACAACAAACAAAATCATAGAATACACTGCCATAAAAATAAACGTAAACTCAAACAACAACTTACACATATTTAGCGTATATGCGGCTTGCAACAATAAGAGATCTTTTATAACAGAACTCAATAAAATCTATAGAGAACACAAGCTAGGTGGCAATAAAAATTACTTTATTATGGCGGGAGATCTAAACGCTAGACATACGAGCTGGGGAGACCACAGGTCAAATGAGAGAGGCACACTTCTCAGAAATTGGGTAGAGGACAACGGAACCGTGCTCAGAACCACCATCTACAATGCGGACAGGCCCACGTACCCGAGTGCGGGGTCGTACCTAGACCATTGTCTTGCCGACTCACGCATTGAGCTCAAAGAACTGGAAAATTATAAACTCCCCACGCTCCCGTATGACAGTGATCACAACGCCATTATCTTCACTATCGACTGCGACAAACTGTTTCTTGGTTTCTCTTCCCCTCCGGAGCCGAATACTAGATTTAACTTCAAGAGGACAAACTGGAGGAAATTCACACAACACCTCCAAGACAAATACGTCGCACTACTGCCGCAAAATAGGAATTTAACTGTTGCCGAAATAGATGCTCATATAATTATCCTCGAAGAAACTATAGCAGACGCCATTAACGCAGTAGTGCCAAAAAACAAACCGGACACTCGCAAGGGATGCATGAAATATGTGAACAACAATATTAAAAAATTACAATCAGTTAAATCGGTCTTAATCGCAGAACTATTCAAATTAAATAATCCCTATACCCGGATAAGCAGAGACATCAAATCGAGAATAAAAGCTACCAACGCACAATTAACCAAGCAATTCAGAAAAGCAGAAACTGCATATTGGAATGCCAAATCCAAGAGCATCGACTACCGAGACTCGGCAAAGTTTTTTCCAAAAATCAACAGATTCCTTAGATACAAAGAACCCCCAAGAATCGATACCCTCGCCATAGACAAGAACAACAACACGCTACTCTCAGAGGAGGTATTGAGCAATACGGAGCTTATTGGGAAAAATGATAAATACATCTTCACGCAACCAATAACAAAGCTCAATATTATTGGCAAATATTTTGAGTCAATCAACTCGCCGAGATACTCTAACCAAGGAACCGAGACCAAACAACGTGCGGATGCTGCGGCAGAAGAAATCGAGATAATACTCCAACACACCAGAGCCCACAACATCACACACACGGAGTTTTCAATCAACAACCCGGCTCACTTTCCCGTCCAGGAACAAGACACGCCAAAATTCCTACATCGATATACAGAAGTAGCGTTATTACTCAAAAGGGCAAAGAACAAAACCTCTAGCGGACTGGACAATATCCCAATGATAGCCCTAAAACACCTCCCTACCAGAATGGTAAAAGATTACACAATAATCTTCAACAATTGTTTCAATCACTCTTATTATCCAACAAGGTGGAAAAGAGCTAAAGTTATCCCGATAAAAAAGAAAGATAAGGATACGACGGACCCAGCAAGTTATAGACCAATCAGCCTCACTATAAATATCAGCAAAATTTTTGAAAAATTAATAAAAAACCAACTCATGGAACACTCCGATGCAAATAAAATTATCCCAGATAACCAGTTTGGCTTCAGAGCCAAACATTCTACAGTTCACGCTATTAACAAATTTTCGTCGGACATCAATAGATACCTGCTGAATGGAAAGATTGTTGGAGCCACGCTCCTCGATCTAGAAAAGGCTTTCGATTCTGTATGGCTAAACGGGCTAATATACATTTTAGACATTCTGGACTTCCCTCGCCCACTGATATTGCTAATCTACGATATGATCCATGGAAAGTCATTTGTCACGTGGGACGGCATCAATTCAGCAACATTAATTTTTATGATCCGAGAAGGCATGCAACAAGGAACGGTCACATCACCGGTACTCTTCAACATCTATAACAGTAAAATACTAAATCTATTCAACCTAAACACAAGAAACAATACACATTCCGGAGCATACGCCGACGATATGGTGGTTTATGTTGCAGACAGCAAAATTCCAGTAATCCAGGAAAAACTCAACGATATAGTAAACCAAATATATGCCTACTACAAAGAATGGAACCTCAGGATAAACCCGAGCAAGAGTGAAACAATTTTGTTCAGGAAGACAGTGAACGAGATTTCACCGAAAACTGTGCCCCACATCAGAACTTTCCGAATTACAATCGAAGACAAAGACACGGGAGAAGCAACGGTGATCCCTAACAAAGAAATAGTAAAATACCTCGGTATACACTTCGATTACCTGTTCAGGATGAACAAGCATCATGCAATCCAATTGGAAAAAGCTAAAAGAGCACTAAAAGCAAACTATAAAATTTTCTATAATAGAAACATGGAACCAAGAGCAAAAATCATTTGTTACCAACTTCTAGTGCGCCCAATTTTATCATACGCAGCCCCTATCTGGTGGAACATTGGACCATCAGTAATGGAACACTACCGTAAGTTTGAAAGATCGTGTCTGAAAGCATGCCTCGGTAGGTATCGCACAGCCGAGTCTGAGTACACAAGACGGATAAATAACAAAAAGATATATGATGCGGCTAACATACCGAGATTTGACACTTTTTGTCTCATGCTCACTAGAAATTATTACAGTACGGTGTATCAGATAAATAACGATCTACTCAATGAACTAAGAGTAAATGACCAGCCAACAGCGCTAAGAATGGCGAGGAGCAATTATTCCCCCCCAGAACTCTTTACTAACCTGGACAGAATGGGATGCATCCAAGACGAAAGCAATGTACCGGTAATATACCACATCCAAAGACATTGCGCCAAAAAAGCAATACATATCAACACGGACGACATTCCAAGAGATAACTGGGCATACTCCACGGCCCTGCCAAAAAGAGACTGCGAGAGCCTTGACAGATTACGTGCAGACTACTGGTGGCTTCAGGGCGAGGCCAAACACATGGACGAGTTGAGAAGAAGAGCAAGGTTAAAGAAGCTACAGCAACAACAGCAACAGAGAGACGCCAACAGAGCACGCCATGGACAACACGGTTAATTTACCCGAAAAATAACGATGGTGCACTAGCATCACTTTCTCACATGCACATAATGTAAATATTGTAAATATTGTAGGTACAAATAGTTCATACCCATTCCCAACACCCCCATCCATTCCTATCCATCTCGACCCCCCCCCCCTCTCCTCCACACACACAAAAAAGCCCGCAGAGGCAAGCTACAGTGGCATGGTTTTTTTTTTTACATTAAGTTTTTTTTTTCTCTCTCTTTTTTTACCATAGCCCCTAAGTACAAAGCGAGTATTAAATACCAGATATATAAAAAAAAAAAAAAAAAAGTACACATAATATGGAAAAATATATTAAATCTTATAAAAAAAAGTGATTTGGTAAGACGCAGCACTGGATGACAAGCCAAATGTTTAGTATAATTATGGATTAAGTTAGATAAGGTTGTTTATTACTTAGAAATGTAAAACGAGAAAACCTGAAAATAAACTACCTTTATAAAACAAAAAAACTTATGACTGTAGAAACGAATACGATGTATATCAGTAGTTGGAAAATATTTTTCGAGATTGTTTGATATATGCGGATTATAATATTTAATTATTTAAAAAAAAAAAAAAAATTGAAACTATAGAAACGAATACGATGTATATCAGCAGTTGGAAAATATTTTTCGAGATTGTTCGCTATATGCGGATTATAATATTTAATTATCATTATCGATTATTCGAATTGTTGATTAAAAAATTACGTTAAATTCAATTGATAATTTTGAAAAAAAAAAAATTAAATATTTGAATCGTTTTCTCATCGTAAATCTTACATTTGGGAAATCACTTTGAAAATTATGAGAAAAAAATTCAAATTTATCATTTAAAATTGATCTTCATCGGTTTTTTTTTTTTCATGAATTATAAAAATAAATATTAATTATTGTGGTCAATTAGCTCGAGAGATGACAGGAAAAAAATTGTCACAAATTCAATAAATTATCAACGTAATTTATTACGTTATTAATTATTGCTATAAATTCAAATTCGTTGTCACATCAAAAATCTTACGTACCCTTATGAACATTTCTCCCGACGAATTGTGCATTAAAAAAAATAATTGATAAATCAATAAATTCGTAATAATTAGTTGAACCAATTTTTATTAATTGACTCTTAACGAATGTTATTATTTTCCAAATATTTAAAGCAAATATACATGAATTATGAACAAAAAAAAAATCAGAGCTGAGAAAGGTACAGATACAGGTACAGAGAAAGGTAAAGCTACGGTTCGGAGATAACTCCTCGCATCATACCGCAAAATATCATTTATCGTTTATCAATAATTTTGGGAAATTACTTAAAAAAAATAAACAAATTAAATTAATAATTAACGTAATTCATTGTGTTACTAAATATTAGCAAAATTTCATCCTTGTCAAGTCTATCCTTATCGGATATCTCGATGAATGATTGAAAATGTAATATTGATTAAGAAATTAATCGTATTATGCATATATCATTTTTTTTCTCAATTATTTATCTTAATCATTTTTAGCATCGATTATTATCGCTATCAATTATCCCGAGTAATCCAATTGAATTCAATTGATAGCTAATATTATTTATTACCTTTGTTGTTTAGCATCGTCATTATCCAAAATTGTAAGTCTCGCGTATCTATATATCAAATATGAAAAGTGCGATTGATTCGTAACATATGTACACGTAATCCTGTATACACAATTTCATGTTTATCAATTTCTGGCAGAGTACACACTGAAGTCAGAAAATACCACCATAAATTCTTCCCACAAGATTCTTTTTCAAAATACATCTGCTGAGAACAAATCGTTGCTCATGATCTGCAAAAAAAAATCACCAACGGCTTCGTTAAAGTTGGCAAAAATAGCGTAGCAAGGATATATACATATATATCGAGAGAAACACGCGTGGGAGTCAAAGATAACGCAAACCGGCACAGTGTTGGCAATGTCGCTTCCCTCATATCTCGGCTTCGTTAGAACATATCGCGCCACCATTAAATCGTGTCCGGCTAGGGGGGAATGCCGTTATCGCTTTTATTAGAGACTCGCTTTTCTCTGTACACGACGCAGCTATTCCTCGAGATATTGACCCGCGTGTGAATTCATTCATCTTGTGAATGAGAAAGATCGTTTTTTTATCCCCTCCGATCTTAAGGGATCATTCCAGTGTATCGGGTCGATAAATTTTGCTGATTTTCGCGATTTTTTTTTCGATTGGTTATAATACGCTGATCAGTCTGATTTTTTTTTATGTCAAATCAAAACACTCATCATGAGGAACGGAAAATAAATTCTTAAACGTTTATTTTTATTTTTTTTACATTTTTGTTTAACGGTTGAAAATGTCTTCGGAAAAAAAGGAGTCCTCACGGTGTACACGGCTGTGGCCGTAAATATTATCCGAAACAAAATTTTTAAAAAGATTATTAATCAGTATATGAAAGCCTCTATCTTGCTATGGAGGTTGTTTTTCTTAAGTCAAAATTGACAAAATGGTGGCGGTTTGAAAAAAAAAAGTATCGAATTTAGCCTATTTCTTTCGACAGTTTTTCGTTAAAAAAAATATGAAGATTTCAGAAAAAAAAAGCTTCCATAGCAAGATAAAGACTGTCGTGCAGAATGTCGTGTCAAAATAATAATTATTTGCCATTCATCATTACTGTTGTATTTATTATTATTTTCTTGTAATAACTTATTCATTTCAATTCAATGACATAACATTGCATTTTTTTCCCCTACATTTCATAGAATTGAATAAATGACCAATTATAATTTATCTCATTACGTCTACAAATAGATGCGCGTATACGTTCAATGATAAACCGTTACACCCGCGACGTATTCGTAATTGACGCGCGGGTAAAGAGATTTTTTTTCCCCTTTTTCCTCTTCTTACAAATGCCGATAAATGATAGGTGCAAAGAAATGGCTGAATCAGCGCTAGAGCCGGGAAAAGCCGCGGTGATATCGCGTGTAGCGTGTAAAGCGAGAGGATGGAATTAATAGCTCCCCATGGACCGTTGAGCGCGAGCGTCTGTTGTCGGTATATCTTCAGCCGCGCGATCTTCTGGGGTTTTTTTTTTTTTTCTTCATTCTTTCCTCTCTTTCTCTACCGATCGAGCGATCCTTACGGTTCGCCATAGCGTAAAGACCGTCGGAGGCTTCCATTACCGGACAATGAGAGAGTAAGGTAGCTTTATAGTAGATATATATATATGTATATATATATGTGTATGTACCGAAGAACAGATCGCAAGCATCACTCGTCATTGGTGAACTGTGCGGCTGGGCGAGATCCCCGCGCGCACACACTTTGCTGCACCTGGACGTAGTGCATCATATAAGATCGCTGAAGATTCGAGTAACGAGAAACCTTTTGTGTAAAGTAACACGTATATACATAATGTATAAATGGCTTGGTTATCGGGGAATAGCGAACCGCTCACAGCGGGATACATTTTTAATTGGGTTAAATAGATCATGGCCTCGTTAAACTCTTATCCGGAATGCATATAAAGTGCCATCGTGAACACAGCAAGTCTGCTCTTTTTTTGGTGCCTTTTTTTTCTGATTTATTTTTTTTTACTTTCACCGATTATACATGTATACCCTATACTGACACGAGAAAACTTGCATGGGAAAATGTCTCGTGACACACGGGGGGACACCGGACGTGCCAAGTATAGAAAATGGCCGATCAAACGTGCATATATATACTCGATGCATTTTAAAGAGTTTCGCGCCAAATGATCGGTTATATATATAGGGACGACTATATTTATATCCAATAAAATTTATTGGATCTTAAGTCACTTTATATGCACTGTTTTTCACCAGCAACGACTTGCAATGTTCTTATTAATGATTTGCGGACATGAAAATGAATTAAATGTTGATATTTAAAGACGCAGGGGTTGATTCGACGAAAATGACTAATAATTGATTGAACGAGCGATTGCATGGAATGCAAAATCAATTTCGGGGACATGGAAAATTTCTATTTATCCTATTAATGTTTTTTTTAAATAAAAACATGAATTAAAAAAAAAATTTCGTAATGCAATGTGTACTAAAGTATTTTTTTTTTTTTTTTTTTTTTGGGAAAGAACATTTGAGCAAGAACAAACGATTGGATACTTTACTGAAAAAAGATTTAACACCGAGAACTTTTGACTAATTTTCGAATAAACGCAAACTTGGAGAATTAATTTTTTCCCTCGATTAAAAATTGTCTAATTTTCGATGCTGTATGAGTTCCGATCCAATATCCCGAAGTTCATAATGAAATAAAATGTACCCTTGACCGATTCTTTGCAAGTCTTGATACAAAGTCAGCTCTATATCTCTCTCTCTCGCTCTATCTCTCTTGTTTTATTCAAGAACTCCTCGAGTCCCAGAAAACGAGGCCCTACGGCAAATCTTCGGAGTATCATAGTCCAGAGAGCGCCGTTATTATATCGTAAAGTATTGAACCATATAGCGATATATACGTCGGAAAGAGAAAATGAAGATTCCGGAGGTTCGCAAAGAGCAAAAGTGATGGTAAATTGTGGAGCTTTTGCGTTTGACCCCTCTGGGCACTAATGGCCAAGCCGAGAGAGGAATCTCAGAGGCGTATATTTTTCAACGGGGCCCTTTATTCTTCTCTCGATTTTCTCGTTGCGATCCAAAGTGGCGAGCGCGAGTGAGTTAGCGATGTCCGCGAAGAGCAAGAATATCTTTTGCAAGCGTATAGATGGGGTTCGCGTATCGTCACGTTCCAACGAGGAGATAACTCGAAGTGTTCGACTCGAGCACTCTATAATGCTCCTGTACGTTCCTTCCGTTATATATATATATATATATATATATATATATATATATATATATATATATATATATATATATACATAAATTATACTTAAGTCTGCGCGGAAAACTCGCGATGTATTCATATGCATGGAAATCTCTTTCTCTCTCTCTCATTCTTCAATTCGTCCCTCTTCCGATTATTTTCCTGGTGCTGAAAAGTACTTCTCATATACACGCACGTATACTTGCTGTGTATAGCCAAGAATGATTGCGGAGGAGCAAGAAAAAACATTACGAGACTTTCTCGTTTTCCCCTCTTTCACGCCCCAAATGCAGCGAAACAAAAGCCTTGGACCGCGTTCGCTCGCGGTGTAAAGAAATGTTGATGATACAGCGCGAAACGATCTCCACCTCTTCACAAAATGAGGAATTTTTCGATCAGATAAAAATCGTAGCTCTCGATGAATCAAAGCGAATTTCTGAAGCTTTGATTAGTATTATACGAAAGGAATTAATGAGCACAGAGTCGAGCCACAAATCACATCCAGCGGAGCAGAGTCAAACCGTTTCAGCAAAGGCACTAATTTTTTTGCTAAAATGAGAAAAAAAAACAACAACAACAACAAACAGATATTGAATTTTAAAAATTCCTTTCGTAGAATTATATCGATTCTTTTTCCGGCTGGATCGCGAAAATTTGAAACATTTACAAAAACGTGTTTTCGTCAATGCGATTGCGCGATCGTTAAGGCACGAGTCGGATTGATAACTGGAGGCCGGCAGTGACAAGCAACTTTCTCTCTTATATAAGTGACGTCATATCTACATATCCTACTGGTCAAAAGTACTTCACCACCTATGGAAATCGTCATATATTCGGGAATTCGTAATTAAAAGTTACTGAAGTATAATGCCTTATTTAGACAATTCCACCTTCACCGCAGAATATCTTTCGTTGATTATTTTCTCATTTTACTCCACACGCGATGCATGCTGAAACCGTTAATTTCACGAATTATCAATCGACACTGAACTTATTTTTTTTTCACAGTAAAAACGATATATCGAAGGAAAATGAATATTGTCACGGTGCATAATGTAGAAAACGGATCGAATCAATTTGAAAATAATTTTTGAAATTTATTCTAAGCCCCCTTTTTCCCTAAAATTCTATTTTATCTTTTTCAATTTTAATAATTTTTTCTTGCACCCATTTGTATTTTGTTTCGATAATTAGAGAAAGAAAAGAGAATTGGCATTCAAATTGGTCAAGTTTTTCTGACAAACAGCATATATAAATCGCGCCCAAACCCAAGAATCGTCGAACGCACGCATACTTTGTCCGAACGTCTTCATAGCTACCAATTGGGGTCCCTTTTGGACTTGCGAGCGCGCAAGGGCAAAAGAAATAGAGCGAGATGAGAGTTGAGATAATTAAAACGAAAGAGCCAGAATCTTATAGCATCGAGACAATTGCTCGTTAGGATTTCACGTTAATTGCTCTCGCGAGTATCGCACTCGAAAGCCCCCTTATATGCGTTACAGTGTGTGTTTTCTCGCGTTTATTCATTCTACCCGAGCAATATTGTGAGAGACTTGCTTTATAGCGTGGCTCGAGTGAACTAAGGAGTGCATTAATCGAGAAATGACTTCCAATAATGGCTCTCTCACATCGTCTGCGACTGTTACAAACGTTCGCTGAACGATTAATTAGCGGCTTACAACCGCGAGGTATGCCGAGAAAATGGGAAACATTATTTTTGTTTGTTTGTTTGCTTTTTTTTTTACATCCAGTAGTCCTATCATGGAAGGTTTGGAATAATACTAAGGGAATAAGAGATCGGCTGATGATTGAATTTTTTTTTTCTCGACGTGTCTTTTTCTCGATTGGCATACAGGTATACATGTATATATAACTATAATGGATCCACCATATGGTTAACCACCATCCGACCTTTTGTCGTCCGAGCTTACGCCTTTTTTCTACCTCTCAGCTCACTTTACTTCGGTCCAAACTGCTCCACATCTTCGTGCACACGATAAACAAGCAAAAATAAAACTATTATTGCACACACTTGCACTATATATATATATATTTATATATAGATATACTCGAAGAGCAACACACGATCGAGAGATCGGAGAATTACCGTGTTTGCTACCCCTTTTGCTTCTCTTTGTCGCTCTCGCTTATACCGGGGTACTTCATATTATGCTACAAGGTGGTTGGTGGTGGGCGATCGATACATCGATAAAGAGCAAACATCTCATAGAGAAAGAGAAAGAGAGAGAGAGAGAGAGGCAGTGAGATGCGCACTTTTGCTCTTCCTTACTCGGCAAATGCTCATTGTACATACAATTTTTCTCCCTTCGAGTGTCTCTTCTCCCTTTAAAGAGGCAATCTTTTGCAAAAGACCTCCCCTCCCATCTCGACCATGAGTCTCTCGTCTCGTTAACGAACTGGATAAATTCGTGATTTACGATACGACCTGAACTCTCCACAAGAGGACACTCGAAGAATCTCTGTCGTATACATATATTTACGCGCGTGTTTTGTCACGATAAACGATGATGATGGTATTTGGCGGTGGTGTACTCTCCGCTAAGCTAGGGAAGTATATATATATTTATATAAAAAACGATCGCCGGATCGTAAAGTTAAGCTATATTGCTACCGTCATTACCATGCCCTTGTCCTCTCTCAAACGAGCGAGGATATATGCTTTATCCTCTTTGAGAGACGTATCGAGCGCTATCTCTTTCTCTTGCAGCTGTAAAGATTTTAATGAATCTCATCGATAGGGAAATTGATACGCTCGATGCGGTAAATCATTGCGGATAATTTTTTTTTTTTTGCAATTTTTAGAATTCAGGAAGAAATTCCCGAAAGATTCGTAATGGACGGGGGTGAAGAAAAATTTCTCACATTCGGTGAAATATTTACTAATGGATTATTAATGAATAATGGATAAAAATTTTTCTTCCTCTTAATTATATTCGAATGATCATTTCGGTAGAACGTAAAATGTCACTTGCAATTTTTTTCGTTCCTCACAATCCTTCGTTCATTATCGAATTTGAGAAAATTCTAGCTCAAGCTGAAAGTATAGTACTTAAATTTAATTAGTGCAATTAACTTCATTTTCAATTAATTTAATTATCTTAATTTGTTCGACGAATTATGTGTGGCTGGTAAAGAAAATTGACCCCGATTAAAAATCAAACTTTTTTTATTATTATTTTTGTCACACGATTTGTGAATTACACGAAGGCAAATAAAATTTCAATCTACCAAAAACAAATATAGCTACATTGAATTATTCATTCGATGACTCAATAATTATGTTACATATATAAAGTGAAAGCTTCATTAAACTATAACACTTTATCCATTCTAATAATTGTAGAACGTAAAATGTCACTTGCAATTTTTTTCGTTCCTCACAATCCTTCGTTCATTATCGAATTTGAGAAAATTCTAGCTCAAGCTAAAAGTAGTACTTAAATTTAATTAGTGCAATTAACTTCATTTTCAATTAATTTAATATTAAATAAAATTCCAATCTACCAAAAACAAATATAGCTACATTGAATTATTCATTCGATGACTCAATAATTATGTTACATATATAAAGTGAAAGCTTCATTAAACTATAACACTTTATCCATTCTAATAATTTTTTTCCTCGGTACACGCGCTTTGATTGACTCCCCGTTCTAACGGGGTTTCGTGAAGACGTGGATTCTTATTGTAAAAAAAAATTGTTTTTTTCTTTTTACAATCGAGTACATGCGCAAGATGAAAAAGCGACGTGTATTAGTGACGAATAATACTCTTGATTATCAAGCGACCATACGAACGTATGGCCAACACCAGAGAGAGAGAGAGAGAGAAAGAGAGAGAGAGAAAGAGAGAGAGTTGGAGAGTTAGAGCACACGCATTATGGCCAAAGTCCAGATTGTTTAGATAGGTATAATCCTTGAGTTGGATCAAACCGCGTATAACGATGCTTCACAAGTCATTAGGTATTCCTCGAGAACGCCTCCTCTTCCTTCTCTCATCTCGCTGCCTTTTCCGCGAGCCCACATGCCACTTCGATGGCATTTTTTTATTTTTTACTTTCCATTCGCTACCTCGCACGAATCCATCCATATATAGTCGAGTATCCCGCATGATGCACCGTTGTGTAAACCAAGAAAATTACGTCGTAATAAAATATTGAAAAAGTAATCGTACACACGGAGTCCAGAGAGCGAGAGAAAGAGAGAGAGAGAGAGAGAGAGAAAGATAATAAAGAAAGGCTTCCCGTCCTCGAATCAAGAAATATAAAAAAAAAATGCAATGCATATGAATTCCCAGCTCCAGTTTGACTCTTATTCGTCTCTCGGGTAAAATATCCTTGCGGTATTTTCATATCCTCGGCGAGGTCATAATTTCGCCAGTGAGCCTCGCGTGCCAGAGATTATTACGTCAGTTCGCAATCCAGCCTTATTCATAAATATCGGGATTGTCGAGATACATATATATACATATATAAATATATAAATATACAAATATACATAATACATGTATTGGAATGATCAAAAGCCCGGACAAGACCACATGAACATGATAATCTCTTAATAGCGCGAGATTACTACAATTTCATTAGAGCACAACACGCGTCTCTGAACATATCCCAACCTCTAATTTACCTCTCCGGGGGCAGCAGTAAAAGAATAAATGCGTCTCGGACATCTCGATTTTTTTTTTTTTTTTTTATTTTGCGCAAAGAAGAGGCAAAGAGATTATGATAATTGTGCAATCTTCGGGTTCTGTTAAAACCCGCGCAATAAAATTCATTCGGAATTTTCTGCACTCTCTGAAAGTGCATATAATTCAACCCCCCCTTTTGGTCTCGCGTAAGTACGGAATTCGAGACTCATTCTCTTTCTCTGCCCATTCGATATACATATATACACATCTTTTATTATAAGTTGAAAAAAAAAAAACGGTGCTTTGTATACCGTAAGCGATTTTTCGAGCCCAGCAAACATTTCTAAAGCACAAGAGAGAGCGTTGCCCGGAGCGCAGAGGGACTAGAATATTTATGCGATTCGCGTATGCACATCGCGTAGGTTTTCATGCGTACACCTTTATATATATATATATATATATATATATATATATATATATATATACATACGGCTGATGGGGTGAGGGTGGTCACTTTATCCTCGGTGTGTACTCTGCCCATTCTCCCGCACCGACACATCTATATATACGCTTGTATATATATATATCTATATATTTCTTTAACTGCGTAAATAAGGGCTCAAGTGAGACAATGAAAAACGTAGAGTAACATGAATCAAGGCCTCTTTTCGTTGCCTCATCGGGATTATGTGCATAGAGCACCAGTCGCATGCAGCTGCGGGCAAACTTTATAAGGAAATTTGTACAATCGCGAACGTTACGTTGAACATACAAAACACAGAGGATGATGCACTTCTCTCTTCTCTCCCTTGACTCTCTCTCTCTCTTTATCTTATTTCGGCCATGATTCATCCTGCAAAGTTTTCATTCGTTCATTTTATCAAATTTATTCATCATTCCTCGTATCCTCTTCTGCCTGAGTAAGGCCTCTCAAAAGCCTTGGCTAGAAATTTAATTCGCTCGGCTCTTTGTAGGTGAAGGATTGCAAAAGCGCGTATGAATGCGTCCTGGCATGACCTGAGTAAGTCCGGGTCGCGTGATTCGCGATTTACAAGCAAGAGAAGGAGCAAAGAGAGAGAGAGAGAGAGAGGAGGCTGGAGAGATACTGGATTTGATATTATATGTGCATAGCGTAGGGATAGTCTCGATGTGTGGCCCACGCTGTCATATTCGCAAAAGGTGCCAGTGTCCCTCGGCCTCCGCCATATCTGCCCAGCTTCCGTGGCGTCGTTTCTCCCGAGAGAGATCACCGTCGAGAGATTAACGGTCCTGCGTGCCTATGGTGTGTATTGCTCTCAGCTTTTTGATGTATAATACGCATCGAGAAACTCGAGAACACACGATGTGTATGCCCCTCGTGTATGTGCTATATAATACATATTCTGTGTGTGTATATATATATATGGCTCGTTACAGAATCTTTTTTTGAAAAGAGCTACATATGTACGGGGCAGTCCAATTCATTTTTTGATGATTTTTCGGAGCAGAGGACTTTTTTTTATAGAACGAAACTTTGACAGTGTTTTCATAGGGATAAAAAAGATAATTTATCAATTAAAATCTCTGAGAGTGATCCGAAAAACTTTTTCTCGTATCTTCAAGTTTTAGTGATTTAAAAAAGTGAATAAATATGCGAAAATATATTTTTTCAAGAGAAATATAATCATAAATTTGTTCAAAAATTTCGAAAATAATTTTCTGCAAGAAAAAACTCGGAAAAGCTTCGACAGGTGTAATTAATTTGTCTCAATTAGCCCCGAATACTCGAGGTATATCAGGCATTTCTTTAGCAATCATTAGATTACTCTCACAGTTTGATAAATATTAATTTTTTGCAATAATAATTATGTAATGTAAGAATTTTTTTATTATTGAATGACCCATACGCGTAACTTCATTGAGAATTCTGCAACTCGATGTCTCGCGAGGCTGAAGGAAAAATATACGAGATAATTCAGTGACTTCGTTTCTCATACTCGAGGATCTCTACCTGTGTAAAGTATCAAATCGAAAAGATCCTCTCGCGTCATTTTTTTTTTTTCCTCTCCGTGATTCTCCGCAAACATTTTGCATCTTACAACGAAAGTGGCAAGAGAGAAAGAGAGACAAAGAGAGAAAGAGAGAGAGAGAGAGATAAGTAATAACGTGAGTGCACATTTATCTCAGGTCTCTTAACTTTGAAATTAATGAGATGGAGTTACGGAAAGATTCTGCAAGAGTTTTGACAACGAGATGGGCAGAAAAAAAGCAGACATTTTTTTTTTTTTTACTGATGTGAAAAATTGTTCTGATTGCCACGATATAGGCAGGGCCGAAGGAGCAGAGTCATTAAATTTGCTTAGTGGCACGTTCGTTAATAATCTTCTCTCGCGTTTGTCCATTCGCGAGCACAGTTAGCAGGCACACTTTGTATATGAGACTTTCCACGTGAATTGAAACGATTTTCGTCTGAGAATACTTTTAGGGTGCCATTTGATTGGCTGCTGGGGTGCTTTCTGAAGATTCTTCGAGGTCATCTTAAAAATACGATTTTACGAGACAAGAGATCTCAATTTATTTCTTGTAGCTTCCTTCCTTATTCATAAATATGTTTTAAAAGAATTTCGACCATCAAAAATCATTCTTTTTTGCGTTGAATGCCCCATACGAAACGCGTATAAAACGACGTGAACGTTAAAATTAATGACGTTCACTTCGATGATTGATAGTCAGAAGCCCAGAGAGGCTGTCTTTCTTCATCTCTTTTTACCTTCTCTCCCCTCTCTCTCTCTCTCTCGCTCTCTCTTTCTCCCATAGAGGGTCATACACTGCGAAAGAGTAGATCGCTATTATAACTAATTTAACTCGAGCGAGATGCGAATTTTTCGCTCCTGTAGCGAGAATCACAAGAACTATAACAATCGCGAAACACGATCTCGCGATATCAGTACATATTTGCATAAAAACTAGAAACATCGTTGATTTGTTGAAATATTATTTATCAAATTTTAATACATCAATGTTTAAGAAAATAAGATTATTGTTATTTTGAATTAAATTATTTTTTCAAATTTTTTTTAAATATTCTTGTTAATTGGTGATATAATCTTTTCGTTATTTCCACGGAGATCAAATGTTGAAAGAAGGCATCAGCCCGTTATCAGATTGGCGTCGTGTGTTCGTCTTTTCCCACGCATGCAGCTATGTCGTTGTCGTTTTTCGTGTCTCCCGAACGTGCAATCGGTGGGCACAAGATTTTTTTTCCACGAAATGTTAATCACATTCATCGAGAATGTTTTGGTTGTTTTTTCAATCCGGGACCATCGGTAGAACTGATCAAATTCGACATTTTTATGATTTTATGCATTTTTTTCGATGATAAATCGGTGGGCACCAAATTTTTTTTTCATTGAATGTTGACTACACTCACGGAGAACGTTTTCGTATTTTTTTCAATCCGGGACCACCGGTAGAACTGATCAAATTTGATATTTTTATGATTTTATGCATTTTTTTCGATGTTAAATCGGTGGGCACCGATTTTTTTTTTCATTAAATGTTAACTACACTCACGGAGAACGTTTTCGTATTTTTTTCAATCCGGGACCACCGATAGAACTGATTGAATTCGTCATTTTTGTCATTTAATCCATTTTGACTTCGAGGAATGATGGTGATTTTTTATTTTTTATGCTCACATTTTTTTTATATTTGTACACGATATGTACAAAGTGGTGACAAAAAGTGGTTCAATCATTCCAATGGTTCCATTAAGGATATACTTGAAAGGGAGGGAGGAGGGGGAAGAAGTTACTATATCCGGTTCTTCGAGAAAAGACAAGCGCGTTCCCTTTAAAAGAGTACGTTTGTAATGTGTATATATCGCAAGTGCATACAATGTGCAATTGTGTATATCGCTCGAGCAGGAAACGAGACGATCGATAGAGAAAGAATCACGATCTCCCGAGCAAAGAGAAGAACAGCACGTGTCGTCGAATCTCGTTTAACAACGCTCTCTCGCTCGTTTCAAGACTTAAATCCCTCTTTTCTCTTTCTCCCTCTCTCTCTCTCTCTCAAGACTGCTGATCCCTCCTAACGACCTCGTTTTCCTCCCAGAGAAGATTCAAGTCTATATGTTCAGCTTCTGCATCGGTGTTCTCGCTTATGCTTCTGCGGTTATTTTCTGCCTCAAGATATATATATATGTTAACCTTTGAAACGATTGAGATCGTAATATCCAATGTAACATCAGTCTCGATGTTTTATTTGTTTGAAAAAAAAGGTGCGAACATTTTCGTTTGAAGAGAAAAAAAAATTGCAAATTGGAACTTGTAGATTTTTTTTTCTTCATTTTGATGGGCATAGTTTAATAATTTTTTAAGTTTCATGGTTTTTAATATTTATAGCGAAGTTGAAGCGATCACGGATGTTCAAAAAAATCATTATTTCATCGAATTTGAACTGTGTCCTTTAATTATATGAAGATAATTTTGTTTGTCTACAAAATTTTTGCGCGATATCTCATTATTTTATTTGAAAATTACAATAAATTTGATTTAAAAAATTACGGTAATTTTGAGGACAAAAAAATTACGATTACAAAATTGACATACTTTGGAAGATATTGCCATTTAAAATTCAATATTTTTTTTTTTTTTTCATTTACATACTATACTTTCATATTAAACAACAAAAAAACGCTACGAATAAAATTATTCTTATTACGACTTAATATTTTTTTAATTAAAAAAATAACCGTGTAATTGACACATATATGGATATTGAAATAAAAATTAAGCGAAATTGGCTCAAAAACACTGAACGATCAATTTCTGTTTTCGCACTCTGCAAAATTGCGTCCGAGCTCTGATAAATCAGCGCAAGCATCTCTCACAGAAATGTAGCAGAATGTGCATTTGTATGCGTGCGTATGTGCGTGTGTGTGTGTGCTCTTGCACAAAGGAAAAAGTCACGGGACGAGAGAGACTCGAAGAACGAGAGAGGACTGAACAGGACGAGACGAATAGAAAAAAAAAAGGAAATAAGGGACGAGAGGGAAGAATGAAAGGGTTACAAGAGACGTCTCTCTGTACTGAAACGCAGCGCAAGCCTCTCTCTCTCTCTCTCTCTCTCTCTCTCTCTCTCTCCCTCTCCTTGCCTCTGCGTATACTCGCTTCACTCGCGAACGTAAAACTCTCTCTTTTTTCTCTTTTTGTCATTCTCCGACTCCTAACGCTGGTCAATGAACCGTCGCACGTACTTTTACCACGCGCGACACAACCGTCTCGTTCCTTACTTTTCATTCGTTCGTTCTTCGAATCAGTCGTGATCCTCGTGTACATATATACATATATATATATGTATGTATGTTCCGAATATATATATTGCATATCGAGGATCAATCTTGGTATATATAAATTTATTTTATACATTCGGACCTTACGAAAATGTGAAGTACTCGGTGGTAAATAATAGTAAAGATTTTTTTACTCCAAATTTGAAAAATCCAATAATAAACGTACGAACTGAAACGGATGACGTTTGAACAACGACAAAAATGGATATGATATGGTCCTTGTTAGTTGTATTATGGAATTTTTTTTTTTTTTTTTTCGTATTTTCGATGCAAAAGCAACGAGTTCGATTTACATACATGTATATATGTATAGTCACGATGAAAAGAGTCGCCTGAGAGATACTCTCGCGACAACGTGTATTGTTGATGATATCTCGAGGTTCATGCATGCCCCGCGCAACGACGAGGCCCTCGTCGTCTTCTACGCGACCTGATCTCGATTCGGGCTCCTCGCCAATGTCTCTCGAAACTTATCTGCTCCCACGTATAACAGTGGTATACTCGAGTCTTTTCACTGCATTTTTTTTTTTTTTTTTCGTTTCCTCTCTTCTCTCTTGTAAATCGCGAGAGAACCCGGAACGATGGTCCACCGATGTGGACAACTGCATATAAGTATATGCTGGAGTTCCGGAGGGCAAAACATCGACGGAAAATCGAAAGAGGAAGGGACCTTTTTCTTATTTAAAAAAGCAAATTCTGACCATATTAAGGCTCAAAAACACCATAAGTTGGCTCCAAAACATTATTTGAAAAAAAAAAGTATACATCATAAAACATATATATAAATTATATCAAAATATGATGCATTAAATCTTTATAAATAGTTCACATGAATAAATTATGAAGTAATTTGAAAAAAAAATCCCCCCCCCCCCTCCTCTAGCTCGTGAAAAAATTTGAAAAAGATTAATAGAATCAGAGATGGGCATGTTACATTATTTTTTAAAATAATTCTTTGATTATTCTTTCGATATCTTCTCTAACGCTGATTTTTGTCTCGGAAAATGTTTTAAAAAAAAATCTCTAAAATCCAAGTAATTAGCAAGCTGATGGTAGAACTAATTACTTGAGTTCTTCACAAATTTTTTTTTTCGTATATCCTCAAAGAAAAACAATTTGAAAAAATTACGAGAATAAAAGAATTGTAATTAAAAAGTGATATTGCAAGAACAATCGAACGATGAGATTTGTACAAACAATTCCAGAGAGAATGAAAAAAAAAAATATTAGAACAAATTTGTAATTAAATTCGAGTTCTCGAAAAATGGAAATTAAAAAATAAAAGTATGCAATAAATTTTAGATTCAATTCACCATGCATAAATATTTTATACAACTTGAATTTATGTAGTTTCGCATTTATTGTTTTTTTTTTTTTTTTTTTATTTGTTTTTATAATATCAACGGGACTCGTGGGCGACGAGACGAGAAAGGCGCGCGAACAAGAGGTGCCGCCTACGAATAACCCTTTGAACACTCGGCTACTACTCACCGCCTTCTTGTACACTGTATATTTATACAATGTACATGGTATATAATATACCGTGCTACGTGCGATATAACTTGATTTTATACCGCAATGCAATATATACAAGTTTCTGGACGTTTCACGTCTTTATAAAGAAGAATGGAGAGTAAAGTTTCAATTTAAAAAATTTTTTTTCCATTCGATATAATATTTTCGAGCGTTATTTATCATTTTCTCCAAATAAGGATAATGAAAAACAAATCTTTCGAGATTTTAATCAGAGTCAAATTAAAATTTCGTAATAATTGACGAAACTTATTTGGCTCATATATTGACAATTAATAAGAATAAAAATCATAAATAATTCATATTATTTATTAATAATAATAACGAATGGCAGTAAATTTTATAATAACAATTAAAACACTCGTTTCGGAGTGTGAAATTAATTTAAATTAATTTTTGAATTATTTAATTGATTAGTTTTACAATGAATGAATCAATTGAATTATTTTCTCGCTAACCTCCGGAAAATGTGACTTTTTTTTTTTAAACATTTACACACGTGCCAGTGATTAAAACAAAAACAAAAAAATTCATTGCTTTCTCACCGACTCGTGTATTTTTATTGACGATTTATCGAGCCCTCAGCTGTGTACGTGATACACTCTATATACGGTTGTGGCTAATTGTATAACGAGAAATCGAAGATATTTTTTATCCTTTTGGTTTCTTTATTTTTATTTTTATTTATTTTTATTTTTTTATCTTTTGTAAAAAAAAAACAGCATGGAAACTCGGCTCTTCACGAGTCATCCTGGCGAGGATACAGTCGGACTGTCGCAGCGCTCGCCAAAGCCCTCGGGACTCAGAGAGCTCCGCTTCACGCGAGAAACTTGGCTGGTTTCGCGCCCCTTCATCTCGCATGCCAGAACGGCCACAATCAGAGCTGTCGTGAACTTTTACTAGCTGGCTGCAATCCCGATCTTCAGAATAACGTGAGTACATACTGATTCTTTTTTTTTTATCAAAAAAAAAAATACAAAAATATGCCTCGAGTAACAATTTTCAAATAAATTTTCAATTTTCGCCTAATTATATTTAATTTATCAATCGATTGCCCGATTAATAATCAATTTTTACTTTATTTATTTGATTTGAACAAATTATCTATCAATTTTTTAAAATCAATTATCAATTATGAATTTTTCCTGCAAGCAACTATTTTTTTTTTTTTTTTCGTTATTTTCATCTTCTTAATTTTTATCGCAGTATGGCGACACGCCACTTCACACTTCAGCCCGATACGGGCACGCCGGTGTCACGAGAATCCTGATATCCGCTCTCTGCCGAGTATCCGACCAAAACAAGGTAAGAAAAAATATTAATCACAAATGATTATTTCCAATCGTTACGGGAAGGTTCGATCTTTGAAATATTTCGAAAAACGAAAAAAAAAAAAACAACAAAGTTCCATTGAATCTTGAATTTCGGAGTATAATTTCGCGAAAATTGTAGCAAACGCAAGGAAATTTTTGCTCCGAATGTGCAAAATTCTGAATTTTTCAAATTTTGTTATCCACCATTTTTCTTCAAATGAGCCCTTTTATCGCCCGATATTTCGAAAATTTTCTAGCTCTCTCCGATATAAAAATAAGCTCCAAAGACAAAGTCAACGATCTGAAAACTTCACTGACGAACCTAAAAATACTATCTTCAGGTTTAAAATGGAGCTATTTTTTTGTTGAAGGCCTCGTACGATGTTTTCAGTACTCGTCTTTGCCTCGCTTTGCTTTTAGGGCCTGTAGACGAGGAGTGGAGTAGTAAGTTTAAATCCAAGGATTTAAAAGTTTTTTTTTCAGACGAGAAGTAAAGTAGTACTTTTAAGTCCTAAGACTTAAAATTACTACTTTTTATTCCTCGTCTACAAGCTCTAGAAGCTTTCAGGTCCTAGGACTTAAAAGTACTACTTTTTATTCCTCGTCTGCAAGCCCTAAAAGCTTTTAAGTCTTAGGACTTGAAAGTCTTTTTTTTTAGACGAGAAGTGAAGGACTTGAAAATTATTTTTTTCAGCTGAGAAGTAACGTATAGTTCTTTTAAGTCCTAGGACTTAAAAGTACTGCTTTTTATTCCTCGTCTGCAAGCTCTAAAAGCTTTCAAGTCCTAGGACTTAAAAGTCTTTTTTTTTTAGACAAGAAGTGAAGTAGTACTTTTAAGTCCAAGGATTTAAAAGTCCTTTTTTTCAGACGAGAAGTAAAGTAGTTCTTTTAAGTCCTAGAACTTAAAAGTACTACATTTTATACCTCGTTCGCAAGCCCTAAAAGCTTTAAAGTCCTAGGATTTGAGAATTCCTTTTTATTCCTCGTCCAAAAGTCCCCAAAAGCTTTCAAGTCCTAGGGCTCAAAAGGTTTTAAGTCCTAGGACTTAAAAGTCTTTTTTTTTTTAGACAAGAAGTGAAGTAGTACTTTTAAGTCCAAGGATTTAAAAGTCCTTTTTTTCAGACGAGAAGTAAAGTAGTTCTTTCAAGTCCTAGAACTTAAAAGTACTACATTTTATACCTCGTTAGCAAGCCCTAAAAGCATTCAAGTCCAAGGACTTGAGTATTCCTTTTTATCCTCGTCCACAAGTCCCCAGAAGCTTTTAAGTCCTAGGGCTTAAAAGGTTTTAAGACTTAAAAGTCTTTTTTTTTTAGACAAGAAGTGAAGTAGTACTTTTAAGTCCAAGGATTTAAAAGTCCTTTTTTCAGACGAGAACTAAAGTAGTTCTTTCAAGTCCTAGAACTTAAAAGTACTACATTTTATACCTCGTTCGCAAGCCCTAAAAGCTTTCAAGTCCTAGGACTTGAGTATTCCTTTTTATTCCTCGTCCAAAAGTCCCCAAAAGCTTTCAAGTCCTAGGACTCAAAAGTCTATTTTTTTTTTTAAGACTTACTTTTTAATCCAAAGACTTCGCCTCGCGTGCTCGTCCACAACTCCTACCGAAAACATCCGTGCATGACCTTAAAAGTGCTACACTTAACTTAACATCCTTTTGGATACCACGATAAATCAAAAAGCTCGTTCGTTTTTTTTCGTATCAAATTTTCCGCAGAACGGTGACACGGCACTTCACATAGCAGCAGCGATGGGCCGTAGAAAATTGACGAGAATCCTCCTTGAGGCAGGCTGCGATCGTACGTTGCGAAACAAGCAGGCCGAGACGTCCAAGGACATTGCCCGTCGTAAGAATCTCACGGAAATTCTTGAAATAATAAGCAAATCACGCGGCAAGAGTCGAGCCGGACGTTCCAAGAGCCGCGAAGACGTGACGATCGTTGAACGCGTCGATAGGCAACAGCAGCAGCAGCAGCAGCATCACCAGGCCAGCGATACGAGGAACGAAAACGCGAAATGTTGCAACGGCAAGACCGTGAAGAAGCGGGAAAAAACGGAAAGCGGAACGAGCGGCAGCAGGGACGGCGCGAAGAAAGAAAAAAAGAAGCACAAGGGTCACAGGGTGCATTTTGAGAAAGTTATTACGGGACGGGAATGGTCACCCTACGGCTGTCATTATTATCCGGATCCCGAGGCATTTCCGCAGCCACGTCTCGATTCGCTGCCCTCGGATCCGCTCGCACGGGGCGAACAGTATTATCTCGATCTTGCCGGTAATATAAGAAAAGGTCCCGTCGGGGTTGGTTATACGTGCTACTGTGCGCCGTTCTTTCGTCACATGGAGGCTAAACTGGAGCGCGACAAGGCCGAGCTGAAGGCTCACATCGACGAGGCGCACGATCGACTGGATCTCAAGGTTGCAAATCTCGAGAGACGCACGAGGGGACAGATAACGGAATTGACGAGATGCGTAGCCGCTGAACGTTCCAAGTGCGATGTGAGGCACACGCATCTGCGTCGTTGGATATCGCGCGGTGGTCAGGGACGTCATTCCGAGAGGCCGAGCAGCCGGCATATCAGCGAGGACAGCAAGATTCATGGCAGAAATGTGCCGATTCGTGCGAGATCCCTGGAGGATCTGCTCGACGATAGATCGCACGAGCGTAGCTTTGAAATTCCGGGTGAAACGACGAGGGGCGAGCATCGCGGAAGTCTCGATTATCTTGATATACCGGCAATACCGAGATCCAGCGAATCCATGAGAGATGATCCAGGATTTTCCGGTGCCGGGAGATCATCGGCATTGCGGATTCATGATTCGCCGAGGCTCAATGAGACCTTCGATGGTGTCGTTGGACGCGACAGAACATCACCGCTGGGCGCTGCTGCATCGCCAACCGTTAGCCTCAGACAACGAGTACTCCAGCAACAGGTTCGATTATTCGGGTTTTGGATTTGGATTTTCGTCGGAGAATTATATTCGGGGACTTTGGTAAACGCGGCCCCGGTTTGATGACACTTCGAGGTAGTCCCGTAGCGTTTTTGCGCATAGCTCGCAATTGCATGAAATTTTGATAAGTTAGTCTTGAAGCATTCTCCGATGTAGCTGCAAAGTTTGAGTGTACCTTGATGACCTTTTTTTAGCGAGAAAAATTGAGTTAAAGAATCACGATTCTAGCATAGTGACTATATAGGAAAAATCATAACCGCGCGGAGATTATAGACCGGGAGCCCATAACACTTTTTTCATGTCTCATTTGTTTAGGCTCAAAACTACCATAGATTACATAAATCTGTGTCCTGCATCACAAAAATCGCATCGCCGAACAAAATCAGTGGACCAAAGATGCTGAACCGGCGAAATCACATACAAATATATATCTATATATATATATATATATAGATTAGGGTGTGCGGAAAAAAAAACAATTTTTTTTTTTTTCGGTTGCATCCACCAAAAAAAGTTGAAGTAAGGTAAAAAAAGAAGAATCCTAAAACGGGAGGTCAAAAAAAAATTATTTCGAACGGCCCATTGCATTTGAATATTTTCCATAAGAATAACACAGGAAAATATTGGGATTTCTGAATGTGGTGGTGCAACTCGTCGGAAAAAAATCACACAAAGCTGTCATTAACATATTCTCATGGAGAATCGAATTCCCTACAAAAAAAAGTTCTTACGAAAAATTAGCTCGGAACAACCGTTCAAGTGGAATATAACGCGAATGAATATAGTGAAGATAACGCTGTCTGAAATTGAATTGATAGGAAAAAAAAATAATTCAAAAGGCTGTAAAAATCGAATTTTTCGCTTTACGAAAAAACTTTTCGGGGGTTTTTTGTAGAGAATGTTCTGCTCTAACAACGTCGCTCTGATAGAAGCATATAACGGTTCATTAACAAAAAACAAAGAGCAGCTACAATATTTATTGGGCATAGTGAAAAATTATCGATAGAAATACCCTAATTGCAACAAACAGACTCTTTAAAAAAGAAACGATCATTATTAAGCATTATAATGTAAAAAAAATCTATTCTATCTTATTAAACCAAATTCATTGAATAAAGCTTTTCTAAACACGATCAATGATGAACGTCGTTTCTTTTATATTTCTTGTTGTACTTGATTTTTTTTTGCATAAGAGAAATATTTTGAGAACAATTTCATGCAAGTATGTTAGAGCAGAACATTCTCTACAAAAAAACCCCCAAAAAGTTTTTTCGTAAAGCGAAAAATTCGATTTTTACAGCCTTTTGAATTATTTTTTTTTCCTATCAATTCAATTTCAGACAGCGTTATTTCCACTATATTCATTCGCGTTATATTCCACTTGAACGGTTGTTCCGAGCTAATTTTTCGTAAGAACTTTTTTTTGTAGGGAATTCGATTCTCCATGAGAATATGTTAATGACATCTTTGTGTGATTTTTTTCTGACGAGTTGCACTGCCACATTCAGAAATCCCAATATTTTCCTGTGTTATTCTTATGGAAAATATTCAAATGCAATGCGCCGTTCGAAATAATTTTTTTTTGGCCTCACGTTTTAGGATTCTTCTTTTTTTACCTTACTTCAACTTTTTTTGGTGGATGCAACCGAAAAAAAAAAAATTGTTTTTTTTTCCGCACACCCTAATATAGATCTATATTTGTATGTGATTTCGCCGGTTCAGCATCGCCGAACAAAATCAGTGGACCAAAGATGCTGAACCGGCGAAATCACATACAATCATACAAATATATATCTATATATTCTATATATATAGATATATATTTGTCTTGATGCTGAACCGGCGAAATCACATACAAATATATATATATCTATATATATAGATATATATTTGTATGTGATTTCGCCGGTTCAGCATCTTTGGTCCACTGATTTTGTTCGGTGATGCGATTTTTGTGATGCAGGACACAGATTTATGGAATCTATGGTAGTTTTGAGCCTAAATGTAAACAAATGAGACATGAAAAAAAGTGTTACGGGGTCCCGGTCTATTAACAATACGTCGCTTGTCGTTAGCTAGCGTGTACCGTTTAGAACTGCCACTGCGAAGCCACTGAGACGCGTGTCGCGCTATTCACTGGTAAATTTTTATTCTAAATATTTCATTTAAAAAAAGTATATTACTCCGTTAATTGAATGTGAAAAACGCTCTTTAATTAGCCAGTAATTGGATTATTATTCGACAAAAACTGTATTTATGGCAGTCAAAATTGTGCCATCGGTGTCACCATCTGGGACAGTGTCACTAACTGGGCCGTTCAATATTTTTTCAGTTATCGTTGTTTATTATTTTTAGGATCATTGAGGGATCCATTGAAATATCCTAGAGACGATAGCAGAACGTTAGGAGATGTTTGACAATTTTCAATCGAAGGTATTTTAATATATTCGTGTGTCAAATACACGAATGAGATACCTCGATTTAGTTGAAAGAAGAAAAAAATGTTAGGACGCTTGATTCTTGTTCATTTTGTCGATTTGCGATTCGACACGATTCATTCTGATCTAGCTATGCCCAAGCGAGATCACGCACACAGCCACGCGCATTGATTATAAAAAGTCCCGGTCGAAAACCTTAAAAAACAGAAATTTTTTTTTATCAGAAATTATAGAAGGGTTCCTTTTGTGGCCTGTTCTTTTTTGGGACTCTTGAAAGGAACCAAGAAATAAAAATTAGCAAGAGCCTCTTGAATTCGCTAATGGGACACTCGAGAAGAGGCTGAAAGAGGATTCGTTCGAAAAGTTAAAAAAAAATTTCCCGAAGAAGGAACTTTTTCCTCTTTTTCCTTTGTCCCGTTCCTTTTGCCCGATCAGAACGGTTCCTCTGAACTGTCACTAGAAAATTTATCAAATTTTCGACCACCGACGGTCGACATGCAGAGAAAATTTTGTCCGGAGCGGGGTCTTGGGAAATTCTGTCCAGGGAGATTCGGTCCGGTGACCCATCGAATCTACCATAATATTGTAAATCTGTATCGAGGTCGATTCGCTGAAAGTTTGTAACATTGATCTTGAAAATTTACCATTACAAAAATTTATCTGCCGTGCAATGTTTGCCCCGGGTTGAAGCATTTATGTATAATTTTAAAGAAAATTCCGTATTTCAAGTATTACTTTGATTCAAACTCAATATAACCTTCTCTCACAGATTTGGGCTCCAATTGTTTTTTCCCTGCAAAAATTTTCCAAAAGATTCCAAATTTGAAAAAAAAATCCCCATCAATTGTAACGAAAGTCATATCTAACAGAGGATCGGTTCATTTTCGACTTATGACAAATTAATTTTTCTTTTCTCACACTTATTTCATTATGCATTAATTCGGGATTTTTTTTTTTCCCCTCCAAATGCGATTTCCCGACTATCCGGAACATCTCACTCTCGTGACGAATATATACTCATGAATAATCGAGATAGAAAGAAGAAGATGAGGAAGAAGAAGAAGACGAAAAAAAAAAAACCCCTCCCATGAAAACAAAAGTCAGTGCGATTGAAACGTTAACTTTTCCTTGTTAAGATCTCCATGAGCCACGAGATACTGTCCGGTAATAGTCGGGAGGAGGGTGAAAATTCACGCAAGAGTCACGACGAGAATCCTGAAAATTGGAACGGCGCGCCGAGTCGAAGAAGCGTTCACGAGATGATAAAGCGTTTTCAGCAAACGCCGGGAATCCACAACGGCTGGCGCGGATCACGTTCGGTCAGCAGCGAGCCAACGACCAGCCCGGATCACAGTCAATCTTCCCAGGGCCAAAGAGTACAGCCTCAGGGTATAGCGACCAATGGTTGGCATCCCGAGGGCCAAAGTAAGAATTTTTTTTTTTTCCTCCACCCTCCCTCCCCTTAAGGCGGCCCATCAGTGACAAAACTAGTCAAAAATCGTTGACGTGAAAAAAAAAATCATAAAACTTATCATAATATTTTCTAAATACTCTGTCGAAATAAAATTTATGAATTTCGATCACGTTTCCCGTGATATTTTATTCATAATTTATTATAAATAATATTATAAATAAAGTCTCAACTGACAAAAGTATTTAAGGCGGCCCATCAGTGACAAAACTAGTCAAAAATCGTTGACGTGAAAAAAAAATCATAAAACTTATCATAATATTTTCTGAATACTCTGTCGAAATAAAATTTATGAATTTCGATGACGTTTCCCGTGATATTTTATTCATAATTTATTATAAATAATATTATAAATAAAGTCTCAACTGACAAAAGTATTTAAGGCGGCCCATCGGTGACAAAACTAGTCAAAAATCGTTGACGTGAAAAAAAAAAATCATAAAACTTATCATAATATTTTCTAAATACTCTGTCGAAATAAAATTTATGAATTTCGATCACGTTTCCCGTGATATTTTATTCATAATTTATTATAAATAATATTATAAATAAAGTCTCAACTGACAAAAGTATTTAAGGCGGCCCATCAGTGACAAAACTAGTCAAAAATCGTTGACGTGAAAAAAAAATCATAAAACTTATCATAATATTTTCTGAATACTCTGTCGAAATAAAATTTATGAATTTCGATGACGTTTCCCGTGATATTTTATTCATAATTTATTATAAATAATATTATAAATAAAGTCTAAACTGAAAAAAGTATTTAAGGCGGCCCATCGGTGACAAAACTAGTCAAAAATCGTTGACGTGAAAAAAAAATCATAAAACCTATCATAATATTTTCTAAATACTCTGTCGAAATAAAATTTATGAATTTCGATCACGTTTCCCGTGATATTTTATTCATAATTTATTATAAATAATATTATAAATAAAGTCTCAACTGAAAAAAGTATTTAAGGCGGCCCATCGGTGACAAAACTAGTCAAAAATCGTTGACGTGAAAAAAAAATCATAAAACCTATCATAATATTTTCTAAATACTCTGTCGAAATAAAATTTATGAATTTCGATCACGTTTCCCGTGATATTTTATTCATAATTTATTATAAATAATATTATAAATAAAGTCTCAACTGACAAAAGTATTTAAGGCGGCCCATCAGTGACAAAACTAGTCAAAAATCGTTGACGTGAAAAAAAAAAATCATAAAACTTATCATAATATTTTCTAAATACTCTGTCGAAATAAAATTTATGAATTTCGATCACGTTTCCCGTGATATTTTATTCATAATTTATTATAAATAATATTATAAATAAAGTCTCAACTGACAAAAGTATTTAAGGCGGCCCATCGGTGACAAAACTAGTCAAAAATCGTTGACGTGAAAAAAAAATCATAAAACCTATCATAATATTTTCTAAATACTCTGTCGAAATAAAATTTATGAATTTCAATGACGTTTCCCGTGATATTTTATTCATAATTTATTATAAATAATATTATAAATAAAGTCCCAACTGACAAAAGTATTTAAGGCGGCCCATCAGTGACAAAACTAGTCAAAAATCGTTGACGTGAAAAAAAAATCATAAAACCTATCATAATATTTTCTAAATACTCTGTCGAAATAAAATTTATGAATTTCGATCACGTTTCCCGTGATATTTTATTCATAATTTATTATAAATAATATTATAAATAAAGTCTCAACTGACAAAAGTATTTAAGGCGGCCCATCAGTGACAAAACTAGTCAAAAATCGTTGACGTGAAAAAAAAAAATCATAAAACTTATAATATTTTCTAAATACTCTGTCGAAATAAAATTTATGAATTTCGATCACGTTTCCCGTGATATTTTATTCATAATTTATTATAAATAATATTATAAATAAAGTCTCAACTGACAAAAGTATTTAAGGCGGCCCATCAGTGACAAAACTAGTCAAAAATCGTTGACGTGAAAAAAAAAAATCATAAAACTTATCATAATATTTTCTAAATACTCTGTCGAAATAAAATTTATGAATTTCGATCACGTTTCCCGTGATATTTTATTCATAATTTATTATAAATAATATTATAAATAAAGTCTCAACTGACAAAAGTATTTAACGCTGGTCAGAGCGATCAAGTAAAAAACGATACATAGCTGATATTCATGTTTCCTCGCGTGCAGAATGACAGACATATATTGTATCCGAGATTTGCACACACGATGACTTTCGCGATTAAATTTCTCGGGAAAATCCCTGGCAAGACACAATTTTTTAAATACCATTGAAAAGTTCACGATTTCATCTTTCAGTACTCAAAATTTGAATAAGAACTCTCGTCTTTGTCAAAAGGTATCGTGTCACTTCCGGTGAAAATGGAATCAAAACTGCCATAAGACCCATGCTAAAATAGGTAATTTTAAATTACTCGTTCGCAATAATTTGCCTGGCAACGTACCCTGAAATTTTGATAGATCGTTCATTGCATCTTGGATAACACTCTCCCGAAGTTTCATTCGTATCGCCGGTTTTTTAATTCACTGATGAGCCACCAAAAATCGATTCCCACTGTCTTTCACTGATTGTTAATTAAAATTTAAAAAAAAAAATGTTATGGCCTGGGCTACTTTTTCTCAGATAACGAGAGCGAGAGCAGCGAGGGCGAGGAAGACACCGAGGAGCCTCAGTTGAAAAAACAGATCAACGGCGTCACGACGAAGCATCATTCTCGGGTCGTTGATGATGAAAATGATCATTTCGATTCGATCGCAAAAATGCCTTACAGATCGCGCAGCGCAGTCTACAGTCCGACTCCGCCGCTTCACGATGCCCACAATGATTCCGGCTACAGTACACGAATGTATGGATCCAGCAAGGGAGCTTCGCCTTCTCTGTCAGGTAAAATTGAGAAAAAAAAACGAAAAATTATTATCAATTATTAATTGATTTGTCGGAAAGAAACTTTCTTCATCCACCGCTCGACGCATTTCCATTTTTCCCAGTTTGACTCTTCTCTCACAGTAGGTCAGATCTTCGGCCAGCTTTCGTCCCCCATTTATGCCAATATATATATTTTTAAGTAAAATGCATGATGGAATTGAATTTAGAGTTTTAGCTCTGCACATTAAAATTCAGTTTCAATTTTTGAGTAAAAAATTTTTTTTGTTGATTTTTCGTGCTTCCCAACCCTCAAAACTTGAGTTTTGGTAGAAAAAATACATCCTCGCGAAGAGGGAGCTCTGTAGCTTGAGTGAAAGCCGCCGCCCATTGGACATTTCTAATTATAACAGCAGAATAAAATTCAGTTTCAATTTTTGAGTAAAAATAAAATTTTTTTTATTTTTCGTGCTTCCCACCCCTCAAAACTTGAGTATTGGTAGAAAAAAAGCATCCTCGCGAAGAGGAAGCTCTGTAGCTTAATTGGAAGCTGCCGCTCATCGGACGTTTCTAATTATAAAAGCCAATAAACGTCTATGACGAACTTTTTTGGAAGGAAAAATTTGAGATCATGAGGATTTCGAATTAAGAGAAAAAAATTTCATGAAATAAATTTTTGTTTATTCCTAATTTATAATTTTTTATAAAAAAATTCCAAACAATTTTAAGTTGAACAGCTGTGTCTGACACCATCGTGTTCTAAATAAAAATTTAGATTGATTTTATTCATGACAATAATTTTGCGATTAAAAATTGTTTATAAATTGTCATAAGCAATTCGTATCTGGTGAAAATTTTTTTTTTTTCGTGATAATTTTTGTTTCTTGACACAAATACGTACTCCATGGTTTCTTATTCTCTTGCTGAAATAGGAAATCATTGGTCTCAGGGAAGATAGTATACAAGCAAATTTATTCACCTTTAACAATTTTTCCGCTGACTTTATGCAAAAAAAAACGCAAAATGTCATTTATTTATTTATTTTCGGTCAAAATTGATGCCAACGACGCCTTTTCACACGTGGCATACACGTCTTTCGGTGAAAATCAGCGACTAAAAGTATAACGCTTGAATTCTATCCTTGGTTAATAATGAATTAAATTCCGCGCACAAAGCTACTTTTCGTTCAGCGCTAATCGTTTACAACTTTGAAATCATTGAAGGTTTTTTTTTATTTAAAATACAATCCCCATGGTCTGAAATTTTTCCTTCCAAAAAGTTCGTCATAGACGTTAATTGGCTGTTATAATTAGAAACGTCCAATGAGCGGCGGCTTCCACTTAAGCTGCAGAGCTCCCTCTTCGCGAGGATGTTTTTTTTCATCAAAACTCAAGTTTTGAGGGGTGGAAGCATGAAAACCAATTTTTTTTTAAACACCCTAATATATATATATATATATATATATATATATATTTCCTCAAACGAGAGCCATGCTCTCGTGTTACCTCGTGTTACGGCGTTACCTTCTTCTTTATTTTTGTTTTTTTTTTGTTTATCTCATTGGACCCGAATGTTCGCTTCTCGTTTTCAGGTCAATTGGAGTGCGACGTGATATTACCGGCGTCACAGGGAAATTTTCCGAGCGGCGATCAACTCGCGGCACTTCTCGAACAGCCGAGGGTTCACGATCTCGCGGTTTACGAGCGCGGTGCTGACAATGTCGTTGTCAATATCGGCACAGCGAGCCTCGTATGATAATATATATATATATATATGAGAACGGCACGAGTTGCAAACATTTTTTTTTGTAAATATCGCATCGTTCTCGCGCAACGAAAAAGGAGAAAGCGAGTGAGAAGAAAACAAACAAAAATTATATAAAATGCATATATATATATATATCTCCGAAGATTTATGTGTAACGGTGCAAAGAATATACGATAGATCCTTCCCTCGTTGCCATAAATAAGAAAGAATTAACGAAAAGACGGAGAAACGAACGAACGAAACAAAAAAACGAAGAAAAAAAAAAGTCCAGTATGATAAAGGAGAACTATTTATTTCCTGTGAATAATACATTATTATACGTTACATATATATATATCTCAAATTTTATGTACAACGATATCGCTCTCTCATCCTTTTTTTTTTTTCTTTCCTTTTCCACCTCTAGCATTCTCGTATCGTGAAATATTTATTTAAAAAAAAAAAAAAAAGAAGAAACCATCAACGATTCATCTCGTCTCGACGCTGCTCTGCCCTTCTGTGATCTTCCGTCTGCGGGACGTGCCTCGATATCGTCGTGTGATAGAGAGGAACCCCCGACAGTGTGTTGGAATTCGAGTCGTAAATCTGTACTACGACATAGTCACCGGGATTTATCGGTCGAGGCTTATCGGTCTCGCTGTTGGCCGGTATCTCACCGTTCGGTATAACGACTCGTGTATTGCCGTCGTTTCGACCTATCAGAGTCTCGTCGGATCTTCGGCTCTTCTGCGGAGAGTAGAAAAACAAAAACAAAAAAACAATTCGTCAGGTATGAATGAAAAATTTGATCTGCGAGAGGAAAAAAAATGAACCTTGCGATTATGGAACCGAAAAATTTGCCTGCTGGCAAACGAACAGGCCGGAGATTCGACCGATCGTCATAAAGAAATGGAAAAAAAATCAGAAAAAGAAAAACAAAGAATACTTGCAGAATGGACGAGATCGTAAAATTTTGAATATTCGTGCGAAACGTGATTCGCGTAATTTGATTGAAAAAAGAAGAAAAAGTGCTAGATCTTTTCCGAAATTTTTTCAACTCAATTACGTCGATTTTTTTCTTCCTCAGACTCATCGTTGGGAACTTCCGTTGCTTCGTCGCGAATGAAATATGAGACGAAGGTTTTTTTTTTCAAATATATTCGCTCCGAGGAGAGAATATTTATTTAGAAAATGAATTTTTTTTTTATATTGGAATTTTGATTATTTTTGTTTTCTTTTTTTTTCCTATTTTTTCGTTAAAAAACGAAACAGAGAACTTGCGTGTAAATTTCTCCTTTTTTTTTTATCATTCTGTGACAGTGAAATATTTTCTGAAGTTAATGAGCATCGCATCAATTTTATTTAAGCTAGTAAATTATTACATCTTAAGGGAGCTTTTATTCCCCGATTAAGCTCCGCACCAAGGAAATTCGCGTTGCCTCCACATTTCGTATAATTCTTTTTATTTTTTTTTTTTTACTCACGCCTTCGACGAGTACGATCTGTTGACTACCGATTTGTTGTCTATTCAATTTTTCCGCGTGAATCTTGCAGAGATCCACCATTCTCTGCAAACGTTCCTTCTTCACGGACGTTTCCACGTTATCCTCGAAGCGCCGGTGAGCCGTAGTTTTCTGATTTAAAAAAAAAAAACAAAAAAACAAAAAAACGGCGCAAAGTCACAATTTTCTATCCTTATTCGGAAAAAAAAAAAATGTTAAAAGCAAAAATACTTGAATCGGGAGTTGAAAAAAAAAAAAAGAAAATTACCTCTCTCATGCTGTAAGCGAATAAAAATGCTTTGTTGTACTTGACTCGGTCGATTAGGCTCAGGGTTTCCTGAAATTCTTCCTCGGTTTCGCCGCAAAAGCCAGCAATGAAATCCGCCGAGAGGGAAACATTCGGAATAATATTGCGAACGTGATCGACGAGCTCGAGATAAGCCTCTCGGGTGTATCCCCGTCGCATCCGCTCGAGAACAGCCGAATTTCCGCTCTGAGCCGGCAGATGCAACTGCTGGCAAATGTTCGGTCTTTCGGCTATCAAATGTAGCACCTCGTCCGGAAAATCCTTCGGATGCGGGGATGTGAATCTAAGAAACGAGAAAAAAAATCTTATTCGTATATTTTCATTTTAATTCGTGGAAATTCGTCGAAAAAAAATAACGCTGAAATTATAATAATGGCAATGAAGCTCGAGGAATAAAATAATCGAAAAAAAAAAAAAAAAAAAAAAAAAAAAATGATTATCCCAAAAAAAAAGTAAGAATCGATAAATTGTGCCAACCTGATTCGCATCTCAGGATTCACGAGGGACACTTTGTCGAGAAGATCGCTGAATCTCACGCCACCCGTTTTATTCTTGTAAACCGTATTGAAGCCTTTCGCTAAATTCGTCGGTATTTTCGCATCAACGTAAAAATCGGATTTCGCAAGATCCCTGTAGCTATTGACGTTTTGACCGAGAAGCGTAACTTCCTTGACCCCCTGATCCGACAGATGTTGTATCTCGCCGAGTATACTGGAGATTGGGCGCGATCTCTCCCTTCCGCGGGTAAACGGTACGATGCAATAGGTGCACATATTGTCGCAGCCTCTCATGATCGTTCTGCGCAAAAAAAAAAAATATTTTCCCGATTAAATCGAAAAATGGGAAAAAAAAAAAAAAAAAAAAAAAAAAAGAGGAAAAAGTAATTAGCTTACACAAAGGCGCTGATCGAATCCTCGTTGAGCCTGACGGGCGTGATATCGGCGTAGGTCTCGTCGAAAGATAGAATAACATTGACGGCGGTCTCATTTCTCTCCGTCAGTGCCAAAAGACGCGGTAGATCCTTGTAACTGTCGGGACCGGCTATAACGTCAACGGCGCTGTTTCTCTCGAGAATTTTCTCCTTCAGACGCTCGGCCATGCATCCTGTACACGAAGACGCACGCAAAAATGTCGAGTTTGAGACCAATTTTTTTTTTTTTCCTCGTTAAATTTATTTTTGACACTCCGCTCACCGAGTATACCGATCTTCATAGGATTTTTGTTTCTCTTCGTCGTTCTCTTTGCCTTTATGGATTTCAAATAGTTGAGCTTGTTCCATACTTTTTCCTCGGCGCCGTCTCTGATTGCGCACGTTACCACTAAAACTATGTCAGCAGTTTCCATATCGTTGGTTTTTTTGTAACCATTTTGCTTCAGAATCGACCAAACTACGTCCGTATCGTTGACATTCATTTGACAGCCATAAATATCAAAGTAAACTGTACGAACGAACGATAAAATTTGAGTTATCTTCGAACATTGTTGGGATATGATTATTTTTTAGTTATTCGATGCGAATTTTTGTGTGCTATGGGAACGAACCGATCGCTGCGTATCTCGTCGAGACTGGACTGAGGTGAAAATTGAAATTTCCAGACTTCGATAAAACTGGGACAAGAATATTTGGATGAAAGAAGGAAAATAAAGAATATCGGGGACGAAAAGTATCGGTGGAACGATTATAAAAAAAAAAAAAAAAGCTATTTACATTGCGGGCATAACGTACAATAATGAGAAGAAGTTTGGCAATAATAAAGTTATTGAAAACGTGAAAAATCGATTAAAAAAAATTGATTCGTATGATAAAATTAACCCTAGACCCCTAAACTGGGTAACAAATGTACCCAAGGGCACTTTTAAGGTTGTTTAGAAGTTGATCAGAGTGGGGGAGATTTTTCTATGCTTATACATTGAGTGCTGTCGGTCACTCGCCCGCTCGGATTAAATTTTGATTTTTGATGCGATTTTTGATACATATGTTACAATATCGTCAAGGAAATTCTCCAAAAGCTAATGATTTTGGTACTAAACGACGCGGAATATTTCGGAGAGTACTTGGTTCGTTTTACAACAAAAGTTCAATGGCACGATAAGATATATCGCGATTTTATTGAGATCGCGCATGGCTCTGTCCATTAGAGGCTCAATAGAGGCAGTCAGGCCTCAAAATTATGCAACTTTGCAATTTTTTTTAACTCCGTAAATAAGCTCCAAACTGACTTGAAATTTTACAGAGACATAGTTCAAATGTTCAATTACACACTGCGCAAATTTCAAATTTTTTTTTCATAAGACGTGATTTTCTTCTAAACAACCTTAAACTCCCCCGGTCTTAGCTAGCGCATGATTCTCTTTTTTTTTTTTAAATTCAAACTACTTTTTTACAAATGTATCTTCACCTAATTTGACTTTATGATAGATCATTTTCTTTTTTATTAAAAAAACGAAGAGAATGGTACATAATACAATCCTGGTTCGATCCGTGGGAAGAATTTGATGCCAATGAAACAATTGAAGTACGTTTATTCCCCAGTTTGGCGGATGAGGGTACAAGAAGTGATTTTGGGGTTTTGGGCCCATTTCGTCCGACACGGTTTAAGAGAGTTCTATCGGTAAGTAACTGGTCAAGCGCGAGTGCTGTTGAGTTTGACTAACTCGGTACATTGATCTGGCAATGTTGCGTTATTCAAGCTTTTTAAAAGTAATATTATTTATTACATTCAATAATTAATTATTTTCTCCCAAACATCCAATGAATAATTGCACCGAGAACGTTGAAAAATTCTCGGGCCCGAATGATCTATCGAGCGCGTCATTTTAAATTGCGCGCTAACCCAAAGCGTTGCCGCATCTGCCAAATATTGGTCGGCGGTCAATTGAGTTTGCCATTAGTTTATTCATTTATGCGCTTATGGGCCATCGATCCATATTTTCAAACATAATGGCTGTTACGCATTATTGACTCAGAAATTCCCTGACTTTTCCAGGTTTTCCATACAAGTTTTGCAAATATTCCAGCGAGATTAGGACCAAATAAAAAAATGTTGAAAATTAAAATGAAAAATTAAAAAAAAAAACTGAAACACAAAAAATAATTCAAGGACTGTAGAGTAAAAAATAAATACATTAAAAGCAAATACCGAACCTGTTCTTCATTATAAACGGAAATTTTTATGTCTGTGCCAATAAATGAAAAATAAATATAAACGCTTATCTGACAATAATAATTGCGTAGTTGCGTAACGACAAATCGAATGTAGAAGCGTAGCTTCAGAGCTTTGGAGTAAATTAGTTTTTAGTTTTTGAAATTTTCATTGTTTGGCACTGATGTAACTTTTGTTGTATATAATAAAAAATATAAATATTAAAAATATAACAAAATATTTCTGTAAAAATTCCAGAGAATTTTATAAATTCTCTGATTCCCTAATTATTCCAGGAGGAAAGAAATTCCCTGAGTTTTTCCGGTTTTTCATATGCGCAATAACCATGAAACATGCAAAATATTCTTCAAACATTCTAATTATATCTCATAAAGTTTCATCTATATGTCAATCGTAGTTTCTGTTAACTTTGTAATTGAATCTGTCGAAAGCACGGATTCCCATATTACAGCATGTTAAATTTATAAAAATAAAAACTATAATAACTTTTTTTTCTTTTCCACCTAACTTCATAAAAATGAATACCGCGTCATGTTTCGATCGCAATCCAACCCGTACGCCAATTTTTACTGAAATCTAAATGGTAAATCGCTATGCGATAGAACTACCTTAAGCGGCGTTCAATTTTTTCTGTATAATTTGAAGCTGAACTCAGTTTAAACTTTGATCAACGTTGGAGGAAACGTGCCTTGGGATTAAATTATCCTTTTTCCTTAATTTCTGATGTATAATTGGAGCATGTATTTAACAATATTCTACTTGCCTTTGCGTCTACCGCCATTGATATTTTTCAGATAAGGTATTTCATCAGTTTTCGTAACATCGACAGTCTTGGATTTTGTATTTGCCAAGATAAAATCCGCGAGATCAGGACCCGTAGAGATATCCAAATTTCTTCTTCGCTGAGATTTTCCAAGATCTTCCTCCGCGGTGGAGCAACATATCGTAGAATCATGAAAACGTCGTGATCCCAACGAGTCCACGTTGTATCTGATTGTTCGTGTTTTGTGACACCATTTTCTCGATATATCGCGTAATAATTTGTGCGAACCACTCAAACCGAAGCAAACGGACGCATAACGAATTCCGTTCATTTTTATCTTATAAAAATTACGAAAAATCCCGTGAAAATGCTGGAATATAACCTACAAACTACTTTAACAAACTGTTTGCTCGCTATTCATAGCGTTTGTCATTGAAGATTCACTGAATTACGAATAAGCCATTCGTTTAATTTTTTTCTGGGGGGGAAAAAAAAAACGGAATCGAGGAATCTCGAATTTCGCAAGTAAAACCGACAATTTAGTTAATAATTTATTATTTGACTGTCCCCGATGATGAAGGGGGATAAGAGAATAGAATCCAAAACACGTTTTGTCGCCTCTATCGCTCCCCAGCGAACGAGCGAACAGCTGACTTAACGCCCCGAGAAAGTGCACAGCGAGAATTTTCACGCGTTTCGATATCTCGTAAATTATGAATTGTAACAAATATTATCGAATTAATCATTAATTTTCATCGTTATTCCAAAAATATTTGTAATTTTGCGAAAAATCTCGGCTATAGCTGAGTCCGGTTTGCTGTGCGCGAGTATATTCTTGTCTCTCGGTGAAACGTAACCTCAATTTCGCGTTACGTGCTGTTTGGTGCTGTGTTGCAAGATGAACGAAAGATACGTTCGAATATTCGTGAAAAATTTCTGAACAAAACGAGAAAGACGATTATCGTCACGCGAGTGTAGACGAATGAGAGAAATCGTCATTCGAGAAAGTGCCGTTAGCTTATAATGTCAGGAGGAATCTTCAACAATATAACGAGTCTACGAAGGTCCCTGTTCTCGCTGTCCGCAAGGATAAATCATCAGTTGCGCCACGAGCATTCGACTCAGCCGAAATACATATACAACATGAACGAGGCTTATCTGAGATACGAGAATGGCGACGAGACCTTTCAATTCACGTTTCGTTATACGAATCCGAATCTAAACGTCGACAGACAATTCAATCTGGTGAGAAAATCCGCCGAACCGGTGGCAACGTTTCTCAAACGTTTGGACGGCAATCTCGAGAGAATTTTGACGAAAAAGAAGAAGAAAAGATCGCGAAAGAATGCGTGCGTCGTGGAAGAAGCGCCGACGGAGGACAACGTCGAAGCTGGAAATATAGAGCTAGTGAGAAACGACACGAAGATAGATCTGAACGAAACGTGCCGGACGCTCTTTCGAGACACTCCCCAGATAACTCTGAGAATCTTTGGCGCTTCCTACAGAATGAAGCTCAACGTACCGTGGGTCGTGAGTATGTCACTGCCGAAGAGTATTCTCGCCGATTTTCCCACTTATCCCGCCGAATTTGAGACCGTACACACGGATAAAGCAAAATCACAATTCATCTGGTACATAAATCGTTCTCAAGCCACTCACGCCTCGAGCGTTTATCAGTCCTCCTGGGAGGAGGTCGGTCGTGGTTTTTTGTACACGCCCGATTCGTCCGATATTAATTGCCGATTGAAATTGCGCTGTATACCCATGAACGAGGAGCAGACGGGACCGATCATGGAGAGAGAGTCGGATACGGAGATCGCCGCGGGTCCCGGCGAATGCCCTTTCGAGATTCGTCATTCCTTCACTCGCGAACGATTATCGGGCAAAGATTTTCGTCTAACGTCTTACAATATACTCGCCGACGTTTACGCCAGTACGGATTACTCCAGAGACGTTTTATTTCCGTACTGTCCGCCGTACGCGCTCGCGATCGATTATCGCAAGCAGCTCATCGTCAAAGAGCTCATCGGCTATAATTCCGATATAATTTGCCTTCAGGAGGTCGATCGTAAGGTCTTCGATACGGATCTATATCCGATATTGTCGCTGATGAATTACGGCGGCGTTTACAATAGAAAAGGCGACGATCTCAGCGAGGGTATCGCTATTTTTTATGACGAGCGTAGATTCGAGAAGTTACGCTCGGAATCGCGTGTCATGAGTCAGAATGTCGAGCTCAGAGGATTCTCGAGTATCTGGGAGAGGATAAGCAACGAGACGGTGAGGGAACGTTTTCGCGGCAGAAATACCACGGTACAAGTCACGGTTCTGCGATCGAGGGAAAATCCATTGGAAATCCTCGTGATTGGAAATACGCATCTTTATTTTCAACCCGACGCAGATCATATCAGATTGCTTCAGGGATTCTACGCTCTCATGTATTGCCGAGATATCGCTAGGCAGACTCGCGAAAATTCCGACGAAAGGGCCAACGTGAGCATCGTTCTCTGCGGCGATTTCAACAGCACTCCCGACTGCGGAATTTATCAATTGATGACGACCAATCACGTTCCCGAGAATCACAAGGATTGGAGCTCCAGTTAGTGATTCAACGATTTGCCAAAAATAATCGATTTTCTATTTTTTTTTCAGCTATTAATTCCAGGCTTCAGCCCCCCCCCCCCTCCCGCCCCCTCGATTTGCGATATATTTACCCTAATTTTTTTATTTAAACATCGTTGAGCGGCATTGAAGCCATATGGCGCGCATTGATTATTTTTTAATTGGCTTGAACGATTTTTTGCGAAATTTGGTACCTCGTGAGAGGGTTTTCGAGGTAGCTGATTACGAATCTGCCCTCAAAATTCAGAAATTCAAAGAATGAAGTAAATTTTTGCATTTTGGTACGCCATATTGGATCTACCATTTTGAGTTTCTGATTTTTGAGGACAAATTCGTAACCAGCGACCTCGAAAACCCTCTGATAACAATTTTCATCGGAATTGTGTAAATTTTTGCATTTTCGTACGCCATATTGGATCGACTATTTTGAATTTCTGAATTTTGAGGACAAATTCGTAACCAGCGACCTCGAAAACCCTCTGATACCAATTTTCATCGGAATCAAGTAAATTTTAGCATTTTGGTACGCCATATTGGATCTACCATTTTGAATTTCTGAATTTTGAGGACAAATTCGTAACCAGCTACCTCGAAAACCCTCTGATAACAATTTTCATCGGAATTGTGTAAATTTTTGCATTTTGGTACGCCATATTGGATCGACCATTTTGAATTTCTGAATTTTGAGGACAGATTCGTGACCAGCGATCTCAAAAGTCCTCTGTGATACCAATTTTCATCCGATTCAAGTAAATTTTTGCATTTTGGTACGCCATATTGGATCGACCATTTTGAATTTCTGAATTTTGAGGACAAATTCGTAACCAGCGACCTCGAAAGCCCTCTGATACTAATTTTCATCCGAATCAAGTACATTTTTGTATTTTAGTACGCCATATTACATCCATTCCTTTGAATTTATGAATTTTGAGGACAGATTCGTGACTAGTGACCTCGAAAGTCCTCTGATACCGATTTTCATACGAATCAAGTACATTTTTGCATTTTGGTACGCTACATTGGATCTACAATTTTGAGGATAGATTCGTAATCAGCGATCTCGAAAACCTCACCCCCGGGTGCTAATTTTCATTCGAATTAAATCAATTTTGAATTTCTGTATTTTGACCTCAAATTCGTAATCAGCGACCCCAAAGAACTCTCAGGTGCCATGTTTCATTAAAATCGAAAAATTTTTTTTTCCCGCGCTTGGGGTACAAACAGTAGCCCTTCCCACTCAAGGAAACCTTAAAAAAAATCCCATATAGATTTAGACAAAAAAAAAATTTCATTCATACCGATATACCAAGTTGGAATGATTTTTTTTATCATTTCAGCATTCAAAATTTCTCAATAGATTCACAAGAATGAAGTATTTGCCTTTTTCATGAAGCTTTGTGCGCACGAGCGAAGACCGAATAACGATTTCTCTCCCTTTTTTTTTGTTTTGTTTTTTTTTAGATGCCGAACAAATCGTCGAGAACGTATCGCTCTCTCACGAGTCTTCGTTCGCCAGCGCATGCGGCACACCGCAGTACACAAATTTCACCGTTGAATTCGCCGATTGTCTGGATTATATTTTCTACGAAACGAACAATCTCAAAGTGACCCAGGTCGTGCCATTGCCGAGCAATGAAGAATTATCGTTCAACAGGGCCATACCGTCGATCGTATTTCCCAGCGATCACGTTGCTCTTTGCGCCGATCTCAAATGGACGAGATGAGAAAAAATAAAAATGTAAATAAGCTTGAAAATTTGCATTTTTTTTTTTTCATTCAGTTTATCACGTTAGGTATCATTTATGACGTTCGTCGTAAAGTTTTACATCCACATGTGTTTTTTCTTATTTTATTTTTATTTTTTTTTCTAATACGAAGTTTACGTTAGAGTTTATGAATTACAGGCTACGATCTAACTCGAGTTAATTTACAAAACTTATATACAGATTTGGGGGGGGGGGGGGGGGGGGATGAGTTCGCCTCTCAATTGACTCGTGAAACTTTTTCGAGGCCTGCAGATTTAGCGCACAAATGAAAAGTTCCATTTTTCTTCTTTTTTTTTTCATTCTTAAACGCGCAACACGTCTTTCCTCGTTACTCAATTATCATTATTATTTTATCTCGAGCACTGCGTGTGTCTTGGCCGAAAAATAAAAAATCCACAAGTTACGTAATTCAAAATTTTTTTCTATATACCCGCGTTCCTTGATTCAATTTTTATTTATTTTGATTGATGCTACATTTTCGAAAAAATGCAGCCAAGAGTAACGAAACTGTTGCCTGTGACAAAAAAAAAAACAAAAAAATCTGATTTACTGGAAAACCGAATCGAGGAACGCCATTTGTGAAAGTGGTAAATGAATTTTTTCGCCGAGCAAAATACTTTTGGCTTGTAAATTGATTTTTCACACTTTCTTTTTTCTTTTTTTTTTTTTTTTTACATTTCTCCGTAGAATTTCAATATCAAATAATACGATTGATACAAATAAATATATTAGTGTCAAAATACGCAGACGCGTATTTGGATAAATAGTCGGAAGTGTCATCCTCGGGAGATGGTAAAGCTACGTATCTGTGAATTTTGTCTATTGGAACTTTTTCAATGTTTTTTTTTTTTTTCTCCGAGACACGCACAAATCTACGATACGTCGTAATTACGCAAATACGATACAAAAATATCGGATCTGGACGATTAATAACGAGACATCGATCTCAGAAAAAAAAAAAATTGTGAGCCACACGGAAACGATAAACCTATCGGACATATATATATATATATATATATATATATATTAGGGTGGTCCTTATTTCGGGTTGTAATTTTTTTTTTCACAAATTCATTTCTCAGTTCGACCCCAAATGGTTAAAAAAAAAGGCATTTTTTTTACAAACTGCTTAATTATCAGATTTTAATTATTCGAGATTATTGGAATCGTCAATTAAATGTGTTAGAATTTAAGGATTTATCAAAAATACATGATTGGGCGGTGGGATTTCAAACATAAAATGATAAAAAAAAAATTATATGCAGTAGAAAGCAACTCTTTTGAATTTATTGATCAATAATTGTCGCATCAACGTACACCTATAGCGCAATTATTGAATGGAACATTTTTAATTTTTCACAACGGTTCGTTTGTCAGCGTTTGGGATTTCTTTGCGATATTCGCTTAGACCTGCAGTACAAATTGCTTCCGATCTTTGTTTCTCGTCAGAACTATTTTTGTGCTCTTCGATTAGACGAAACCTTCAATTACTCTCAACCCCTCTTCGAAACTTTTAATATATATATATTAAATACATACATTTTTAATATATATATATTAAATACATAAATTTTTAATATATATATATATATATATTAAATATTTAATATATATATTAAAAATTTCGAAGACGGGTTGAGAGTAATTGAAGGTTTCGTCTAATCGAAGAGTACAACAATAGTTCTGACGAGAAACGAAGATCAGAAGCAATTTGTACTGCAGGTCATGAGCGAATATCGCAAAAAAAAAAAAATCCCGAGCGCTAACAAACGAATTAGTGTGAAAAATTAAAAATGTTACATTTAATAATTTTTTTATAGATGCACGTTCAACAGTTTTTTTTTTTATCAATAAATTCAAAAGAATCGCTTTCTTCTGCATATCATTTTTCAATCATTTTACTTTTAAAGTCCCACTGCCTAATCGTGTGTTTTTGACAAATCCTTAAATTTTAACATATTTAACCGATAATTCCAATAATCTTGAATAACTATGACGATAATTAAACAGTTTGTAAAAAAATGCCTCATAAATGGGAAAAAAAAACATCGCTGCAGCGTAAAATGCCTTTTTTTTTACCATTTCGTGCTTGCCGGGGCACCCCTTGCCGTTAACTTGCAAGCCGCAGCTTTTTCAGACCTTTTTTTAACCATTTGGGGTCGAATTGAGAACTGAATTTGTGAAAAAAAAATTTCAACCCCAAATAAGGACCACCCTAATATGTATATATACATATATATATTTTTTTAAATCTCTGCAGACCTCTTATCCGAAAAACACCGTGTAAAAATGTAACAAACCTATGGTTTTGCTCTACCGGGCTTTTTCTTTTCTTTTTCTTTCTTTCTTGTTTTTTTAAATCCATTTCTTCAGTGATTCCGTAACTCGCTCGATGGCTCATCCATTGTCTTATTAATTATTCTCGTTTCTCGAATCGCCTGAATAATCGAAACAAGAGCCTCCGCGAAGCCGACAAGATTGAAAATTGTGTAGTCGATTTGATTTGGGTCATTTTCTTTTCTTTTTCTTTTTTTTTTTTTCCATCAAGTGCGACGAATATAGGTTGAAGAGGGGAAGAAAAAAAAACAAATAATTGTTGAAATCTTCCCTCATTAAACGCGCTTAGAGAGAAAATTGGCCATTTACGAAACAAAAGATGAAATCTCGCGAATATTAATTTTCGTATCTTTCTCTCTCTCTCTCTCTCTCTCTCTCTGGCTCTATCGCATTCTCGAAAATTACAGATCAAAGAGTCCTTGTAGTTTTTTTTTTTCTTCTTTTTTCCCGAAAAGAGATAAATCCCTTTTGAAAATTTTTTTTATCACAGTCCGCGTCTCGGTGCGCTCGGTGTGAGCAGCTGCAGAGCCGTCATGGCATCCGGGAAAAGTGAGTGATAATTAACGAGGGGAACGTACGCCGCGGTTATAACACGACCGGCGAACCATCGGCCGTGCAAAGAATTCACAGCGGCAACGGCCGTTGCGATCGACGGACATTTAACGTAAACGTTGCCCTGGGGCGAGGCCTGATCGACGTAAACGTGCAATACGCCGCCGTGCTTGTTGCATTCCTCGATCACATCGTCGCGTATCTCCTTCGACCAGGTTGGATTCGACTCGCTGAGAAAACGAAAGAAAAAAAAATCCGATTTGAGAAAAAAAAAAAAAAAGATTGCAAAAAATCGTGCGTGTGAGAGCTTACGATTTTTTTTTTTTTTTTTTTTTGGGCAATTGTTTGTTTGTAGCATCAACGTTGCCGCGCAACAAAAATACCAAATATATATTTTTGAGCGACACGCGAGAACGTTCGAGGCGATTCGATTTTGCATACGTTTCCCCCCGGTGAAAGGATTTATTTCTGATCTCACCGGGTCTACTTATTTGTATGCCAATTCAAGATTCGGTGTATCAGCAAAGTACAAAATTTAAAAAAAATTTTAAAAAATGTTTTTTTTTTTTAAATCATTCCGGAAATGGAAAAAGTATTAAAAATATATTCAAAGCTGTGACTTGGAAGATTATTCGGCAAGGTATGAAGATAATCAAAGCCGTTCTCGGAATTGTAAAATAATTTTAGAACTGTCCGTGTCTCCGATCGCTGTTTGAATTCGGAGCGCATCAAAATCGATCAGGGGCTCGTTAGAGCGGAGGTTTTTTCTTCTTTTTTCACTACGACTTGAAAAAGTGGTTTGGACGGAGATGATTCCAAAATTATTTTACACTCGAGGAAGAAATTTTCATTATTTCAATGCGTAGGACAAAAGTTATTCGATTTTTTTTGTAGTTTCAAATTAATATTTGAACGGCCGGCATTTTGAAAGATCGCGAATCAGGATCAGATCTATTTGAAAAAATCACCTCTCGGAGATAGAAATAATAATTCTCAACGGATTTAGTTCAAATAATTTTGATTAATGCGCGATTAGCCGAATTATTGTTTCTTTTGTCGATGATTTTACGGCGATATGAAAAAAAAAAAAAAAAATATCGCGGATAGCGATAAATTGTGAGAATAGGAAAGGAAAATTTCTTACTTTGACGGATCGAACATATTTGAGAGCATGAAGCACTGCGTTGCGATCGGAGGTGCTGCCTGCGGCGGAGGTTGAGGCGTCGTAGCGGTTGGCGTTATGTTGAGCGCATTGGCCGCCGCCTGCGGCAGCTCGAGGCCCGTACCCTCGGCGAGCTTGAACATCAGCTGAAGACGTCCGGTAGCGCCGAGATCGATTCCGCTGCGATCGAGCTCGTCCGTGTCGAGCAACGAAGGTCCCTGAATAAGATCCGTTCTCTCCGTAACATTGCCGACTTTCATCGGTCGACCGGCAAGCTCAAAACCGTTCAATTGCTCCAATGCTTTTTTCGCGTCGTCGGCATTGCGGAACTGCGAATTCATAAATTATGTATTTAAAAAAAAAGAAAAAAAAAAAAAAAAAAACGAGAGAAGAAAAAAAAAACGAGAGAAGAAAAATATCGTGGGATTGCAAAAAATCGTGTGTGCGAGCTTACGATTTTTTTTTTTTTTTTGCAATTGTTTGTTTGTAGCATTAACGTTGTGCGCAAAAAAAAAAATATCAAATATATATTTTTGAGCGACATGCGAGAACGTTAAAGCGATTCGATTTTGCATACGTTTCCCCCCGATGAAAGGATTTATTTCTGATCTCATCGGGTCTACTTATTTGTATGCCAATTCAAGGTTCGGTGTATCAGCAAAGTACAAAATTAAAAAAAAATTTAAAAAAATTTTTTTTTTTCAAATCATTCCGGAAATGGAAAAAATAATATTAAAAATATATTCAAAGCTGTGACTTGTAGATTATTCGCAATGCTCCAATGCTTTTTTCGCGTCATCGGCATTGCGGTACTGCGAATTGATAAATTATGTATTAAAAAAAAAAAAAACCAGTGTTATTAAGGTAGTTCGGTCGAGTTTGGCCGAAGTCAAATTTCATCCGTAATTCAGATTTATTTACGTACAATTTAACCATATGAAAGCTATGATAAATTGAATTGTTGCATAAAAAAATATTACAACCTTCTTTTAGGGTGTAAATAATAAGTTAATAATAATTAATACCCGGAATAATGACAGACTCAACTTGACTCATTCTCTACATTAGGGAGCGAGCTAATCTAACCTTACGCATAAAGTTACTGGATTGCATTCGCGAGTTTTGTTGTATGCTTTAAAACAGTATAATGAAGAACAGGGGAGAAAAAAGGCTCGTCTCGAGGCAAGTACAGTTGAATCAACGGCCAGTATGCAATGAACTCGGAACTCGTCTAGTTGACATTGTATATCTTGCCGAACAACTCAAATGTGACAGTTGTTCGGAACCACTTTTGCTGGCGTTCATCGAATCTGAAGTGAGACGCGGATTAGCTTCGATTTTCACATGTTTTTTCCCCTAGTCTTCTGCTAGCGAGCAGATCCGGTGTATGACAAGGACAGAGACCGCGGACTCGCATTAATTATTGAAACAAAAAAAAACCGTACGGTAAATCGACTTAAATCTTTGGTAAATATCTCTTATAGATATCAACCATTATTGTGGTATGTTTTTTTTTTGCCCTTAAACGATTAATTTTTCGTGTATACTGAAATTTCGATAGTTGGCGTGTCATCTGAGCCTTATATGCCCCATAAGAGCAATGTTAACTTATTTATTAATTACGCAAAAACTACACGGTAAATTAATTTGAAATTTTGCAGACATGTAGAGCAAGGTCAACTCTTTTGATTAAATGCAAAAAAACAGGGTGTTAAACGTGAACCTCAATTCGACCGAACTACCTTAACATTGAAAAAACGTGATTAAATTCCTGGAATTTTGATATCGATGCAGGGGAAAAAAAAAAAAAAACTCACCGTCAGAAAACCGTAGCCTTTGCTACGACCCGATTCAGGATCCATGATCAATTGAATGTTGTCGATCTTGCCGAAAGGCTCGAATATACCGCGTAACATATCTTCCGTGATGTTGAAGTGAAGCGAACCGACGTAAAGTCTCATTGGACCCGTTTGACCTTTTGGCATTAGATTCGGCATTGAATTGCCCATTCGATTCTTCTCAGCCTGAGTATGCTGAACAATTATCGGTATACCCAATAATTTTTGACCCGACAATCCAAGACCCTTTTGAAACGTTGTGACGACATTAATAAATGTGCGAGAGATATATTTTAAAATTAAAAAAAAAAAAAGGAAAAAAAAAAATTCGCCAAATATATTCGTGACTGAGTTAATTTTTTTTTGTCAAAAAAAAAATATATATAAGTGGTCGTTAAAAGAGCAATGTGGCAATTTCAATGAACTTCCGCTTGACTTGATAGGAAAAAAAAAACAACAAAAATTTTGAGTCTAATTTGAACTCTTTGTCGCAATTAAAAGGGATGTCTGTGGGCACAGACATTTCATCTTTTGAATAACAATCCGATTTAGTCACTTTTACATAATTTTTTTACCGAGGCGAATAAACGGTTGAAAAATCGTACATCCCTGTAAATCCTCTTGTGTAACGACATAATTGCATTTTTGGGCGTATCATAATTTCTAGGGGTGATTTTCGATGTTTCGTTACTGTCAGGGGTAGTTTTCCATTCGGATATTCTTGCTACAAATTTTTCATATTTTTTCAAAAATATTTATGAATCAATGAAAGTGCATTGTCGGGCGTATCACCATTTCTAAGGGTGGCTATCGATATTTTATTACTGTTAGGGATGGTTTTTGGTTCGGATCTTTTTGCTACAAATTTTCGATGTTATTTCAAAGCGCGTACTTGAGATCGCGGGTATAAAAAAAATTTTGCCCCAAAGTTATGCTAATTTCTTCGCACTTTTCGACAGGGTGCAAAACTGAAGGGATGCAACCCTTGCGTTCGCCGAATTTTTCACGATTACATGCATTATTTATCTTCAAAATGCGACCTTAACGATTTCGGTATGTTCATTTTTCTGGAAATTACGATTTTCCAAAGTAGGTGGAACGTATGCGTTCCATCAGCCGTTAAAGGGGTTAAAAGATAAAATGTTTGTGATAAAAAGAGGCTCAAATTAGGCTCAAAAGTTGTTATTTTTTTTTTTTTTTCCTATCAAGTCAAAGAGTGCGTCCATTGAAATTGCCACATCGCTGTTTCAACGACTACCCTAATATATATATATATATATATATATATATATATATATATATATACTAGGGGTGCGTAGGGCGCTACGCGCCCTCACTTAGGTTTGGGTTTGGGTTTTGGGTTTGGGTTTGGTCATCCTTTTCAAATTGGACACCCGGTATAAGCTCAAATCCTGAAACAGCGGCGGCAGCGGCGACATATCTTTATATTATAGAGATATATATATATATATATATATATATATATATATATATATATATATATTATTGATTAAATAAATAAATAAATAAACATATATATAAAGATTTATATATTATAATTAAAATAAATAAACATTATATTTATTTATTCGTTATTTTCTTTGCCCACGAAAAACAAAAAAATATCATCTCATAATATCAACTTCGTGGCCACCGGCAAAAACTACAAAAGAGGCAATTCAGGAAAAACCCATGGAAACACACTCTACCGAACCGAATAGTGGATGCTATAGAAGCGGAGTTTATTAATGTTTTTAAGAATAAAATTGATTTATACCTTTTTACGTGAAGAGCATATAGAAGCAGATCTTATAAGTGTTACACTTACTTTCTGTACATTAATAATAATAATAATAATAATAATAATAATAATAATACTCACGAGTGTGACGCTCTCCGGATCCTTGAATTCCACATATGCGATACCCTTGAATCGTCTCGTTTTGTTACACGTTATGAGTCTGACGTCTTGTACTTTGCCGACGCTTGAGAAAAATTCCTCCAAATCGCGAGCTCTTATGCGCTGACTCAGCTGCATGCAAAATACCGTTCGAGCGTCACGTTCCTCGGGTGTCAGCTCGTCCGACCGGCTAATCGTTAAAAAAAAAATGAGAAAAACGTTCGATAGATGTCCCAGATTTGAAAAGTTTCACAAACACGAGATATTCTCCTCCGAGATTCAAAGTTTTGGCATTTATTCGAATGTTGTTTTGATTTATTTATTTTTTTTTTCTTTTTCAAACGCGTGAAACTTGTGACAAAAAAGAAAAAGTCCAAACGAAAGTCCAAAATCCAAAAGATTTAATATCGGCATGTAAGTACGTAGTCACGAATAAAACCTTATTAATGAATTATTCGAATTGTCAGTGAAATATTATTATTTGAAGATTAATCAAACTGATTATTCGATAAAAAATTATTCAACTTTGCTTTTCAATGTTAGATACGAAAGCAGAGTCAACGTTTTAATTTTAAAACAAGAAGAAAAGATCAATCAAATTTTTCTGTACAATATTTAATTTTGCATAAACATATCCAACCGATCATTAAGATTAGAATTCCTGGTTCGGCTCTGGTCAAAATTATGCTTCGTGGATTCGGATGAGTGAAAAAAAATTTTTTTAAATAAAAAAACCACACAAAATTTTTATGATACTCACAGTCCGAGCGGGCTAACACCTTTTCCAAAAGGTGGCCGAGCACGCGGCAGAGTGATCGGCGTGAGTGATCTTCTTCTTCTTTTCTCCCTATCGCGATCCCTGTCTCGTCTCTCCCGATCCTTCTCACCCCCGATCGGTTCCTTCTCTCCCCGTTCGCGTCTATCCCGCGAACGCGATTTGCGCTTACGATCGCGATCCCTGTCGCGATCCCTGTCACGATCCCTGTCCCGATCACGCTCCCCGCGCTCGCGCTCTCGTCCACCCTTCTCGCGACGTTCGCGCGATCGTGAACGCGTGCGCGAACGATGCTTGCTCTTTCTAAAATCGATGCACGAAAAAAAAAAAGCAAAAAAAAAAAAATTGTCAACAAATTAAATTCCTTTGTCCGCGGAATTATTTTACTCGTCATCGACAGATTTAAATTCATTCGCAGGATGATTTTTGTGTTAAAAATAATATACACAAAAAAAATATATATATATAATATGTATTTAACTAATTTTTCTCGTTATGAATGTTATTAAAAAAATTAAAAAAAAAAAAAAAAAAAAAAGCCTCGTTTGACCACTTCCCGCAGTAACATTCCAACTTTGTAATTACAATAATACGATGCTTCGCCTATACTCACCATATTTTCAGGATAAACCTTTGGAATTATCAAAATAAGCGGCATTTAGACTAACAGTATGGTGTCTATAACAAAGAGAATGTATCTTGAGAGTGGCTGTTACCGTTTCGATTAAAATTTTCGTGTTTTGTTTCATCAATTTTAAAAAAATTTTTTTTATTTATCGTCAAACATTTTTTATTCGACACGAATGATGAAGAGCTCTCATGAAAAATTCAGTCGGAATGATTTTTTTATAAAGCGATTATTTATTTTCGAATAATGTTGATTTATGCTTAAAAATATAGATATATGTATATTTAAAAAAAAAAAATAAAAAAAAACTTACCCGGATGATTTTCTGCTGGACCCATTCTCCTTGGTGGTTTTGTCTTTGGACGAGGAGTCCTGCTCCTACGAACAGCAAACAGTTGAATGCCAATGCCAGACAGCCGAGGTGGCAGGGACGCGCGCGAACAAGGGGACAAAAAGCAAATCATTTGACGTTAGTTATTATAGTAAAGACAGTGAGTTTCGTGCGTCGTTTTACAATATTTTCTTTTTTTTTTTTTTTTCCTTTTTGTTTTCAACATTTTGAGAGAAAAAAAATAAAACGACTCTCGTGACAAAAAAAAAAAAAAACGAGCATGTATTTTGTTATTTTTCAAAATTTTTTGGTATCCGATTTTCTCTCCTCGGTCGATTGATCGAGGGTGGGGGGGTGTGGACGCTGGTGGCGCGAACCTCTCGTCTCGGCTCTAGATATTATTCACGGTCTTTGAGGGTTTTTTCTGTATTTTTTTTTGTTTTTTTTTTTTATTTTTTTTATTTTTCCGTTTGTTGTTGAGGGGTGAGACGGCTGAGCTTAGCGCGCGCGCGACTGATCGCGACGCACCTCGCTCAAACTTACCAATCGTTTATCGGGTTTTAGGAAAGCATTGCAATCTTGGGTTGAGCATGCCTTGGTCTTAAACTACCAATGGCCAACCACACATCCTTTTTCTTCTGCAAAAGAGAGCCCTCGTCAAAGACAGTACGTTTTTAAGTAAACACGTGATGGCCCTAATGCTACGTTAACGCCGCCCGAAGAAATATGTAAAAAAAAAAAATATATATATATATACATATACATATATATATATGCATATGTGTATAATATAATGGCGTTTGCACCTTGTCGAATTGAACTTTTAGTGTTATTTCCCATTTCAAGGATATCGCCCGATTGAGAAATGAGTTTTGTTTTGTTTTTTTCGCTAGCTCAAAGTTTGCCATGCACAGAGACTTTTTTTTTCAATTAAAATTTTTTATAACGCTGTTCTGTCAGCGGGATCGATACTATTGATCCAAATAGTACCATCGAGCCAGACTTATCCTGATAAAATTAATGGAGCAATAATGAACCTAACGGTTGAAAAGAAAAATCTTTGTATTCCTTTGAAAAACTGACCTATTCTTGACTTCTCGGTGAATCTTCAGATTCGAGAATCGAAAGGGGGGGATCGATCCGATATGCTAAATACATTTTAAGAAGAATTACAGTTGCGAATAATCCATGATCGGTTGAAATTTGTATTTAAACTCGGTTACATCCGGCGGATGACTTTTTAAAATAGGCCATTGACTTTTAAAATACGCCATTGGACTGAGTCAAAGGTCTTGTAAATTGTTCATAAGAATCATTGATTTTTTTTTTCTTTTTCAATAATCATTTTTAAATGTAGTGATTTCGACGTAAAAAATGATTTCATAAAAATAAGATAATCTAGACGGTGGAAAGTTTTGTTTCTCAATATTTCCCCGACACTGCAATTGCAATTATTGAAAAAATACTTGGAGAAAAAAATTAATAAAATTAGATTTTGCTTATCCATTATCCGGCGGACTAAAAATTTATCTTGAAAGTCGCAAGCCTTCTTGCGATACTACATATCTCTAAAACAGGGTGGCCGCTAAACAGAAAGAAAAAAAATTCCCCGACTTCTCTGAGATTTTCCCTGACTGAATTATCGATTTTAGCGCAGCAACGCTGATACCACATACCTAAATGTGTTTCAAATTACTAAAAAACAAAAAAAATTGTCAAATTTTTCCAGATTTTTTCCAACATTCATTGATGTCGCGAAGAACCAGAAACTCGTTTAAATAAAATTTGTTTTTCAAATATAACAATTTATACTTAATTGTTGGGCTAATTTGCTCAAAAATCGTCTGAAATTGTACAAATTTATCGGGTTATTGGTGAAAAAAAAAAAAAGCATATAGAGTTTTTCCACCATGGTCAGATCAATTTGAGTCTAAGCTCCTCGGAAAGGATTGAAAATATTATTGAAACACGGAAATATTGAAAATTCAATTGCCAGTATTAAGGAGGGTACGATCGCGACAGGAGGAAGGGTAGGCGAGAATTTCGCCGGTGAGGCGCGCATGAAACAAAAGGAATGAATCGATCATGGCCTACAACTCGGGGCTAACTTTGACTCGTGATATCCGAAAAACTAGACGGTCGATCAATCTGCAATTTTCACACAATTTCCGGGTAGTGCCTCTTAAACGATTTTTTGTTTTTTTTTGTTTGTTGCACGTTTGTATAATCAGTGATGGTATAATTAGTAATCTATAAATCGGATAAGAACTGTTAACCGCTCTCACGAATCCCTCGAATGACAAACTATGTGCACATCTAACCTGCAGATCAAACGTGTATGCAGCCGACACAACTTGCGTAGTGCGCTATATATTAATATTATTATATACCACACTATGCGGTATATATATATATATATATTATTGAAAAAATCTTCAGTACAATTTTTTTTGTCAGATAAAATTAATTTGTTGATTTTTTAAAAATAGTGTGAATTTATTTCAGAATTTTCTCATATTTTGAATTTTTTAATTTTATTTTGAAAAGCGGATGAAAAACCTGTAGAAAGGTTACATACCGCGCTGAAAAAATTTCCGGATTATTTAATGAATAGTTTCACACATACAGCCTCAACAAAATTTCGAAAACAGGAAATTAAAAAAAAGAAAAGAAAAAAAAAAGCGAAAATTGAAAAAAAATTCACAGATATTAGAAAAAATCAACGAATTCATTTGATCGAAAAATAAAAAAATTGGGAAATTTGTTTAACGAATTTTTTTTTAACGTGTTTTTATGTGTTGATAATTTTTCAGTATTATTATTATTCGAAATCAAAGTTTTCAAGATCTTCTAAATGGATGCTTATGCTCGCACCTACCGCGCTTCGAAATTTGCAGCCACTGAAGAAAATGTACACGAGTGCGAGTTACAGTCACGTCAAAGACTCTACGGAATTGAAAGAGGGCAAACTAACAGCCCGATCGCTAACCGTACACCGTTTCATGTTGGTGAAATGGAATTAAATTTAATCGACGGATAAATTTCAATCGCCGGCTAGCTATACCCCCCCCCCCCCCCGGAATAAATGGATTTTGGTAAAACCGGGCATAAAAGTTGTAATTCGCTTGACGCGATCGTATTCTCTTAAATCGTCTTGATAAATTTTCAAGATTTCATTTTAGAAAATTTCCCCAACAAACTCATAATTCCCTGATACTTCCCTAACAAAATTTAAATTCCCTGATATTTTCAGGTTTTTCCTGACGGCGGCCACCCTGTAAAATGGACCGCGTCCATGTATCAACGCTTTCTCTCGCTCGTTTCTCCCCCGATAGAAACGAAGCGCGATAAAATCTGTAAGGAACGTGAAATATTTATGGGAAAAAAAAAAAAAAAATACAAATGTGTCTTTGTGATTCGATACTCCCGTATCGTGAGTCATATCCGTCGCTTATCGCTAACCCAGGCCCCTCGAAAATCCAAAGTTAAAAAATATTACCCTCCAATAGACGACGATAAATAATGGAATACATATATTTTTATAAATATATATATATATATACGCATTAATAAAAAAAATATATATATATATATTAAAAAAAATGAAAGAAATGATGATAGTGATGGCTGTTCTTAGTACCTCGTGTTCAAGTGCATTCTAGGAACTCGCTGTAGAACATCGTACGAGCGCGAGGGTACATGTTTACGTACAATCTATAAGTACAGAAAATGGAGGTATTGATCAATAGCAGGTAGCTACAGATTATCGTTCTACTTCTTTTTTTTCTTTTTTTTTTTATTCAAAATCGTATGTGCGCCCGGTGAGATCGCCGGAAAATTTTATATACATATGTATATATATATATATGCATACATATATAATTGCGGGTATAAGTATAACATCGCAAAGTACGTGTCGTCGAAATAAAAAAAAAAATAAAAAAAATCGACACGTTCGCGATTTCCGTGTATAGATCTACGTGTATATTATATATATATATATATCTCGCCGCTTGGGCATCGTGTGCGCGGGCCTCGTGTACAAGCATGTGATCAAAATAAGAACGAAGTTTCATTTTTTGTGCTTTTCTGCTTTGCTAGTTTTTTTTTTTTTTTTTTCTGTTCTCGGTTATATTCGTAACCGTGAGTGAGGAACGAAACAAATTTAAAAAAAGAAAAAAAAAAAAAATAACGCGTTTCAATAAAATTTTGTACGAAAAGAAAGAAAAGAAAAAAAAAAGAGCCATCGCTTACCCCCTTCCTGTAGGGCGCCTCCAGCATCGCCTCGACATCCAAATCCTCCGCCATTGTGCGACTTGGTGAGCTCTCTGAAACGCCACGCATTTAGCACACGACGAGAGATTGATATATTATGTGTCTTGTTAGTTTTAGTTTCTCTTTTTTTTTTCTTTTTTTTCTTTTTAATTTATATTCGACGATTGCAAACGTACAGATAGACAAAAACGATTCTTTCTCTCTCTCTCTCTGTTTTGTGTTTGTGTGTGTGTGCGCTTTTTTTCACAATTTTTTACAGAGGAAAAAAGCCGTCTATCGGCTCTCGGCTAGCGAGCGTCTTTTTTTCAAAATGGCAAATTTTCCGACGAGCACACCGATGAGAAAAAAAAAAAAAAAAATTCAACTTCATCCAACGACTCTGTGTAACACGACACGAATGAGAAAAACCAAAATGGCGATGACGAATATTCCTCCTCGAGTCCGAGCTGCTGCGGACAGTTACGCCCTCTGTTTGGGCGGAAATGACGTCATTCACCGGAATAACCGTAAGTCCGATGGTAGTGACGCTCGCGCGCGCGGTCGTCAGGAGAAGCTTTTTTCGAGATGTCACTTCCGCCCCGCGAGATTCGAATTAAGGGGAGCAACTACTTTGGAAGACCGAAAATTAGGTGATTTTTGGGATTTTTTTTTTATATGAAAGAATCAACAGAAATTTCTCAAACTCTGACGATAATTTATTCATATTTCCATACATCTTTAGTAATTTTTTCAACGTATTTCATGCGCTAATTAAGGTGCAATCCGCTGTGTCCCTTGGCATGCAAATTTGTCTTGCATTAAACAAAAAAAAAAAGCATTTTTTGTTAATTTTTTTTATACAAAATTTGTTTGTTATTAATTGTTTATAAAATTTATCTGCAATCTTTGTAAAAAAAAAAAAAAAAAAATGAGGAAACCTTTTCCAAAAAGTAACGAGAGATGCACGCGTTTCAGAAAATTTATACGAGTCGACGATTATTTTATTTTTGATGTCGTTTAATGATCCAAGTCGATGGGCAACGTTGTTGCCGCATTATCGTACATTTTACACAATGATTAGGAACTTTGGGATCTTCCATTTTTTTAGAAGCAAAATCGTGAAAGTAATAATTATAGTGTATAATTATATTAATTTTTCATATTATTATAAAATAATTATTATTTCATTTAATTATACGATAGCACTTGCCCGGTTCCGTTTTACAAGATCGATATCCATAAAGATTTATAAGCCGTGAGGAGAAAATTGTTGCATTATATTTACATCTATTTTGATCTCTGACGTGTATATCGAATATACATAATTGATAAAGAGACATGATCGTTTGATCGAACGATCGCAACAAAAATTTCAGCGATATTTCGCACGAGCACTATTTCTCAATTGCGCTAACATAATTAATAACAATAATAATAATAATAATAATAATAATGCTTTATACACATATAACACGGATGTATATATAAATATGGCAAATAAACTTTTTACGATGGGTTTCACAATATTTTCCGAAATCCTTAACGAGGATCGTGACTAGAAAAAATCAATTTCCATCGCAGTGTCAAAAATAAAAAAGAAAAAAAATTTACAGCAAACTTGCTCTCTCTCTCTCTCTCTCTTGTTCCTCATTTGCGATTATCCTTTTTACGCGTTTCTCTCCATCGTTGATATGCTGTACTTACGATCCTTAAGATTTATCACCACGACTGTGATATTGTCCAGGGATCCTCTGAAATTGACAAATATTATTTGCAAATATAAATTTACAAAAAAACAAAAAATTGTAGATTTAAATAAATTTTCATTCCCATCGACAGTATACGGACCGGTATGATCAATTTTCAGGCATCCTAGCATCGAAAAAAAAAAAAAAAACAAAATTGACCCTCGATCGATGAAAAATATTTTTTTACTCAATTTTCCAAAAAGTACGAGGCAAAATGGAAAAATTACAAAAAAAAAATTGAGAAATCTCATTGATATGATAATTATAAGATTGTACCTGTAATAACTCTGAAGCGTGATACTCTTAGCGCCGTAATGGGGCTCGTTTATGCGTTCTTTGATAAAAGCAACGGCTTCCTCGTTGGTAAACGTGTCCCAGAGGCCATCCGAGGCGAGAATCAGGAACATTGGATTGTGATCGTCAAGATCAAAGCTCAGTATGTCCGGATCGGCGATAACGAGTTTTTTGTCCTTCAGGGGATAATCACCGAGGGCTCGTGAGGTCGCGAGAATTCCAGCGACCCGCCAAACACCGTTGAACGTAACGAGGCCACCTGCCTTGTTGATCCTCTGTCGTTCTCTCTGCTGCTGAGGCTTGTGATCGAACGACAGCGGTATCGCGTTACCCCTTTGATCGCACATCACCCCACGTGAATCACCGACATTCGCTACGATCAATTTATTGTCCTCCAGTAGAGCGATCAGAGCTGTCGTACCTGTAGATTCGAAAAAAAAAAAAAAAGGAAAAAAAATAAAAATTTGGACAGAAAATTGGTTTGTTATATTTTTAAAAAAATTTCCAAAAGACATATCGGAATCCTCACCGGCTACATCCATATTTTTCTTGGCCTCCTCAACGAGTAAACCATCGACCGCGAGTACCTCGTCGGTCAACAGCCTACCGTAATTGATTTTTTGCCCATCTATGTAGGCGGTCATGTCGATTTTTCGAGTCACCTTCTCATCGGGCCTACCGGGCCTTACCTGATTTGGGAAAAAAATAATTCATCGCGGTGAAAAAAAAAAAAAAAAAAAAAAACAAAAATTGCTCCTATCCGCAGAAATAGGAAAAATCAAATATTCCAATTAAATTTTAAAAGCAATTGATTGTCTTCTTTTTTTCTTTTTTTTTTTAATTTCCATTTTTTTTAATTTCGCATTAATAAAAATTTGACAATGTATCGGCGATAAATGTGAATTTGTTTTTTTTTTTTAATTATTTTTTTTTTTTTTTTATATGCAATTTTGAAAGAAATATAATTTTCTCGTTGTCTCGAGAAAAAATATTCGAATTTTGTTGAGTCTTCTCACCTCTCGCGTTATGGGTCGTGGAAGGCTATCCAATTTATTCAGCAGCTCCGGATCGGTGACGCCTTGATTTTTCTTCACATAATCGTCCGACGTGCTGACGGTCTTGCGAAATGATTTTTTTCTGTCCATCTGCGTCTCGCCGCTTCTCATTTCTTTCGCCGTACCGGCGTCAACGCTCTCTTCCGGATTTTCCGCAACCGATCGCGACGGCGTCTTGCCCGCTATCATGTCTTTCAACTCGATGACTTTTTTGTTGATATTTGGAATGAGAATGTCGCGTGCATAGTTTGCTGCAAACTGACAAAAAAATGGTAATTTGGGGGACGGGGATGCAAAATGCAAAGCTCGGATGCTAATTTTATAGCTAATTTTTGTTTTTCTCGATATTTCGTATAATCGATTCGTCTATTTACTTTGAATAAATAAATCTAGAGATCTACCGATAAACGGAGTCAACGAATGTGATTCTGCAATAATTTGGACGGTAAAAAAAAAAAAATCTACGGTGCTAATTGGTTATTTTCATTGTTTTGTGCTCCAATCGCAATATTCCAATATACAATGCGTAATTCGAGTAATTAATCACCGTTTTTATTACAATTACACAAAGTAATTGTATTTATTTTTATTACAATCAATCGAAAGTATTTTAATTTTTTCTGATAATTACAATTATTCGAATTAATTTAAATAAATTATTTCAATAAAATTACTCGGAGTAATTTTTAATTGATAATTTTTCGTTAAAATTTTCCCCAGCTCCGACAGTAGTCATATAATATGTACATATATATATATTCGAGTGTAAAATCATGCAATGAAAATATCCAAAAATAGATTGAAACGAATACAACCAAGTAACCCACTTATATCCCACACTAAACGATCTTTTGTAATCTAAAATTTTTCATTTATTCTCTCTCGCTAACAAAATCTATTTTTTTTTTTTTCTTTTTTTCTCTTCTATATACTCATTCTCGTGAAAAAAAAAATCAATATTTCAGTGACCTAGGATACAATTTACAATTACAATTATTGAATGCACAAATTCACCTCGAGTTTTGTTATCGAATCTGGAATTTTTAGAGCGGTATGAGATTTACGACAAAACTCATACGTGTATATTATGTTGCAATATTAAATATAGCACAAATGAATTGAGATGGCTACAATGCATCAAGTCAAATGGGTGTCGAGAGTTGGAGAATTAAATATTGCGAATCAGGGCTGCAGCTCAAAACTGCTCCAAATTTTTTTCTAACGCTTTTGTTATCATTAAAAAATAAGATCCCATGTAATATTGAGGAGGGGGAAGACTTTCAACGTCATATTAATTTATTATTGCAACCCCAAAATTAAATTAAAGCCAATACAATTTAAATCACCGAATCTCTGCACTCTCCATATCGATAATGCGACCCCGATTATATTTTCTTTTACCAAACTTGGCTTCATCAATTTCTACAATTTTTTTTCGGGCCGCCAAATCTGAGGTGACGGAAATTTCGAATGGCCCAATGCTCCGGTACTTCGCGAATAAAATTCGTCCAATCACACGCATAGTGTTTGAATCCACTTTTAATTCGTTCATAGGAAAATCATGGTGGGTGCAAAAGGATCTAATGGGCAATCAATGCACAGCATTTTTCTGGTGTCAAATTACTATTATGGAGCCATACGTCTTGATTCGCAAAGATTGTTTGAAATTACACATTTGACGAAAATTTTTTTTCCCAATTCGTTACAATTAGGAGTATGAATGACATTTTTTTTCCAATCATTGGGGCACATAATGTAGAGTAAGTAAAAATAATGAGGACGTATTTGTTTATTTTTCGTTAAAAATGACAGATGCACCTGTTATAGGCAATATAATTTCACGGATTTTTATATATATAGATATAGCGTAACATATGTGACGTCACAATGTTATATTTTTCAATTTGTTATATTAACGGCAATTTTGATTCAAATAAAAAAATAAAAAATACGTACTAAATATTTTTTCCTAAATTATCAGATTTTGAAATAAAAAAAATTAATTTATACTCCCTATTCATTGTTACGTGGGATACTGGTATTACAAATTATTACGTTCTCGCAATTTTATTATTCGGTGTCCCTGTTTTTATTCCATCTTACAATGCTGCACCGTTCAATGTTTGCATTCATGCGCTTAGTTCGATAGGTTCATAGTTTATAGTGAGTGTGTGTGTGTGTCGTATCTTGGTACCGAGTCGATATCTGATATTTATCTGTTAATATTTGCGTTGCTTAATATTGCCAGTTTTTTATATTTTTTATGACGTTGGAAGTCTTCCCCCGCCTCATCATTACATGGGATATTATTTTTAAGGATAACAAATGCCAGAAAAAAAATTTTGAGCAGTTTTGAGCCGCAGCGCGCTGATTTATCGAGAATTACTCTTGTATACATTTTTACAGATCGAACCATGACAAATCTTGTGTTGCAGCGTGTTTTATTAATTTTTTTATTAACACGAAAAATTATTGACACTGTTTCATTGTATTCGAATTTTCAATTTTTAGTATATTCGATAGCTAATTTTTCAATTCATTTTCTCGATAAATATTCACCGATACAGACAATTCGTAGATACGCATAAAAGATTAGAAATTTTTTTCATAATAAACATTAATGAGCGAAATTAATTTTTATCGTTCGTTTTGCCATTCGTTAAAATGCAATTTCAATAAATGTTAAAATTTAACAATTTTCGAAAAATATATGAATAAATTTGGTGCTCATTTGACCGATACACTGCGCGCATTTGACGCAGAAAACAATCATATGAATTTGTTTGTCAACTTACCTCGCCGCCGTGGCCATCGAAAACCGCAAAAAGCGATACTCCGGTATTGTTGATATTGTCATTAACGACAAAACGATCTTCCATATGAGCTCTGTGTCCCTGCACCGCGTAAGCGGCGATATATCCCTGATTGAGCTCCCAACTGATCTTGTCGCCGCTGCTTCCGGCATTGTTTACCAAAAACTTGAGTTCGAAAAAAAACACAAAAAAATATATTTGGGAAAATTTTTACTTTCGAGTGCTTCTCGAGTTTGAGAATGAAAATTCGGAAAAATCACGACGCGAATTAAAGGTATGCATGTACCTTGGAACTCGTTCTTCCGAAGGTATACTGTATTCTAGTGAGAAGCGTTCTGCTCCAAACGTCGACCGCTTGAAGATAGAAGAGCATAACGACTACGACCGCGCCGCAGACCAATATTTCTGGTTTGAGGGCGTAAGATCTCATCATACGCCAAAAATAGCCGATAGGCGTGTTGACCCCGGCGGTCAAGCCGGTGGGTATGCCCACGGCAAATTTTGACACAAGCTTCATGTGCGACACGTAAGTCTGGCCGATAAATACATACTTTTCATTTTCATGCAAAAAAAATTGTCCACGAGGTGATGAGTTTTTTTTTTTTTTGTAATTTTCTAATAAGGAATGCTACAGTACCGGAAGGGAGAAAAAAAACATTTGGATGGGTTCCAGAGAGACAGAGAGAGACAGAGAGAGAGAGAAGAGCGATGTCAAAATATTTTTTTATTTGTAAACATTCACAAAAAATAAGACAATCGCACAAAAATGTTTTTTTTTCTATTTTAAAATAACGAATACAAGTGTCGGAAGGGAAAAAAAAACATTTGGACGAATTCCAGACATGCGTGAGTGGGATGTGAGAATGAGTTTATTTTTTTTCAATTTGTTAAAAAACGAAAACGTCTTTGCCATCACCTGATACAATACTTTGTCCTCGAGCTCGTCATCCATAATAATACGTTTTTCTTTTCGTTTCTTATATTCTTCTGCCTGTCAATCAGCCGGATTTTCTCGTTTATCAACGCACACGATGATACACGCGAAGCACGTAAATCCGCAGATAACTCGTCGGAAATTTTTCAGAGTTGAACTTTCGTGGCGTAATGTTTTTTGGAGTAAAAAGATAAACACTTTAAAACGTAAAATACTTCGGGTGTAACGTGTGACTTTCGAATCGAATTTGTTCGGCGTAAGTTAAAAACGTTCGAATACAGGTCGCCGCACTATATATAATACATATACAGTATATATATATATATATATATATATATATATATATATATATATATATATGCGCACTGCCTGCGGGACACTCGGTGTTTGTTAAATCACATTGCGTTATCGGTATACGTGTAGAGAAACAATATGTAATATGTACAGGTGTCTGTGACGATGAACGATTCACGTTAAGTCACAGAGGCTTTAGATCGAAAAAAAAAAAAAGATAAATTACTCTCCGTATTGGATTACAAACTCTGTATATATGCGTTTACTCCGAAAAAAAATTAATTACGCCTTTGTGAAAAAAAAATGAATGAGAGAAAAAAAAAGAGCCAAATCGAGCCAATGACGTTGACTGACAATCACGCAATCAGCCGGGTCAATTACAGTAGACGCTCCCCATAATTCGTTGCGACTATAAAGTTCAGTCAATCGGTGAGCTTAATTATGCGAACGTTTACTGTATTTCAACAAATCGGACCGGAAATCATTCTTGGTGACTTTTCTACTACGTCACTAAACAGTTTGGACAATTTTTTATTGTTCCCCCCCACCCTGAGTTTTACAATAGTGGCGACACTGCGTAGTTCCCATGCTGGCGCAAGATGGCCGCTGAATTAAGTTTTTGCGGTTAGGGGCGGTCAGAGTGTAGTTGCCGCGAAGGCGTGATGTTTACAAGCGTATTTAATCGTATAAGATGATAATAATAGAGTGTCAACGGTGAAGATGAGCGAGAGAAAGTTTAGCCGAGCCGTGGGAAAGCCCGGTATGGCTGCCCAACTTAGGGAAACCGTGTCACAGGTTGTACGCGAGAGCACGGTACAGGTAGGCCCAAACATTTATCTTGAAAATTATAACGTAAAAGCGCATTATTCACGATGTATTTTTTTTACCTCTCACGTTGATCATATGGGTTTTTCAAAAAATTTCATTGCACCCCCTCGTGATTTGCCATGAGCACGTATTGACATTTCGTAAATCGTGCATAATTGGTATCTAATTTAACTCCAATTATCTCCTTCTCCCAGTGTTTCCATTCTTCTCTGTATCCCTAACTTATCCTTATCGCGAATGTTATAACATTAAATCATGGAAAAACGGGCTTTTTTTTAGAACAAACCGTTTCTCGTCGAGCCTCTGGACTTTGAGAGTTTTGTCTCCAAGAACAAAACTCTTTTGCAAAATGATCCCCAACGAGAGCTATTGCTCTATCCTCCGGATGACATTTCCGTAAGTTGAGTACTCCTCTTGTTTTTCTTATCACTCGAGATAAGCCCTACACGCCATAGACCGGATTTCCTTGAAATTATACGGTCGAGATAACTTCCTTGGAATTTTATGCTTAGCCATGCCAAACCGAATGTATTACTCATGAATTATTAATTGTTTAACGATGGATTACTTATGAATTAATTATGAAAATTTGTAGCAACAAGTTTTTATGGAATTAATCGGCAATTTTAATCATCGATTAGGTTTTAAATAAAAATTTTAATCCAAACAAAGAATTGTAATTTAAAAATTCTAATTGGATGATAGAAATTGAATTTTAAAAAAAATTGAATTTTATAATTCGAAAATTTCAATTTTGTGGTTTTGCCCGTATCAGAGAGATGGGCAAAATTTGATAAGCTGAGAATTTCTTTTTATGCAATTATTTGACCGGATAAGATTTATAGTAAAATTCCCTGTAGAATAAAAGTGCAATAAAAATAATGTTGTATTCAATTATTAAGATGAAAATTTCGATAATTATGTGTGGCTGGAAAAATTAATGTTTCTCCGTCTCAATTTCTATTCTGGAAAAAATCGAATTTGGCAATAATATTTTATAAATTCTTATAATAAATTGGCGTAGCATTGATCATAGATTTTTTTTTTATAAAAAAATCGTTGATGAAAAAGTATTAAACGTATTATGTAGCATGAAATTGTAGTGAACAAAAACTCTCAACATCCGATCAAAAATTAAAACTTCAATATTTTTCCATGTGCAAACAATTTATTTTTTTCACAAATATAATTGACCAGAAATGTTGTCACAGCTGGATGCCTTGCATTCTTACGTACTTTTCTTTAAGAATGAAAAAAAAGTGAAACTTTCGATTTTTTTTTTTGCACATTCGCCGTAGCTTTTTGAGTTATAACTTCAAAAAATTTTATTGAAAAAGAAAATTCACACAAGTTTGATATTGTATCCGATACGAACGAATTAATTTTTCTCCATCTTGTTGGTAAAATTGAAAAAAAAAAAAAAAAAATTGAATTACCGAAAAAGGCGTTGTCTCGCAAAGTCAAAATTATATTTGCGAAAGAGAGTACACGCAGGGACCAAAAATAGCGGAAAAAAAATCATGAAAACTAAGCACCTATCGTTCGTATAGATATAAAAAATAAATTCACATATTCTTTGTGCAGCAAGTTGTTCTGCCAAAAAGGCATAGAACTACAGTGCCTGTTGTTCAAAATATTTTGGAGACATCGGAGGGAGGCGAGACGCTTCTGACCAAAGAATGTCTTCGAACTTACTCCTCCAATTGGAATCTCGTTCACTACAAGTATTCCGCCTACGGGGGAACTTACACGGAACTGCCAAAGTACAAAGATCTTTTGAACGTTCGCTTTATTCATTTATTTTTACCTTTAACAATAGTACCATAAATGAGGGATGAAATCAACGGAAACTAATAGCTCCGTAAATGAACAGAAAAACTATGCGCCCGGTGTATGAAGGGAGCCTTAAGCCCGATAGGGCAAGGCAGGTGCCCCCATCAAGTACCAAGCAGTACCATAAATGCGATTTCATTTTAAAAAAGAGAATTTGCGATTGCAATAAATTATCATTTCAACAAATTGATTGAACGTCATGCGTCAACATACCTGAAAGTTTTATTTAAAAAAAAATAAAAATAAGTCCATTTAAATATACATTAGGGTGTTTAAAAAAAAAAACATTGCCAATTAACGTCAGAACAAACAAATTTGAGACCATGAGGATTGTATTTTCAATTAAGAAAAAAGAATTTAATTAGATGAATTTTTATCTATTCCTAATTTCTAATTTTTTATAAAAAATTCTAAACAATTTTAGGTTCAACATTTTTTTTTCTGACACCATCGTGTTTGAAATGAAAATATAGATCGATTTTATTCATGAAAATAATTTTTCGATTAAAAATTGTTTATAAATTGTCATAAACAATTGATATGTGGTAAAATTTTTTTTTTTTTTCGTGATAATTTTTTTCTCTTGACTCAAATACGTACTTCATCGTTCTTTATTCTCTTGCTGAAATAGAAAATTATTAGTCTCAGGGATGATCGTATATAAGCAAATTTATTTACCTTTAAAACAATTTTTCCCCTGTGACTGTGCAAAAAAAACGCAAAATATCATTTATTTATTTATTTTCGATAAAGATTGATGCCAACGACGCCTTTTTACACGTGGCATACGTCTTTCGGTGGAAATATATTAAATAATATATTAATATAATTAATTATTATAATAAAATATATTAAATACACATTAGGGTGTTTAAAAAAAAAACATTGCCAACTAACGTCAAAACAAACAAATTTGAGACCATGAGGATTGTATTTTGAATTAAGAAAAAAGAATTTAATTAGATGAATTTTTATCTATTCCTAATTTCTAATTTTTTATAAAAAATTCTAAACAATTTTAGGTTCAACATTTTTTTTCTGACACCATCGCGTTTGAAATAAAAATATAGATCGATTTTATTCATGAAAATAATTTTTCGATTAAGAATTGTTTATAAATTGTCATAAACAATTGATATGTGGTAAAATTTTTTTTTTTCGTGATAATTTTTTTGTCTTAACTCAAATACGTACTCCATGGTTCTTTATTCTCTTGCTGAAATAGGAAATTATTAGTCTCAGGGATGATCGTATATAAGCAAATTTATTTACCTTTAAAACAATTTTTCCCCTATGACTGTGCAAAAAAAAACGCAAAATATCATTTATTTATTTATTTTCGGTAATGATTGATGCCAACGACGCCTTTTTACACGTGGCATACACGTCTTTCGGTGGAAATCAGTCACTAAAAGTAATATATTGCGCTTGATTACTTTTAAATCATTAAAGTTTTTTTAAATTTGAAATACAATCCCCATTGTCTCAAATTTTTCGTTCCAAAAAGTTCGTCATAGACGTTAATTGGCTGTTATAATTAGAAACGTCCAATGAGCTTCCACTTGAGCTACGGAGCTCTCTCTTTGCGAGGATGTTTTTTTTTTCATCAAAACTCAAGTTTTGAGGGGTGGAAGCATGAAAAATACAATTTTTTTTAAATACCCCAATGTATATATATATATATATATATTTAAAAAAACAAAAATCCAATAGCAAGAAGATTAATAAAAAATTGATATTACCAGATTGACAAAAACCGACGCACTGAGAGAAGAGATTTACGAGATAGACACGGAGGTGGATCAGGTGGACGAGGATCTGACGAGAAACGACGATATAACGAAGGAGGGATATCTCATGAAAGGGCCGGAAATCGGCAGTACCGATCGAATGTTCGTGAACATCGGCTCGAAATCGTTCAAGCGGCGTTTTTGCCATTTACGCCAGGAGGTCGACGGTACATACATCCTCGAGCTGTTCAAGGATGAGAAAAAAGGCGAGGCAAAAACGACGATAGTCATGGATTTTTGTATCGAAGTTGTGAGAAATTCGAAACGCGGACGTTTCTGCTTCGAGCTTAGAATGAGCGGTACCGCGCCAAAATCTTACAGTCTCGCAGCTGAAAACGAAGCTGATATGCAGGATTGGCTTTTGAAATTGTCATCCGTGCTTCAGCATTACAAGCAACAGGAGGAAAAACGCGCCGCTTCGCTGGAGAGAGCATCAAGCGTAACGCCGCCATTGCCGCAGCCTCCGCAAGTTTACGGCACCCTCAAGGGTCTCGAGCAAAGTATGAATCCTCAGTTGATAAAATATTCGCGCGAAACGGACACGAGTATATTGCTCGCGAGACGGGAAAATCGCAAGCGTCTTTTCGCCCTCTTTCGGCACTCGTCGCACGTTAGAACGCCCCTTGAAAATCCATCCGAGGCCAGCGTCGATCCCTACAGGGAACAATTTCGTCAGCGTATATACGTCAAATGCGAAGCACTGAAATTTCGCCTTCAAGCGCCGATCGACGAGAAAGAATCTCTTTGCCAGGTCGAGCCTTATTACACGACACTTTGCCTTTTCGACGCGAGATACTCGCGCAAATTGTCGGAAAATTTTCACTTTGACGTTAATCACGAGTCCGTTCGCGATATGACCGATGAAACGAGTCCCGACGGTAACGTCACCGTTGAAAATGATAATAACGATTTGCCGGATGATCTTCGTGGTATACCCTCGAATTGGCTGAAAAATCCGAAACAAGCGATATTCAGTATAAGCAATCCGCATCCGGATATATTTCTGGTCGTACGAATCGAAAAGATTCTACAGGGTAGCATTTATCAAACTTCCGAGCCTTATCTACGCGCGACCAAGGATCCACGATTGGGACTCAAAGTACACAAACAAGTCCGAGCTACGTGTCAGAGGTACGAAACTGTTTTTTTTTTTTTTTTTTTTTTTTTTTTTTTTTTTTTTTTTTTTTTTTTTTTTTTTTTTTTTGGAATAAAAAACGTTATCCAATGTCAAAAGACGAGAGACAAGCTGTGATGGAAATATTAGAGAGACAGGGTACTCGAATTTGGAGATAATTCAAATATATTGGGCTTAAAGTATTCGTGAAGATGAGATTTCCGATAAAAAGCGTCACGACTGTTTCGCATGGTTTTTAATTTAATTAAAAAAAAAATTATTATTCATTTTTATTTTTCTATGCATTTGCATTTTATTTATTATTATATTTATTATTATATTATATTATTATTATTATTATTATTATTTATTATATTGCCTTGGGCATTGGGGAAACTGTGAAAAACCCGTACCGATACGAACGGCTCTGTTGTTATTCCGATTTCCCGGTATAGAGACTCACTGAAAGGGAGCAACTATTTTTGGGAGACCGAAAAATTAGGTGATTTTTGAGATTTTTTTTTAACGTGAAAAAAAAAAACAACGGAAATTTCCCAAATTCTGAAAATAATTCATTCGTGTTTCTATAAATCTCTGGTAATTTTTTCAACTAATTAATTAAAGTGTTATCCGCTGTGTCCCTTGGCATATCTTTTCATGCAATTTGCGGGAATTGTGCAGCTCGCAATTCGCATCTGGAGTTACAAAAAAAAAAATTTTCTACAGACATGTCTTTTTAAGAACATGAATCTACATTTTGAAGAAAAAATCGAAAATTGAACGTTTGAACGTGTTTGAACAAAAAATTATCGATTTTTAGCATATTTTTTTACGGCATTTTGCAATAACAAATATTTTTTAAAAAAATCCAATCTTTCCAACTTTAAGTTCGTCTTTCAATAAATTATTTTATGTAAACGCGTTTCAATTTTGAAGATGACCGATCAATTTAGTTTTTGAGATATGAGTCCCGCAAATTGAAAAAAAAAACATATCGTTTCACAGAAAAACACATTTAAAGTTTCACAAACGAAAAAGTCAAAGTCAAATGTGATTAACGAAGCGATAAAGTGTCTCGGCGATTAATCATCAGCGATTCCCGTACCGTTTTGAAGTTTTCATGATTCTTGAGATATTTTGCTAACGATTTATGAAATGGAAAAAAAAAAAAAATTGATTTTTTGAAGCATCCAAAGTGGTTTCTCCCCTAAAGTGTCTATATCCATGGTCTCAGTTAAACCGGCCTCTCCGCTCACCGATCGATGCGCCAGCCGTTGCACGGCTGAGCGTTGGTTAGAAAAAAAAAAAAAAAATTAATTAGTCGATTGAATCATTTTCCTAAATAAATATTTTATCTAGAAACGGCAATTGATTGTATTTTGTATATTATCGATCGATTGCTTCAATCTTATTGATTCTCCTCCCCAATGTTCAAGAATTGTTAAATTTTGTTCAAAATCTTTTTATGCCCCATACTTTTCTATTTGATGTCACATCGCCGGATTCTTTCGTCCACGATATTCGTTCGTAGAGTCGCAATCTCGATCCTCAAAATTTTTCAGATTGGGCAATTATCGAATGCCATTCGCTTGGGCGGCGAGGCCCCTCTTCAGGCTCTACAGCAACGAGCTCGATACGTCGTCCGATTTTCCCGCCATATACAGACAAGAGGGGAACAAGATACGCGACGATGAGATACTCAAGTTGCTCTCCGAGTACAGAAAGTGAGCGAAAAAAAAAAAGAATTTTAGCATTTTTTTTTAATTCTCCTTTATTCGCGACTCTCAACGATACATCAATCTTGTCTCATCAGACCCGAGAAGCTCAACAAATTGACCGTTATACCAGGATGGCTAAAGTTACATATCGAGCCGTTATCCGAACTTCCGGAGAGTGAGTCAACGAATTGGGGATAAATTCCTCGTAAATTGAATGATTTTTGTTTTTATTATTATTATTTTTTTTTTTTTTTTTTTTTACTAAAATTCCATTTTTTTTCGCAGATTCTTTGACAACGTCATTGATTCCATTGAAACCATTTCCATTGCCGCCCGTTGCCAAGCCAACCATCGAGATCGCCGAGTTCGAGAGCTCGTCGGAGAGGGCCGTTCATCCGTACACGACCTACGTAAATCATCTGTATGTATATCCGCAGTCGCTGATTTTTGATAGTCAGAAAATATTTAGCAGAGCCAGAAATATAGCCTGTGTCGTCGAATTGCGCGATGACGATAGCGACGATGCTCAGCCGTTGCGGGTGAGAATTTTTTTTTTTTTTTTTGCAAATCTTAACGATCTTTATAACGATTCACGATCGGGAATCCTGTTGTTTTTATTAATGTAATCCTCGTGCTAAAAATAGGGCGAAAAAGTTTCCTGTGTACCGCGTGATAAAATATAGGCTGTGGCTGCTCGTACGGTAACCCCGTACGAATAATGCAAAATCATTCGTACGGATATATAAGTCCCGGTATGATTGAACACCATATCCGGACGAATAATAATGCACAATTATTCGTACGGATATGAGTCCTCGGTAAAGCGTGAATTATTCGAGTTTTGTCTGTTCTCTTCCACGGACCGCTGGTCCATTCGATGAAAAATCCGCCATCAACGTATAACCACTTTATGCACCTATTACAATTGCCGAACTGATGAATTGTCAACGAAAGAAAAATAGGACAACTCGTCGTCAAATAATTCGCGTTTTACTGCACGATTTAGTCATTTAATTACATATCCGTACGAATAATTGTGAATTATTCGTCCGGATATGGCGTTCAATCATACCGGGACTTATATATGTACGTAATAATTTTGCATTGTTCGTACGGTTACGTTATTGGCCTACATTTAATTACATATCCGTACGAATAATTGTGAATTATTTGTCCGGATATGGCGTTCAATCATACCGGGACTTATATCTGTACGTAATAATTTTGCATTATTCGTACGGTTACGTTATTGACCTACATTTAATTACATATCCGTACGAATAATTGTAAATTATTCGTCCGGATATGGTGTTCAATCATATCGGGACTTATATTCGTAGGAATAATTTTGCATTATTCGTACGGTTACGTTATTGACCTACATTTAATTACATATCCGTACGAATAATTGTGAATTATTCGTCCGGATATGGTGTTCAATCATACCGGGACTTATATCTGTACGTAATAATTTTGCATTATTCGTCCGGATACGTTATTGACCTACATTTAATTATATATCCGTACGAATAATTGTGAATTATTCGTCCGGATATGGTGTTCGATCATACCGGAACTTATATCCGTACGTAATAATTTTGCATTATTCGTACGGTTACCGTACGAGCAGACACTTCGTAAAATATACACGGCCCTTAGTGGTCATATGCAGCGTATTTTTGATTGAGTCTGTACAGAAATAACTGTTACACATGGAACCGTGCATATTCAGATACATTCAAATCATAGAATATGCAGCTTGCGCGTCGAATTTTCATTCGTATTGCATTATTTTTGTGATCGTCGTTCGTAAACGAAACGGTTAATAATTTTGTTCTTTTTTTCCGAACATGTGAATAATAATCTTCTCCTGTATACAATTTTTTTTAATCAAAATGCGTTTAGTTGTAATATTTAAAAAAAAAAAAAACCGTGCTAACTTTGACATTGAATATCTCGAGTTGGGAACGGTCAATCTGCATGAAATTTCACGAGAAGTTGGGAAGCATTCTCTTCGTCCACAATAAATTTCAACAAATTCTCATTGGAAACGCATTTTTGCACGAGGACTACCTTAACGCCATAGTCTGATTCCATTTTCACGATTTACGGATCAATTTGACGATCATTCCTGATAGAGTATGTGTATATATATATATATATATATATATATTTTTTTTTTTTCGTACTTCAGTGCATATATGGAAAACCAGGCTCTCAATTATTGTGCGTCAGGGCGAATTGTGCTGTACTGCATCACAACGCTGTACCCTCTTGGTACGAGGAGATCAAGATGAGATTACCCACGAAGCTTCATGCTAAGCATCATCTTTTGTTCACCTTTTATCACATAAGTTGCAATATGAACAAGAAGAAGGAAATTGGGGTTGAAAATTGCGTCGGTTATGCCTGGGCAATTTTATTGCACAAAGGACGGTGAGTTTCGAAAATTTTTCAAACAATTATACGGCTTATAGGTTCAAAATATCCTGCTATATTCGTTAATTTATCGAAAAATTTACGTAATTTTGGATCCTTGGAGATTCAATTCGAACGAATTTCGTGTGAATTTTTTTAGCACTCCGCAATGGAATAAAAATATGAAGAAAAAAAAAGTCAACCCCATTTGGAAAATCCTAAAAACTTTGATTTTCAGCAATAATAATGTCGAAAATTCGTTGAAAAATCGGTTTAAAAAAACGTTGTTAAACGAATCATCAGACAGTTTTTTTTTCTCCTTTTTGGGTCAATCGAATTCGTTGATGCTTTTTTTTATTTCGATTTTCGAATTTTTTTTAAAGCTGTATGTACTATTCATTCAATGAAAAAATATCCGAAATTTAAAACTTTGCGCTCACTTCTCAACATGACGAATGGAAATTCTGAAGAAATTCTCACGTATTGAAAAAAAAAAAAAACGAAAAATTAATTCTATCCGATAAAAAAAATAAATTTTACCGATTATTCGTCGAACGATTTTTTTCATACGAATTTGTTAATAACTTTTTAACCGTTGAGCATGAATGTTTCAAATATTTGCAATATCGTTGATTTTTTATCCTTCGAATTTTTCCGATGAGATCAAACTTTTGTTTGGAAATGCATACGCGAAGCATCTTTAACGACATTTATCGAATTTTGAAAACATGAAAAATCTTTTTTTTTTTTTTTTTTTTTTTTTTTAAATTAGATTGAACGTCGATATGGAAACCAATATCCAAATATTGCCTGTAGCGACTCATCTGCCTGCGGGATATCTCGCGATTCAACCTCTTGGACTGGGAAAAGGGGTAAACAAAAAATCCATCGCTCCCATCTGACTTTTAGTCAAGCAAAACATTATAAAAGTTTTTTTAAATTTTTTATTTTTATTAGAACGCCGGTCCAGATATCACGTGGATCGACGCGGAGCGTCAGATATTCACCGTGTCATTTCAGCTTATATCGACTGTATTCACGCGTGATCCGCATTTGCACAATTTTTTCGTTCACGCCGAACGAATGCTGGACACAAAACCATCGTCCGTACCGTCCGATCTGGAGACTTGTAAAATTCTCAAAGCCGCTCATGCGATAGAATTGGTTACGGCAATAACGTTCTTTCCGACCATAATCAATCAATTGTTCGCACTTTTGACCTGTAACACGAGCGATGAAGTTGGCCTGTACATCATCAGAGTTCTCATTCACACGATAAATCTCGTGCATCAGGCAGGCCGAAAGGAAATAATCCAGGCTTACGTGAAGGTAAACCAAAAAAAAATTGACGCGCGAGCTGAATTTGTTTTTCAAATTTTTATTAAATTACTATTTTTTTTGTTTTTTTTTTTTTTTTTTTTTTCATTGCATTAATTTGAATAATAATTAATAATTTTCAAATGAATATAATAAACAATTTGTATAATATAATACTTGTATTATTATCATTATTTTAATACTAATTGTAATTAATTTTTAATTTTTCAAAGATTTTATCGAAAAAAAAAAACATTTCATTTACCAATTTATATATATATATATATATATATATATATATATATATATATATATATTTTATTTTCTCGATATAAGTTTGTCTTCGTGCCACCAAAGACGCGAAATCACGGTGCAACGGTTCACGAACAGCTGGCCAAATATTTGCCCTCTTTGCTAAAGCCGAGCAACACCGATTTTCTGGTCGTCGATAAATTCATGCATCATTCAAGTTTTTTCTTCGAAATAATGGTGAAAAGCATGGCACAGCACATGCTGACAACCGGAAGAATCAAAGTGAGAAAATTTTAAATTAACGCTCGGAATCAATTCGCGAAGAGGGATCGAATAATAATCGTTTATTTTCGCGGGCAGATGCATCGACACGAAAGATTTTCTCAACAGTATCAGAGCGAGATAAGAAAACTCCTGGAAGTCATAACGCCGTATCTCATGAACAAATACAAGGAAATGCCAGTCGAGACGCACGAATTGAACAAAAGTTTGGCCCTATTTTTGAAGGTATTTGAAAAAAGTTTTTTTTTTTAACTTTATTCCACAAATTAGGAATGAGCAAATTCGCTTCCTGCCAATTATTATTATTTTCTTTATTTTTTTTTTACAAAAAGCTCTCTCAATCGTCCCATTAATTTTAACTTAAGGATATTCCTCCGTTATATCGATATAGTGTAAGACTTGAAATTTTTACAGCCTATCAGTGTTTTAATTCCCAAAACGTGTGTGCAAAGATGCGAACTTGTCGAATTAGGCTTCTTTTTCAGAATAAAATGCTGGAGTTTTTTTTTTTTAGCGTCTTTTCATAGTAAATGGCAGCAATAATAACTTATAAAATGTGCATTATTGTCCCTCTCGACATTTTGGCAAGGGAAAAATTGAAACACTGAATATTTGGCACTTTGTGTTGCTTCAACTCGAAACGCTGCTCAAACTACACGTAATGGAGTAAAATTGCTCATAAATCATTTTCTAGGTAATTAAATTCTCTATAAAAAAGTCTGCAATGGCATACATCTAAAGTTAATAACTTAGGCGTGGCAGGCGTTCAAAATTGTAAAAATCGTTAAAAAAAAAAAACCAATTCAATTAGGTGGCTTTATTTGAATTTAGTTATAAATAAAGTTTTTAGGCAGTAATGGCCTTGAATTTTCTAAGCATTTTATGAGTTTTTAAGCATTTTTTATTCAACGCTAACGCGGTGATATGTAATTTAACAACTAATGGGTCTGCTATTCTGCGATTTCACAAAAATCACACTTTCTCGTCACACGCCACTTCGGACACCTCCCACTCATCCGCTATTGACTTTTCATACATTCTGTCGGAGACTTTTTTACATAAAATTTAATTCTCTACAAAATTGTGCTCGTGCAATTTGGCTCTATCTTGAATAGTTCGGACAGCGTTTCGAGTTGAAGCTCGGAAAACGTGAATTTTGAATTTTTTTTTTTGCAACATAAACGTTAATATTTCAAAAACTTACAGGAGTATATTGCTATAATTTTTATACGTTGTTATCGATATAATTTATCATCGAAATAGCGTTGAAACGAATCGTCACAGTTCTAATTCTGATTTCGAGAACATAAGTTGACCGGCCAGGATGAGTGAGAATTTGACGTTGGCACCACTGAGCCCTGCACCCTCGGACGATTCGTCCCGCAAACAGAGTAACCTCCTTAACACCTCCTTAAGAACCTTCTGTTTTTTTTTTCCCCCATATAATTTTCCATTTATTCGAAAAACTAAACAAAATTCTGTCATTTTTTTTTTTGTTCACTCGATATGAAATAATAATAAAATTGAATGAGAAATGAAGTTCGACAATTTGCTCAAACTTCTTTTATTTTTTTTTTTTTCATCAGAAATGTCTCACGTTTATGGATCGTGGATTCGTTTTTCGTCTGATCAAGAGCTACATGGACAATTATTCACCGGGTGATCCGCGTACTTTGCAAGATTTCAAATTCACATTCCTCCAGATAATATGCTCTCACGAGCATTACGTCTCCTTCAATCTACCGATGATGCAGACACGCGTAACGAGCAAAGGTAAAAAAATTTTTTTTTTTTTTTAAGTAAAAAAAAACTTATTTTATCTCAATATAGAATATTATAACGTAATGCAAAAATTTTATGCCTTTGCCTCGAAGATACCGAGCAAGAGACAGATTGCGATGGTACGTTGTGGCACGATGATAAAAGCTGTTTCCTATGGTTTCCATAGCCTATAATACAATAGGAGTTGGTCACGTGTTCATCAATATTTAATAATTTATGTTTTTTTTTTAATCTTTTTTTTTTCGTTACAACTAGAAACGATAGTGTTCTTTATCAATGAATGGCACTTTTTGAACGTTTTTTTGGATTTTTAGCACATTGGTGTTTCACCAGTCCTTTTTTTTTCTCTCTCTCTCTCTCTCTCTCAATATATTAGCACAAGGAATTTTTTTTATGTGATAAACCCGGAGAGCTGATATCGAAAATAAAAATAATTAATCGGCTGCTTTGAACTCATTTTTCAGATTACATAAACGAGTATTGCCTGTCGCAAGATTTTTGCAAGCATCACTTTCTGGTCGGTCTTCTTCTTCAAGAAGTGAAAACGTCCCTCAACGAGGTCGTCCAGATACGAAAAGTCGCGATCGTCACGTTGCGCGATCTTCTGGCGAAGCACGAGCTCGACGACCGTTATCAGAACAAGGTTTGACGCGCCAAATTTTTCTCTCGACGTATCCACGAAATGACAAATCGAGGAAAAACAGAAAAAAAAAAAAAAAAAAAAAAACTTCGTCCTTTTTTTCCGAATTAAAATTTGTGGAATAAATTTGGAATTTGTGAAAGCCTTTTGAATTGCTTTAACGCGATCGGCAGGGACAGCTCAGCCGAATAGCTTCGATCTATATCCCATGGTTGGGAATCGTTCTGGAAAATCTTCATCGTCTTCAGTCCGTCCAAGAGGTCAATAACGCTGCCGAGTCGGAGAGAAATCACGACAATGGAGTATCGAGCAGTAATTCGTTTGTCGTCAACAAAGATTACAATGCTCCAGCTGGCGCTAACGAAACACCAAAATCTATTCACAGGTAAAACAAAAAAAAAAAAGAATAGCCAACAACGAAAAAAAAAAAAGCGAATAAATCCAATTTTACGCGACGTTGAATCATTAAAAATGAATTTTTTTCCCAGATTCACTCATCATCTTGACTCTCAATCACCGATTCGTGCGTCGATGCAGCTTCGCGATTCGACGTATTTCGCGGCGATTGCCGGTCAAGGAATGGCGAACGGTTACTCGTGCGCGAGCATCGAATCGAATGCCTCGACAATGTCGAGCGCTTCGCATTCTCATGTCTCCCAGGAAACGACGATTGTCCGTGAACCCATGGAGAACGGCTGCTCCGAGCTCAAAGGAGGACACTCAAGATCGCTCAGCGTTACGCAAACATCACCGAGATTCGACAAGCTACAGTCGTCCGAGATGAAAGATCTGCTCCTGTGCTTTTTATTCGTCATAAAGTATCTCGGTGATCATCGTATAATCGCTTGGTGGCAACAGTGCTCGGACGCTGAGATCCTGAGCTTTTTCACCGTCATCGAGTAAGCATTCCGAAAATTATTTCATTCGCGCCACGCGGGGAAAATTATTTCACTCGCGCTGCGCGGTGAAAATTATTTTGCTCGCACTGCGCGGGGAAAATTATTTCACTCGCGCTGCATTGCGAAAATTATTTCATTCGCGCTGCCGGGGAAAATTATTTTGCTCGCGCAGCGCGGGGAAAATTATTTCACTCGCGCTGCATTGCGAAAATTATTTCATTCGCGCTGCCGGGGAAAATTATTTTGCTCGCACTGCGCGGGGAAAATTATTTCACTCGCGCTGCACGTGGAAAACTATTTTACTCGCGCTGCGCGGGAAAAATAATTTCACTCGCGCCGCGCGGGGAAAATTATTTCACTCGCGCCGCGCGGGAAAAATAATTTCACTCCCACTGAGCGGGGAAAATTATTTCACTCGCGCTGCGCGGGAAAAATAATTTCACTCCCACTGAGCGGGGAAAATTATTTCACTCGCGCTGCGTGGGGAAAATTATTTCACTCGCGCTGCGCGGGAAAAATAATTTCACTCGCACTGCGCGGGGAAAATTCTTTCACTCGCGCTGCGCGGGAGAATTATTTCACTTACGCTGCGCGGGGAAAATTATTCCACTTGCACTCTGCAGGGAAAATTATTTCACTCGCGCTGCGCGGGGAAAATTATTTCACTCGCACTGTCCCCCAAGCGGAGGGAATTTTCGCGAAAAAAAAATATTTTTATTTCAAAAGGATTTTTGTGTGGTGTATGAATTTTGAGCGGGGGGCTTGAGAGAATACGGCGAAAAAAGTTATGAAATTTTGAGAATTTTTTTTTTCTCAGGGAAATAATTGCGTGTGCGTAATGAAATAAGGTCGTAAGCGCCAAAAAAAAAAGCGATTTTAGTGCCATAAGGTCGTGTAATTTTTGTTTTTTTTTCCCCTGTCATTTGTTGTAAAAATGATTAAAACGCACAAATAATTTTGAAAGTTAGGAATTTTAAAACGTAAAAGCAGAAAGTCGTATTTCGGCGGATATGAACTTCTGGTTATAGGTTTTCTTTTTTTTTTTCTTTTTTTTTTTCTTTTTTTTTTTAATTTACGGCGTATACGACTTTCTGTTTTTAAGTTTTCAAATTCCTAATTTTCAAAATTATTTGTGCGTTTCAATCATTTTTACAACAAATGACGGAAAAAAAAAACAAAAATTACACGACCTTATGGCACTAAACATTTTTGATCGTCGAATTGTCGCCAAAATGGCAGAGTCATTGGCTGACCTCGAATCGGTGGGAAAGATGGAGCGAGTAATTCTTCTCCGATAAGTAAAAAACAAAATTATTTTTAATTCGCATATATATTTATAATCGATAAACTACCAAAACCCCAAAAAAATCGTTAAATCATATCGATCGTCGAGCTTGAACGAAAAAGTGTCCATTTTTACAAGCATTTCTTTTCTTTATTCGTGCAATAAAAATGGTATAAACTTTTTTTTTTACCAATGTTCTTATTAGTTCATTTGGGATAGTTTTCAATGCTCTAGTGAATGAACTTTGGTTTGGGTCGACAGGTCAAATAGTTTTTTTTTTGCTATTGCATTCGGCTCGACGCTTCCCTCTTCCCGGATCTGTACCTACCAAAATATTTCGAACTGATCTTTAAAACTTGCGGAACATATTCTCCAATAGTTTAACTATCGATCAATGAAAAAAAAAAACACGCGATTTTTTGATATTCTGGATTAAAAAATTTTTTTTTTTTTTTTATAAAAATTTATCAATATTTGACATTATTTATTGGCATCAGCGTAAATCCCGATTTTAGAAACGTCCTTTGCCGGTGTTCGACATTTTGAATTGTCAAGAGAAAAACAAAACAATAAAATTTTATGAACAATGAAAATGCAAATTACCAACGATCTTTTGAATTTTTTCCAGAATGAGTTTGCACGACTTCAAGTACATCGGGAAACGGCAGATCGCGTCAAATGCCACGAGCGGTAGCGGAAAACCGCGACCGGTGAAAGCCATGACATTGCCGGCGAGAATGGCACCGCCTGATTTTACATCCGAGAGCCCGGGAACCGGAACGCTTCAGCCTCAAAATACCGCGGCACGCGAGAGCCTCGTCGAGGACGAAAGTGGCAAATTTCATCAGGCTCAGCTCGAGGCAAACATGGCTACGGAAATCGGCCTTATCGCGCTCGATTGCCTGGGCCTTTTTTGCATTCATTTCAAGGTAAGACGATAAATTGAACAATCCAAAACAAAAAAAAACATCCGTGATCTCGATTTAGCAAAAAAAAAAAACTTTTTTTCATGTCGGGCAATTCAGAATATACTCCTCGCTGACGAAGGTGAAAATCCGGTGATGCAAAAGCTCTTCACGATCTATCTGTCTTTTCTCCAAGTCGGCCAATCCGAGACTCTCCTGCGACACGTTTTCGCTGGATTACGAGCATTTATCAACAATTATTCCATCGCATTGTTCCAAGGTACGCGGAAAAAAAAAAAAAAAAAATATATTCAAAAACAATATTTACGATTAAATGCAAAAGAAAAATACAAAATTTCATTAATCCGATTGCCGGAAATCTTATCTACCGAGTAATTTATTCAAAAAATTGTCATTTATGAATATTTGATTTTTTTTTTTTTAAATTCGATTTTACACTTATCAGATATCCGGTATCGTTCGTGCGACGTTTATAGTTTTTTTTTTTTGTACGTTTATTTTTTTATCAATCGGACACCATTGTAACTCGGGGCGGGAAGGGGGGGGGGGGAGATATTACGTTACATAAAACGCATTCTTGAACGTCAAACAGGCAGCGCTGTATTTTGCGGACGTTTGTGTTACGAGTTGCTGCGATGCTGCAACAGTAAATTGAGCTCGATCAGGCAAGAATCTTGCGCTCTTCTGTATCTCCTGATGCGCAGCAATTTTGAATTTACAAGCAGAAAAGGATTGACGAGGGTACATTTACAAGTGAGCAAAGTGAAATTGTGACTAAACGGAGGGGAAAAAAAAAAAAAAAATCGTATGCAGATATCGGAAATTACGTGTTTCTCGTTTATTTCATTATCGAACAGGTGATAATTTCCGTATCGCAAATGCTGGGCAACGTGATAGGTTTGAACAACTCGAGATTTCAAGAATCATTGTCGCTCATAAACAGTTATGCCTCGTCCGACAAAGTTATGAAAGGCACGGGTTTTCCGGTCGAAGTCAAGGATCTTAACAAGAGAATAAGAACCGTTCTAATGGCGACGGCGCAGATGCGCGAGCACAGCAACGATCCCGAGATGCTCGTCGATCTTCAGCACAGTTTGGCAAATTCTTATGCCAGTACACCGGAGCTTCGGCACACCTGGCTGGAAGCAATGGCGAGAAATCATGCGAGAGATGGGAATTATTCCGAGGTAATGGAATTTCAATAAAAAAAAATTTTTAAAAAGCATGAAAAAAAAAGAACAGGAAACTTGCAATTCTCGTTATTTTATTTCGCTCATCAAGCTCTGCATGAGCAGGATAGGATTTTTAATTTTGGCATTCTCATGGAGGATGTGATCGAGATAAAAAAAAAAGCAATGTGGAATTTTCTAATTTGCATGATTTTTTTATTTTTTTTTTTTTATTTTTACAAGTTTCGAGAAATTCGTTTTGTTATAAAATTTCAACGACTTTATTGGATCTTGAAACTTAAAACCGGACATGGCTCGCGCTTGGCCTATTTTTGTGTAATATGGGCAGCTTGATATCCGCAAATTTCCCCGAGAGCTACTCGAAAATTGCACATGCTGGAATATCCGATAAACGCGCATACGGATTTTTCTCGAAAAAAAAAAAAAAAAAAAAACTGGAAATTCCATAACTTTCGAACGCCATTGGTCAATTTTATTCCAAATTCAATAGCGAACATTGTTCAGTGACAGTCCACTTGTGCACAAAAGTTCAGCCAGGTAACTCGAAAATTTCACGAGTTATCCTCTCAATAGACATTTTTATGAGGAAGCAGCATCAGGTTATTTTTAATAATAATAAATAATAAACAGTAATATATATATATATATATATTAGGGTGTGTCGAAAATGGAATTTTTTTTTCGCTCCTACCACTCAAAACTTTAGGTTTTGACATTGAAGAGGACCTCGTTCAAGGAGGGCGCTGTAGCTTGAAGTTCAGAGGTCTCTCAACGAGGATTCAGGTTTTCCATCTGATTAACACGTAAAAAAAAAAATGTTTTTCGTTCAAAATGATGTCAGGCAATCCAAAAATTGGCGATTTCTGCGTTACTTGGCTTATTTGAAAGCATGACTCATCCCCTAAACGATGATAGGTCGTTTTTCGACTTACCTAGTTCCAATTTTTTTTTACGCCACTTTTTCGATCACTATAGTCACTTTTTCAAGTTCACAAAGTCTCCAAGGTATCAATGAGTCCAAAATGAATTTCTACAAGTATCGATTGTTGATTCCAATATAAATAACCAATTCCAAAAATTGGTAAAACATACAAAATTTATCAAAATAAACATCGTTTTTTTTTTAAATAAAATTGAAGATACGGAAATACGGAATTCAATTTTATTCGAAAAACCATGTTTATTTTGAGAAATTTTGTATGTTTTACCAATTTTTGGAATTCGTTATTTATATTCGAATCAACAAAATCGATACTTGTAGCAATTCATTTTGGACTCATTGATACTTTGGAGACTTTGTAAACTTGAAAAAGTGTCTATTGTGGTCGAAAAGTGGTGTAAAAATAAAATTGGAACAAGTTAAGTCGAAAAACGACCTATAATCGTTCAGGGGATGAGTCGTGCTTTCAAATGAGCCAAGAAACACAGACATCGCCAATTTTTTGGTTGCCTGACATCATTTTGAACGAAAAAAAATATTTTTTACGTGTTAATTAGATGGGGAACCTAAATCCTCGTTGAGCGACCTCTAAACTTCAAGCTACAGCGTTCTCCTTGAACGAGGATTTCTTTAATGTCAAAACCTTAAGTTTTGAGTGGTAGGAGCAAAGAAAAAAAAGTCCATTTTCGACACACCCTAATATATATATATAAAATATATATAAAAAAACAAAATATATATATTTATGTTTTTTTTGTTTTTTTTTTTCGTTACAGGCTGCTTGCTGCCAATTGCACATTGCTGCTCTCATGGCGGAATATCTGAAATTGCGAAAAATGCATACATGGGGTGCCGAGCTCTTCGATGATATATCGATCAACATATCGCGGGACGAGAGAGGTTTCAAGCTTGACGTTGGTGAGATTTGTATGTTTTGCACAATGTCTTTTGTACAATTATGTACTAACGACGCATGAACTGCACTAAAACTGTTTTTTTTTTTCCCTCGCTTAACTCAGTGGTAGGATGAAAAATTCGTAGTTTTGATATTTCGTGTTTCGTATCGTCTTTGTCGTAGGCTATGAATGCTATTTGCGGAAGTTTCATCATCGAGGGACGATAAAACAATTTAAATTTCGCTTATTCGTCGAGAAAGCTTTGTTTTTGTGGAAAAAAAAAGGGCAAATTGAAAGTTGCACGTTTTTTTTTTGCCCTTTAAATATATTATTTTTATAATCGTTTTCCAATATACGAAGATTTTATTTTTTTTATAAAAAGCTTGTTAAGAATATCTCACGAATATATTTCGACGAGCTATTATCGATGTATCGATTTTGAAAAAAAAAAAAAAAAATTTCGTCCAATCGTCCCCTGATCGAGCTTCTCTGATAATTTTGCAATACAAAAATCTCGTATACTCGAAGTATACAATGAAAAAGTGATTTTTTTTTTCAGGGATTCAGGATATTCATTACAACGAGGGCCTTCTTCTCGAGCAATTGGAGACTTGCGCCGGTATGGTTGAAAAAGCCGAACGTTACGAGCTTCTTGGACATCTTTATCGTCTCATAGTGCCAATTTACGAGAGTAAACGTAATTACGAGGCATTGGCAAATTGTTACACGCATCTGGCCCAGGCTTGCAACAAAGTCGTCGAAGTGACGAAAACGGGAAAAAGATTGCTCGGAAGATTTTATCGAGTGGCCTTTTTTGGATCTGTGAGTAAAGATCTTGAATAATTTTTTTGTAATTTTTTTTTTTTTTTTCAATTTTATTCAATTTTCTTTACATCGAATTTATTTTACAGGCTTATTACGAGGAGGAACACGGACAGGAGTATATTTACAAGGAGCCAAAGGTAACGTCACTGTCGGAGATATCGGAGCGACTTTATCGCTTGTATTCCGAAAAATTTGGCTCGGAAAACGTGAAAATTATAATGGATTCGGTGCCCGTTGACGTGACGGAATTGGACGCGAAAATTGCATACATACAGGTCACTCACGTTGTACCTTACTTCGAGAAATTCGAGCTTGAGAACCGACAGACCGAGTTCGAGCTCAATCATGATGTTTCTTGCTTCATGTTCGAGACACCGTTCACGAAGGAGGGAAAAGCCCGGGGCAATCCCGAGGATCAGTGGAAGAGACGAACGATACTTACCAGTGAGTTTAACGGATATTTGCGCAATCTCGTCTCCATAAATTCATGAAAAAAAAAAAAACCAAAATTAAAAAAAAAACATATTAGAAATTTGCATAACGCTTGCTCATTATTTTGTCTCGCTCGCAAGACTTTTTCCATGTGGGCGTTTCAATTTTTTGCTATCTTCATGCAATTTGTTATCATACGATATATATTTATCACAAAACTTGCAACACATTTGAGTATTAGCCGAGAATTTCAAGATTGAAATTTGCAAATTTATTTTCCTCGAAATTTCGTACAATCATCAAACAGAGAACTTGCATTATTTTCAAACTTTTAAATTATTCGAAAGATAATTATTCAAAAACATCATTTTCGTAGGTTTTTTTTTCAGTTACTCGTCATTTTTTTTTATAAATTATACCAGCTTAAAAATTGAGTCGCATTTCAAGCGCATATCGCGTGACAGTGACGTCACAACACCTCAATGCAGCAGCGCCTCTAGCGGTAAAATTAAGAAATTCAAGCAGCTAAATCATTCCTAACCCAAAAAATCCTCGTAATTCATAAATATGTAGTCTGTAAATAGGATTCAAACATGACCAATGTACTTGAAAAAAAAAAAACCCAACTGTATCAACACCAGAAAAAGAGTTTATTTGCGTTAGGAACATCGCTAAATTTGTTCTTGGTAAATTTACAGATGTCGCTTTTTTTCATTTATCCTTGATTAATTTTTTTTTTTTTTTTTTAAGTTACAGCATACGCTGCTATGTATAATAGCTCGTGCGCCAATTATTTACTTTCGCAAATTTTTTTCACCGACGGTTAAATTTATCCGACGGATATTCAATCCTTTTAACATGGGTTATCCGGCGGATAATTAAAACTATATCCGGCGGATAACCCTATAGGTGAAAAAAATCGTGCATAACCTTATCCTAGTACCGAGGGGTGTTGTGACGTCACTCGGCCCGCAGAGCGCGTACATTTTTTACAATTTTTATATACCTCAAGATATAATAATTTACATACGTTTATTAACCAAAATATTTAACTATGAGAGAATAATAAAAAAAAAAGAGAAAATTGTTTACACGCAATTTCTCTATTCTCTCATCGAAATTTTATAAAAACAATTTCCGCCTCTTTCATTTTCATCGATACTCTCGTGGTCTTGCCCCCCCCCCCCCCCCCCCCCTCTCTAATTAATTACTCATCGTTCGTTTACCATATTCATATATTTTGCAGCACAGTATTCGTTTCCATATATAAAAAAGCGCATATCCGTTACGAAAAAGAGAACAACGGAGCTAAGCCCGATCGAGGTTGCGCTTGACGAGATGAGGCAGCGCGTACAGGAATTGGAGGACGTTGCTCTTGTCGCGCCGACCGACGCGAAAAAATTGCAATTACGATTGCAGGGAAGCGTATGCGTCACCGTTAACGCTGGACCCCTCGCTTACGCGTGCGCCTTTTTGGATCCTGCCTCGTCCTCGAATTATCCCGACGACAAAGTCGAGGAATTGAAGGATGTATTCAGGTATCGATCAATTATATTGCAAATATATTTCCAAAATAATAAAAAAAATATATATTAGGGTGTTTAAGAAAAAAAATTTTAAATCTATTTTCCAACGGGCCACAGGAAATAGTTGAAAAAAAAAAAAAATTTATGTCAAAAGATGAGAATTTTAGGTTGAGTGGAAGTTCCGCCACATTTTATTTTTCATTTTTTTTCCCTCCTTTTTAACGAATTTATGATGAATAATTGTTGGTAAAAAATTTTTTTTTGCCCTCACAGCTGCCAAATTCTAATTCATGCTTAAATTGAGTCCCAAACGCATTGTCACTTTTTTTTTTCAAAACTATCGTTCACAATGAGTGAAAAAAAAAACTGTTTGCGTTATGGGTTTCGCTTTAAAAATTGAATAGAAACTTAAATAAATTTCCGTTAAAAAATGAATTTGGCTAGCTGAAGTTTCTTTGCCTTGATTTGTTCCGAGTTTACGTCCCGTCATAGCAGTTGACTGCCGTTCGGTAGCCAACTTGTCGACTGTTGCAACAATGAAATTAAATAAAAAAATGGCTCATGCCATTGAGAAACGAGAGGTCGCGCATCGGATCGTTCAAAAACGAGTTTTAGTCGAAGTGACCGATTGTGCGACAGTGCTTGACAAAGTCGTGAGTGATTTTATCACGAAAAAATCACTTTTTATGCTTGATCGTAATTTTCTTTACGATTTTCTTGACGCAAGTCCGGAATCATGAAAAACCGGGGGCATTTAAATATCAAATGTATGGAAATTTTACAGGGCTTGAGAGTAGTTAACGATACCGCTGAAAGAGCAGTTTCTTTGATCCAGGATTTAAATTTATTATTGACAAAAGACAAAGATAAATGGCAATATCTTTTGCAAGTTGTAAAATTTTATTTTGAGCAGTATCCCACTTGTCATAAGAAAGAGCTAGCATCTCTATTGCCAACAAACGTCATTGAATAAAAAAAAATTAATCGAATTCTAAAAATAAAACTTTTGTGTGTTTCGATTGAATAATAATCGGAAAATTCGTTAAACGCCCATAATAAATATTTACCGAAGAGTTAAAATTCTAAGAGCATCTTATTCAAGACACAAAACGATCCTCTGGCAGCTGTGAGCTCAAAAAAAAAAAGCTTTACCAGCAATTATTCCTCATAAATTCGATAAAAAGGGGGAAAAAAAAATTAAAAATCAAACGCGGCGGATCTTCCGCTCAACCTAAAATTCGCATCTTTAAAATTTTTTTTTCCTACCTAAACAAACAACTTCAGGTGTGGCCCGTTGGAAAATAGATTTTTTTTTTCCAAACACCCTACTATACATACTATCTATGTTCATTTTTTTTTTGCTTAATAATCACACGATCTCATCGTTTTATTTCTCTTATTTTAGGGAATTCGTGAAAATATGTTATACGGCACTGCAGATAAACAGTAAATTGATAACGTCCGATCAGCACGAGTACCAGGAGGCATTGCGCGAAAATTATCAAAAGCTTTGTCAGGATTTGTCATCGTTGCTCGGTGAATCCGTATGGCCGGACGAGCATATCGGCAGCTTCAAGCGTAACAGCGCAGCCCTTTTCAGTGCTATTAGCGGCGCCAATAATCAGACCAGTGTAGCTTAGATTTATGTTTTTATTTTTCATCCGCGATACACCGAGGGGCATTTTTATTTTTATTTTTTCATTTTCTCTCAGAACATTCGACGTTCGGCAGGGATTTATTTTTACGAAACGTCGATATGCTCAAACCTCAATATTCAAGTCAATAAATAGTTTAATTAAACGGGATTTAGCACTCCGCGAGCAGGGGCGGAGGGGGGAGTTTTGGATACTTTTGGATCTTGTATGGTCCGAAAAATTTTATCGCCGTTTATCAACGCCCGGGCTCGAGTCCGATAATAATTTGTACATTAAAATCGTTTGGTACATAAAATGTATTCGATATACGCAGCGCACATGAGAAACAAACCGTTAGAGAGAGAGAGAGAGATATGTATATATATATATAAATATATATATATTAGGTCGGTTTTTTTTTTCTTTTTTTTTCTTCTTGCTTAGTTTCTAAAAGTTAGTTTTTAGCCTAAAACGAAGCCTCGTGAAACCGGAACTCGGTAGAAAAATTCTAAAAAGGTGACTCATCCGGTTTGAATTTTTCAAACGCTCCAACCGAAATATCTCGAAAACTATGCAAGTTAGGAAGCTTTTTTTTTTTGTTTCATTTTGTAGATAATAAAATTTTCTTTAAAATTTTAAAAGGGTCGTGACTAAGGCTGATACAAATTGTGTACGTTTCGATGTATCCCTTTTTTTTAAATGTTTTTATGTTTTTATATAAAAACATAAAATGTTTTTAAAAAGTCACAACCCTTTTTTTAAAAGAAAATTTGATTATTTACAAAATTAAATTAAAAAAAAAGCTTCCTAACTTGTATAGTTTTCGAGATATTTCGGTTAGAGTGTTTGAAACATTCAAACCGGATTTGTCACCTTTTAGAATTTTACTACCGAGTTCCGGTTTCACGGGGCTTCGTTTGAGGCTAAAAACTAACTTTTCGAAAGGTGCGTGAGAAGAAAAAAAAAAGTAAAAGTTAAAAAAAAACCGGCCTGATGTATATATGTAGCGGGGACTGGTAGTAGAGAAAAAAAAAAACCAGGACTCTTAGAGGTGGTTATTCAACGATCGCCGCTGATCGTATAAGCAGCATCAGCTATGACGAAATTTTGATAATATTTTTATTTAGCTTAAAGTAAACAAACAAAAAAACGCGTTTAGTCATTTTTAATCCTTCTGTCACGGTATGAATCAAAATTATTGGCATTATCTGTATGATTTGTACAAAATACGTAAGATAATTTTTTTTTTTCTTGATATTAACATGTGATATATATATATTTTTTTTTTTCCCCGGGGTACAAACGTGCTCTCGTCTCGAAAAAAAAAAAAAAAAAAAAAAAAAATTCGTTTCTTCGATAAAAAGATTTTTAAGATTTAAAACTCGCGATCTTCGTTTTCGCGTCGTTAAACATATCCGTGGGGATATTTGTTGTTTGTTGTTTAAAATGAGAATGGAAAAGAAAGCAAAAAAAAAAAAAGTGGAAAAAAACGAAAACTTTCATGTATCTTTAATTTCTACGAGGAGAGGAGAGACAAAAAAAAATTAACGTAACTCAAGACCAAGAAGCGACATTGTTTCTAGTAACGCGGATAATAATGGTGAGCGCAAGAAACTGCGAGCTCAACAGGGAGGGGTGGAATCATTAAATCGAGACTGAAAGCACAACACGCGATGGTGTGTAATCTATTCATGATAAACATTAAAAAAAAAAAAAAAAAAAAACCCCCAGTAGCAACGAGAATCACAAATTATTTAAATAATATACGCACACACGCGCGCGCGCGAACGTCCAGTCATTTTTAACGAAAATTTATAATGAAGAGAATCCCGAGCATCGAGCTTTACCCTCTTGTATGTCCTTTACATGTCATACTTATTCATATTTACTGGAAGTATTATATTTATTAATGTACTCTATCGAATCATCAAATATCCACTTGACAAACCCGTACTCATATATCATCGACTTCGAACAATAAAAGAAAAAATCATTAAAAAAAAAACAATTTTTTCACATTTTTATTTTTATTTTTTTAAAGAATCTGCTCATTCTGAGCTTCCGCTTGCATCGTGGCCTCGGGCCCACTACTCGCCTGCACATACGTCATGTCCTGGATCATCCTCAACTTCGCAGATTTTTCGCGACTTTGTTGCATCTTTTTTTTTTATTGGGGACGTCGAGTCCCCGGATTAATCGATTGAAATGAGGATTCGTTGCATTTTTTCATGCTTTGTATGTTGAAAAAAAAAAACAGCACCTTTATCGTCGACACTGTCCTGGAAAACCACTAACTTCTATGATTCTTTTCTTTTTTTTTCCCTAATATCTAATTTTTTTCCTAATCCTTTGATAGAAAAAAAAAAACATCCTCGCGAATAGGGAGCTCTGTGGCTTAAGTGGAAGCCGCCGCTCAATGGACGTTTCTAATTATAACAGCCAATTAACGTCTATGTCGAACCTTTTGGAAGGAAAAATTTGAGACCATGAGGATTGTATTTCGAATTAAGAAAAAAAAATTTCATTCAATAAATTTTTGTTTATTCCTAATTTCTAATTTTTTATAAAAAATTCTAAACAATTTTAAGTTGAACAGCTTTGTCTGATACCATCGTGTTCTAAATAAAAATTTAGATCGATTTTATTCATAACAATAATTATGCGATTAAAAATTCTTTATAAGTTGTCATAAACAATTCGTATCTAGTGAAATTTTTTTTTTTCTTTACTGAAATACGTATTCCATGGTTCTTTATTCTCTTGCTGAAATAGGAAATCATTGGTCTCAGGGAAGATATTATATAAGCAAATTTATTCACCTTTAACAATTTTTCCGCTATGACTTTGTGCAAAAAAAAAACGCAAAATGTCATTTATTTATTTATTTTCGGTAAAGATCGATGCCAGCGACGCCTTTTCACACGTGTGGCATACGTTTTAATCAGCGACTAAAAGTATATATTGCGCTTGATCTCTATTCTTAGTTAATAATGAATTAAATTCCGCGCACAAAGCTACTTTTCGTTCAGCAATATCATTAAGAACTTTTAAATCATCAAAGGTGATTTTTATTTGAAATACGATCCCCGTGGTCTCAAATTTTTCCTTCCAAAAAGTTCGTCATAGGCGTTTTAATTGGCTGTTATAATTAAAAACGTGCAATGAGCGGTGGCTTCCAATTAAGCTATAATAGAGCTTCTTCTTCGCGAGGATGTTTTTTTTTTATTTTATCAAAAATCAAGTTTTGAGGGGTGGGAGCATGAAATATCAATTTAACCTTTTGGGTTTAAGGGTTAAAAGCTTTTATATCTTAAAAATAAATCACACCTGTGTCGTCGAAACTACCTCAAGAAAATGCAAACTTCGAAGATTCTTTTTTTTTTCATAAAAGCTTGAATTTATTCATATTGGACTTCATGAAAAAATACATGATAATTACGTGATGTGTACGCGAATGATATACATATATTGTGATAAACGAGTCGCACTTACAATATATATATATTCTCGTTACACTAAGTTAACTACTATTTTATGACACTTATTCAATTTCGTAATTACATTGTACAATGTGCGTACTGCGATGTTAAGAGCTTGATCTTGTAGTTATATATATATATATATATAGTTATATATATATAGTTATATATATATAGTTATATATATATATATATATATATATATATATATATATATATATATATATATATATATAGTTCTATATATATAGTATATATATATATATATATAGTTCGAATCATTGGGAACGTGAACCTTTCGTGCATTCCATACACAATTATTAAAACTATCGCTATTATATTATTTATATAAATATCGTATGGTTTGTGCACACAGGGCTCGTTCTCTTTTGCTTTCGATCAAACAATATTTTCATGATTCGCCACTGCAGAGGCCCAAAACTTAACGTACTACGTTCTGACGGAGCTGATATTGTACATCGCTGACACAAATATTGTTCGGTTGGAACAATTTTTTTTTTCTTGTTTTACTCGTAACATAGCAGTATATTGTCTTGGACACCTTTACCTTCGCGAAAGCCTTTATATTTTCTTGAGTGGCCGTTTTTATTTCTGGATGGATGTTGCATAATGCTATTGAACTTGTATTTTTTTTTTTTTAATATTTAATTTCATCGAGTCGTTTAATTAATATTCCGTCATTATCGGTTAACGTTAAGAAGCAGTAGTTTTAATTCGCTGTTTTTTTCATTGTGTGTGTGTGTGGATGTGTCAAAGTGAGTCATCTTGAAGAGAAAAATCTAAGATTGGTTGTTGTTTTTTTTTTTTTTTTTTTCTTTTGCTTATGCGTGATTTTCATAACGATTCGAGATCAATCGACATATCCCTCTTATTAACGCGATTAGGTCAACACTGGAATTATTATCAACGAAAATATTCAACACGATTATACGCCGAGGGCAGTAAAAGTTTAGAGTTTATACGTATTTGTTTGATGTCCATTTTTTTTTTTTTTCATCTCTTTTATTTTTCGTAATATCAATCATTGATATATACCTTTTTTTTTTTCGTAACGTTGTATGGTCTATAAAATAGGTGAATTATTCGTTTTTTTTTCTCTTCCGAATTACGTCCGAATTCTTTTGTTTTTTTTTTCCAAACTAATATCTGTAATCCTTTTATCGCGAAAATGAAAATGTCTAAAATTGATAATAGCAGTCTTAATTCTTTAAAAATGGATTTAACGTTTTTGAAAATAAATAAAATAATTTTCGAGGGCTCATGGCTTTCTTTGGTATCAATTTTTTTCCTGCAGTATCGTTTAACGCGGAGGATTTTTCTTTCTTTTTTTTCAATCGCAAAAATCACGATTTTTGAACGAAAAAAAAAAGAAAAGAAAAGAAAAGTACGTTAAAATAATTAATTATCGTGTCATAATTGCTCTTCCTCGTGTTCCGGCAAGGACGAGCCATGCTCACAATTGGCCAATGCATTGACATCGTTCTCATCTTGCTCGGCGAGAAGGGGAACGAATTGTTGACCATAGCAGGTGCTCTCGGTATCCGAGGGCCTTCTGCTTTGTCCGGGAAAAAGTGACATCGGTATCGTGCCCGAGGGTGTCGTTGGTGCCGAGCGCGAGAGCCAACGTTTCGTTTTATTTCGCGAATTCGGCAATCCAAGGGGCATATACATTTTTCCGCGTGCTCTTCTCGCTCTCGACGACGGAGCAAATTCGCCCGGACTCACGGGCCTCTGTTTTACGTATGCCGAATTCGCGGTCAAAGGTTGCAAATTCTTGGGACGATTCTGATGATTATCGTTCCGATTGTGAGCCGAGGATGGATAATTATTGTGCTCAATTGGCACTTGAGGAAGCTGTTGGATTTTGTCGAGCAGCTCGCGCAACTGTCGAGTAAACAATTGCACGCAATTTATAACAATTTGATACTTTTTTTTATAAGTTCAAATTTTTGTTTTTTTACTTTTGCTGTATCCCCTTTTCGAGGAAACAAAATTAAACTTTTTTTTTCGTTACAATAACAATGTCGCGAAATAGAATATTATAGGAAGAAAAATAATGGAGGAACTTGCATGTAAATTATTTTTTCCTTTTTTTTATCATTCTGTCATAAAGTCGTAAACGGCTCGGACAGTGAATACCGCGTCCCGCAGTTATTGAACGATTCGGTATATATTTATTTGATAGTTTGCATATATTTTTTTTATCGGATCGTTGATCCAATATCCGCGAATAAAAGTTCACTTTTCAACTTTCCGACTTGAAAAATTCAGGGTAGTTACTATATTTTCAATACATTGTGAATTTAGCTTTAAAAATCCGTCATTAATTGGGACAACGAATTTTTAGGACTCGACCAAAAGTTATTGATTGGTGTTCCATAATCTAAACAGTTTTCAGTTTTCTCCAATCTCCTCAGAAATTCTGCCCAATGTATGGAATTTTTTTCACATATTCATCACATAAATGTAAATGGAACTGAGTAAATGTAAAAAAAAAAGTATAACAAGTATTTTTTCGGATTGATTCCCCCGACTGTTCATTAACTGGGACTCTGTCGTGTCATTATCCGGGCCAGCAAGTTGGCGGGTTGTCAGTAACTCGGACATCAAACACGCATTTTTAATTTTCTTATTTATACCCTGATTTTTCAACGTTTTTACAAAAAAAAAAATCAATATTATTACGTTCAGAACGAACGAAATTGTTGATAAGAATTGAACCAAAATATTTGTTTTTTTTCTTCAATTTTATTGAAAAAATTCATTTTAATAATTTTAATAATTGAAATAATTTTTTTCCATTATTGAGAAAAATTCGTGATCTTCGTTTTTTTTTTGTTTGAAAAAATTCTAATTGACAAAATCTATACCTCTATCGTTGGACTGGTGGCTCTGGGAGGTGAGCACGGTGATTGAGCGGCTAGGCTCGATATGTCGGACGCTGTTCTATTATTCGCTAACGAAACGATCGAACCGGCATCGATGATTTCTCCTCTCTCGCAGCCCATCGTCGAAAGCTCGTCGAGGCTATTGTTGCACGAGTACGGCGGTGGTATTATCGTGTTTGCCTCGTTAACGACATTGCACATGAAACTCGAGCTCAGCGAGTCGAGCGTACTCGCGTGAGACAGAGTACGAAAATAACGCATAACAAAGCCGGAAGTTCCTTTGCCAGTTCCCTCATCGTAGCCGATCACAAGAGGATATAAATCTGGCTTTGCCGTTACCTGCGGTAATTATGAAAATTAAATTTGTTTTTTTCTAAACCATTCAATGAAATTTTATTATATATACTTCGGGCAATTTATTAAATTTAATTTCTAAGCCTCTCAATATTTAATTTTTAGAAAAAGAGCATTTATTCTTATTTTTATCATTATTATTTCATTTTATTAATTATTTTCAAGCTTTATTAAATATATATTTGTTGAAAATAACATATATATATTGCTTGTAAATGTGCATCGCATGAAAATAAATATTTTTCTTTTACACCATTCAATGAAATATTATTATATATACTTCGGGCAATTTATTAAATTTAATTTCCAAGCCTCAATATTTAATTTTTAGTAAAAGAGCATTTATTCTTACTTTTATCATTATTATTTCATTTCATTCATTATTTTCAAGCTTTAATAAATATATATTTGTTGAAAATAACATGTATATTGCTTGTAAATGTGCACCGCATGAAAATTAAATTTTTTTTTTACACCATTCAATGAAATATTATTATATATACTTCGGGCAATTTATTAAATTTAATTTCCAAGCCTCAATATTTAATTTTTAGTAAAAGAGCATTTATTCTTACTTTTATCATTATTATTTCATTTCATTCATTATTTTCAAGCTTTAATAAATATATATTTGTTGAAAATAACATGTATATTGCTTGTAAATGTGCAACGCATGAAAATAAATATTTTTTTTCTTACACGAATAAATGCAAATCAAACTGGATTTTTTTTTTCCTCTTCAAAATTGGTCAGAGGAGGTTTTTTTTTTTCATTAGAGTATAAAAATACCTCGTTATAAGGTGGGGGAAGGGCCTGTATGAACGAGTTACATCTACTGTAATGAGGAGGCGGATAGAAAGATCCCGATGAGGCTCTCTCGGATATGCTACCGTCGTCGGAGGTTCCATCTCTTCGACGATGCCACAGCCAACAGCCGCAGGCAGCGGCAAGGGCCAAACCAGCTAGAATAGCAGCCCTGAAGAAATAACGAAGAAAAATAACGTGAAAATCTACAATGTAAATTACCCGAGGAACAAAAAAAGTTACACATTCGTACGCGAGAATTCGATATAAAAAAAATTTTTTTTTTTCTTTTTTCAAAATACATTGCACGAACCATAAATACCAGTAGGTCCAAATCAAGAATGCAAACATCTCCGAGACTGTTGTACTTGGCTGTGAATAAACGTAACAACAGCCGAGAGTACAGCACTCCTTTGGTGGAGAGCAACTGTGAAAGAAAATTACATTTATCCTTCCTATATGGCTTTATGGCAATTTAGAATTGAAGGAGGTCGGAATTAAACATCGGGTTATTCCTTTAATTGTTTATATGATTGTTTTTTAAGCTGATTTGAAAAATTGTATGCGCAAATTAAAAAAAAAATGTATATTGATAGCGATCTGAATTGAATGAGGAGAAAAATTTCAAAAATTAGTCATGATCAATTAGGACAATGAGAGCAGCTCCAATTTTTGGCAAATATTCTAGAAACATTTTTCCGGGCATATTTTTTTTTTTTTTTTTTTTTTTTAAATAAAATCCACAAAATTGTGACGATTTTTATAATACTGTGACTTTTTTTGGTCGACTGCTCTTTGTATTAATAAAGTCATATTTTTCACAAATAAATTTGCTAATCGTATGAAAGTGCATACTTACTTTGTGAATTATTATTGCCATAAAAATACATTTTTTACTTTCATCGCCAGTATTATGATCGTATAATACATAAATTTTAGCTTGGAAAATGTTAATACAAACAATTTTGAACGACTTGACACTTTTTTTTTTGCTATTACGCAAAAGCAGGATTCGGTAGATAATTAAGTAAATAAATAAAATGAATAAATAAGCCAATAAAAAATGTAGCATTGTGAAAAATAAAAAAAAAAAATTGAAAATTGCGTATGAATTTTCGTAAATAAAGTACGTCGATTATCAGAGAGCGCAGTTATAATGTTCATGCAGAAATGGCTGGCCAAAAAATTTATTTATCACAGAAACTTACACATGCCCTCCATTGCAGAGCTTGGCAGAGACCTTGAAACGAAAAGAAGAAAACAGACTCATTTTATTTGAAGAAAAAAAAAAGAAAAAAAATATTATCAATCTACCCACTAAAATGTATGATTTGATGATTTTTCGGAGGGCACACACGAAATACAAGATTTGACAATCCTCTACTTCGCTCTAAACCGGAAAATAAGTATGTTCACTACCCCCGTTTTCCAAGAAATGGAAGAATAAAAAAAAAATTCTTTTCACGAGTCAAAATTACCCCCAGATAGACTGGACAAATAAAAAAAAATGCACTCAACTACGATGTTCTTATCGTAGGGAATCGTGAGGAGATGAATAGAGAGAGATAGAGCACGAATGTTCGTCGTATTGATCGACTTCCGTCCGAGAGGAGAGAGACGCGTAACATAAACACTTGCACAAAATATGGTACAAACGGACGTTTTAAGTGACGGGTCTGAGGTTCAATATTATTGTTTTCTCAGAGGTAACGAGGAATTCTGATCGCGCACACGAAGAATGAAAAAAAAAAAAAGTATAATTTAACGGCTATTGCACGAATGGAATTTTTTGTGAAGAGGTTCTTACACGGCCTGCGAAAAAAATTGTCGGAACGGCAGATACGATTAGTTGCAATCTGCGATACACCTGCACCATTCTACGGAGCAGCACTAAGCAGCACGTTACGCGAATTCGCGCTGGAATATATAATATACTTTTGGCACATCATATATTCATACCGTGTGTTTATATATATATAGTATACATATGACCATATAGGTAGACTGCAACCCCTCGTTCCGCGATCAAAAGGAGCGGGGGTTCGAAAAAAATTCAGGATTCTGCGCTATTGCGATTGCTCCCCCCCTAATTCTAAATAGGGGAATGAAATAAATTTATAGCGGGCTGTAAGCAATTACAGCAATCTGGAAGCCAGAGACTAGCGACTATTTGACATGAATTTATTACGTTTACAGACAGTTTTAGGGTAAAACGCGGATGAAATTAGGCCGGAAGGTTGAAATTTAGACTGAAAGAAAAATTAAATTTAAACCGAAAGAAGAGTGCATTTTCCGTCGAAAATCGAGTGAAAATTTTAGTTGAAAGTAGGATGAAAATGTAGGTTGAAAAGAGGGTAAAAATTTTTATTCGAAGGAAGATGGAAAATTTGGTTAAAAAGAAGTGAAAGTCCGAAAAAATATGTTATTGAACATGTAAAAGTCAGATCAGAAAAAATAGTCGCAAAATTTAAGTTTGACAAAATCATCTGTATATTATCCTCGCATACAATACATTTATTCAGCATGAGGAATGGTTTTGGAAAAGAATACAAAACTATTCGAAAGATAGTTTTTCATTTAAATATAACGAATATTTACGATTATATTCGAAAGTAAATTTTTTAAATCGCATATTATTTGAATAATTGCTGGGGTGCAACGGAAACACCCGAGCTCGTCCGAAGGTCTTCTGACGTCACGACATTGGGTTTGTTCGTTTTAGCTACACTTTCTACACTTTTCTAGGGATTGTACGCTTTCAGCCAATCGCAGTCTACACTTTTATAGGGGTTGCAGAACAGAAAGTGTAGCCAAAACAAATCCAGTGACGCCGAGTTTCAACCAGCTTCCCAGTGTTTGACTCATCACTTTTCGGAAAATGTCTTGAATTAATTTTTAAAAAGCTTCATTAATCTCACCCTTTTTGTATGAATTGAAATAAATAAATATCGCTAAGTGTTTTCAACGGGCCAAATCCGTTCAAGAATTTTCGAACCAAGATAAAACTAGAAATTGTGTATGATCAGCGCCATCTGTCGGGAATATATTTTCTTAACAATACACCCCGGCCGGTGGCAGTGTTTCGCGGTAAATGAATTCCTGAGACTTTTATAATATAAGGCATTTAATTACAAATATGAATAAAGTAAGCTAATGTTTTATTCCTTGATCGGTGTCTTTTACTCCAGCCTTCGCGTTTGATTTTCTTGCAAGAGAACGATGCGCGAGTCTAGTATCCCCGCTCGCGCGAACCGGAAGCGTTTTTTTTTCTCGTATCATACTTACATCATGACTCAAACAGCTGATTTTCTATCCATTGTGCATCGCGCTCCAAAACCCCAAAGCAGTAGACTAGTAAAGTAGTAACAGAGATGAACACAGCGATGACAGTCGTCGTCGTGGCTGTACAAGATTCGTCGATCGACGACAACCGACAACGCGACGAGACACGTTTCTATTAATTAGTCTGCTGTAAACCCTAAACCCGTTCATTAGAATAACGTTCGGTCTAAGCTCTTATCGCGATTATTAGCGGTCTGTGAATGTGCGTTGAAGAAGATAAAAAAAGAAGGAAAAAACGTGTATCGAAATCCCAAATAAATTGATAAAACGCCGAGCAGTTCGCAAGGAGTGTGTATATTAAAAAAAAAAAAAAACCCGTCAGGGGACAATTGCACGGCTATAATTATCATTATCAGCAGGTCTTCCTCGTGATCGCCTCGCCATCGCGCGAACTATCGCACACCCTCCCAACGGTTCGTGTCTTTCCATACGATAATAATACTGTACATAAGATTACTGGTGTCATTCCGATAAAACATTTAGTGCGATTGTAAATGTGCGGCGGGGAAAAAAAAAAAAAAAAAGGTTAAAGTAGCAAAGTTACTTAGTTCGATTATGCTGCGTGGCGGTGTTGTAATCGCGTTATACCGGCAGCAACATGTTGACAATAATATTTCGCGTGATTTTGGCCATTCTGCACTGTGGTTATGTCGTATTCGAAAAACTTAAATCACGTTACATTCGCGCGCGTTCTTTTTCATCGAAAATTTATCGTCGATTACGTTTCGGCTGTCGGCAAGCGACGAATAACGAAGAGTGTCGATCGAAAAGTATCGAGACACTCGCGTTGAAACGCAGTCTCGAGAGAATCAACAAATTACCCGTACATTTGTGCATCGTTCTCGGTGGATACGACGAAAGAGTGTCGTTTCATCATCTCGCGCGTATACTCGGATGGTGCATCGCCCTGGAAATTCCTTACGTCAGTTTCTACGATTACGATGGTAACGTAAATCTCTCTCTCTCTCTCTCTCACATTCGGTTTTTCTTGTTTCTCGGTTCGATTGTCAAAAAAAAAAAAAACAAATTTTCCGAAATTTCCAGGATTTTTGAAACAAAATCAAAATGTCTTGAGAACAGAGTGCGAAAAAACGAGTCCCAGACTCGCGACTCTCATCGACTGGGTGTCGAGAGCATCTTCAGCGAAACTCGCTGAAAACGGTCACAGCGGTAAGAATGAAATTTGAAAAAAAAAAAAAAAAAAAAAAACGTATTCCCAATTTGTTTTACAAACTTTTGTAGGAAAATATCGCATAATTTCATATTTTACAATCATACCGAGATAAGATAGAATTTCAATGAAGTCATTGTACTTGTAAATGAAGCTCCGATAGCCGTGAGAAATGAATAATTAGAGTCCCTGTTGTAATATGCCGCGGCGCAGCGAATCGTTACGAAGCGCTCGGAAGTTTTTGGAATGCGCCGACACTGATATACGGATATCGAAATGGATTTACAATTTTCCAAAATTTACATCTACGCAGATCGAAATTTTATCTCCGTAGATCGAAATTCAATCTATGCAGATCCGAACCATTTTTTTCCCCGGTCGCTTGCGAGTAATCCTTTTTTTTTTTTTTATTCTGCGCTGGTTAGTTGAGGAAATGATACATAATCATTTCGAGTCATTTGATTTTGTGATCCTGAAGTTATTTGAAGATTTGCCATGGCTGAATATATAAATGATCAGATAAAAATCATTCGCATTGATATTTCAAAAATAGTTTAGAAAAATTATTTTTCAACTATTTTTAGAAATATTATAGTAATTTTCGTCGACATATGAAGAAGCATTTCGGAAAAATGTCATGTCAAGCTCGATTGAATAAAAAAATCTGATTATCTGTAAATTTGAATGTACCGCATCGATAATTGAGATCCGAATCGCCAAATAACTTTGAGGAGTTTCGATACCACTTTTGAAAATTATGCCGTCGACTCAATTTTTTTTTTTTTTAATAAGTTACAAATATATGAAACGTGAACTGCTCAAATTTCAAGTCGATCCTCCGTATCGTTGTGTCGAATTCTTTCATTTAAAACGTTTTTTTTTCGTTTAATTTTGGCGGCTTGAATTTGAAAACAAAAAAAAACCAATTCTATATTTTTTTTTGTAAAAAAATCTCAACTTTCCGAAAAAAAAAAATATAGCCTAATTAATATACGTGTAAAAGACTCTCAAAATGAATATTATAATCTGAAAAGTCGTTTTTTCGCGATTGCCCAAAGTTCAAAAAAATTTTCCATATTTTTTTAAGTTGAAATCTCTAAAAAAACACTCCTGGGATTAATAAAAATGTAAAAAAAACATTATAAATCTCATTTATTCTAACAATTTTGATATTTTTTAATTTTTTGGAGTAGCTGTTGAAACGAACAATGGAAAATTGTTGTGTACTGGTGTAAATACTGTGTTACTGTTTTTATTATTTTACCATTACGACAACATAAAATCATTCCAGTTGAAATAACATGTGCTAGAGAAAACGTTTTCGAGTTCGACACAGGTTTGAGAATAACTGTTCCCAAATTATTTGATACAGGCGAAATCGAATGCAATGATTACCTTTGACAGTCTTTGAACGCAAAGATCTTTTTTCAATTTCAGTCTTTGAATTCGGATACTCAATATTTTCCAAAAACTCAAAAGTTACATTTGGTAACTTGTTTGAATGGGCTTTTACCAATTATCATTTTTATTAATCCCAGGAGTATTTTCAGAGATCCCAACTTAATGACATATATTACGTAAAATTTTCTCAGCTTTCGGAAAAAAATATGGAAAATTTTTTTGAACTTTGGGAAATCGTGAAAAAAACGACTTTTCAGATTATAAACTTAATTTTGAGAGTCTTCTGCACGTATATTAATTAGGCTATATTTTTTTTCCGTAAAGTTGAGATTTTTTTTAACAAAAACAAATATAGAATTGGTTTTTTTTTTTTTTTTCAAATTCAAGCCGCCAAAATTAAACGAAAAGAACAAAAAAGTTTCAAATGAAAGAATTCGATAGCTAAAAAAAATTGAGGAAAAAATCTGAAAAAATTATGGCACGTGTCTTTCAGCACAGGCATCAAGCCGTGTAACTTGAAAAAAAATTCCCGACAGTGAAGCCCAAACTTGGCCGATAATTGATGGTTTCACTCATATACATTACTGTATTGTCCGCACGATCCAAAAACTTCCAAGCGCTTCGTAACGATTCGCTGCGCCGCGGCACGGCGTGCGCGGACCTTTATAATTTTCTCATGGAACTAAAATAAAAAATAGCTCAAAACGTAGCTCTAGCGATCAGAGCCATTGTCGTTCTTGGCGTAATTACAAATTATTCGCGTGAAATAATGAGAAATTTTTTCGTCGAGGCTCAAAACGGCGAACGAGAGTACAGATATTCTCAAACGAGGATGGCAAAGGCGAGATAGTGGAATTGACGCGGAATTTGTCGAGAGCCGTGGCTCACGGACTATTAAAAATGGAGGAAATAGACGCCGAGCTTCTCGAGGACAAGCTCAGATTGGAGAACACCCCGGATCCCGATCTCGCGTTTGTTTGCGGTCCCGCGTTATCCACTTATGGCCTTTTACCCTGGCACACGAGAACAACGGAATTTTTGTGAGTATCGGCAGCGATTCCCATTTAGAGCCCTCACGTGACGAGTAAAGCTCGAAAAATTCGTACAATTATGCTCTAATCTGCATCTTCTGTTTTTTTTTTTTTTTTTTTTTTTCTTTTGTTTCTTCCAATTTTCAGCAATTTGAGAAGTCATCGCGACGTATCGATAAATGATTTTACCAATCTACTAGAAAAATACGGTTTTTGCCAGCAGCGATATGGCAAGTGACGCCTTCCGAGTCTTTATCAAGATTTAATAGCATTTAGCCGGTGAGAGAGAGAGAGAGAGAGATATCTCCAATCGCGAAAAGTCAGAATTCGTGAAATCGCGCAGTAGCGAGAATTCTATTGGTCGAGTCACTCTTAACAATCGCGAAGATAGTAAACGAATTTTCATGATTTTCATGCGTTTTCATCTTCGAACCGTATCGAGAAAAAAAAAAAAAAAAATTATGAACGAAACCGCTGGGACATTAAATTCCAGCAAAAATAGTCACAATCATACGAGAAAATATAAGCGGGAGATATCTAAACCAGTGATCGCTGTTTTTTTTTTTTTTTTTCAAAAACCTTTACGAATTTTCCTCTCGCGTCCGTTACTCTCGCGGTAGCTCGTCGATGGAAAAAAAAAAAGAAACAAAAAATTATACGAAGAATACGACGATCGAGAATTTAATTGAAAAACACTTTGCTGTAACATTCTTAATATTGAAATAAAAATGAAAGAAAAAAAGGAGGATACCGCTAATTTATCGTGGTAAATCAGGTGTAAAATATTTTATAAGATGCATTTTTTGATGTCTCGTTGTTCGAGAGATCGCGGGACGGGTGATTAGCGAATGTAAAATAATTATATATGTAGATCGGTGTCCGCTGCGCGAGCGATGAATATTAATGATAAAATTGAGAAATAAAAGGAAATTATCCAAAAAAAAAAAAAATCCGAATCAATTTTATTCGTTTATCCTCGATCAAAAATAAATAAAAATAATAAAAAAAAGTCTTTTTTGTCTCTGCGCGACGTTTCTCCGCGTGCAGCTTTGTTCAAAAAGAGGGCCAAGCGTCGACCGCAACGACAGGCAGGGTAGGTTGCGCTTCGGCATTTGTTTAACATTACTACGAATCCAATTTTCGGACTTGAAATTTTTGTGTTTTTGACGAATAATTTATGCGTCCATTGCCAAAATTGACCGTTTAGTGTTTTTTTCATGATAAAATTTCAAAGTCGAGGAGTTTGAGTTATCAAAGCACGTCGTTTTATCGAGACGGTCAACCGGAAGTGCGATGATCACGGTTTTGTTGCTCACGTATCGAACTACACCCGTTGGAAAACTGAAATTTGATAGATTGGATATAAAAGGTATTTTAAAAAATTGAAAAATTACTCTTAACCGTGCAATTCGAGCGCTGCATCATAAAAAAAGTTTCAATTTCCGGTTTAAAATGGTCAGAACTTCGAATCTCTCTTGTTTCATATATGCGTGCCCCTCGCTCGCCGCGCCTACGTTTCCGCTTATTCCCCCCGCCTGTCCTTAAACTATAGCCGTAAAGTTGACTAAAACATTTCGAATGGATTTTATGCGGATCGATTCGTGTCTCGTTTCACCTTAATTCAATGATTGTCACTCGTGCACGGCCGATGACACGATATTTTCATTGAAAAGTTATAATATATGAACTTGAAACTACAATTTTTTTTAGAAAATAAATTTTTTCAGGAATTTTCTCAGAAATTTTTTCCGGAATTTTTTCACAAAAATAACGTCGTTTGTCGAAGTTATCGGTAGGAATTGTTCCTTGATCATATCGCTACCATAAAATCCCACCCCTCAAAATTTGAGTTTTGATGGGAAAAAAAAAGGATCCTCGCGAAGAGGGAGCTCTGTAGCTTAAGTGGAAGCCACCGCTCGTTGGACGTTTGTAATTATAACATCTAATTAACGTCTATGACGAACTTTTTGGAAAGAAAAATTTGAGACGATGGGGATTGTATTTCAAATAAAAATAATCTTCGATGATTTTGAAGTTTTAAACGATATTGCTGAACGGCAAGTATAGCTTTGTGCGCGGAATTTAATTCATTATTAACTATAAAGAGATCAAGCGCAATATATACTTTTAGTCGCTGATTTCCATCGAAAAACGTATGCCACGTGTAAAAATGCGTCGTTGGCATCGATCTTTGGCGAAAATAAATAAATAAATGACATTGCGTTTTTTTTTGCATAAAGTCATTGCGGAAATAAAGATGAATAAATTTGCTTCCTTATTTGCACCTTAATTCAATGATTGTCACTCGTGCACGGCCGATGACACGATATTTTCATTGAAAAGTTATAATCTACAAACTTGAAACTACAATCTCCCGGAATTTTTTCAGAAAATAACGTCGTTTGTCGAAGTTATCGGTAGGAATTGCTCCTTGATCATATCGTTACCATAAAATCCAATTAAAAAATTTTTTTTTTTCACCTTTAGCTATGGGGCGCGATCCTCTGTGATCTTGATTCAAATTTAAAAAAACTTGTTAATCATATTTTCATGCGTAATTTTGTTTTTTTTTTCTTTCGAAAAAACCGCCGTCTTCTTTTTTGCGCTAGAGTCATAATTAAATCGACATCTCAATTGAATATTAGCAAAATTTCAACGAACACGAATCACCAAGGAAGTGTATTTGGAGTACAAAAAAAATTAACAGCCAAAATTACATAGTTATAATAACGTTTATATTACTATATATACATATTAATCGTAGTTGGTGTGAGAGTGATTATTATTCGAATGTTTCTCGTTGCTGTTGTTTTTTTTTTGTTTTGTTTTGTTTTGTTTAGTTTTTTTTTTTACTTTTTCTTTGATTTTCAAAAAGTTTGCTATTATACTTGGCAAAATTTGCGGGACATGAGAAACTCGGTGGATGCGTGGGAGGGCCCCCCGAGATTAGCTCGTTTTGCGGAAGATAATTGCTAATTAGCAATCATGAGCTGGGCAATCGCGCGAAATGTGAAATTTTACGAAAAGCTCTCGAGCAAATATATTTTTATAAAATTTATTTTCACCGAGCGAGGAACGTTTCAAGGGCAATGGTCGATTAATTCGAGTGTTTGGATTGTATTTTTAAAGAAATTAAAAAAAAAAAAAAAACAACAGGGGACCGTTCGCATTGCCAAATTTTTCGACCGGGACCCTCGATAGAAGAAATTAGTAGCGGTAGGGAGAGGACAAGAAGAAGAAGAAGAAGAAGAAGAAGAAGAAGAAGTTGCTGTCGCTGCTAACGCCCATTCCGGTTCTTCGAAACCATGAGCCCTGATCAGTCTATCTCACTGGTGTATTTTTGCCAATGAGAGAAGAGAGGCTGCTGAAACAAAACAACATTCCTAGGCCTCGTTCGCAGTGTCCCCCCCCTGACATGCCCAAAAAAAAAGTCTCAAAGTTTTCAATCGTCTTTGAATTGCTTCTTTGGAAAAAAAAAAAAAAAAAAAATCGTTTTTATCCGAAAATTATAGTTTTCGCGACAGAAAAATATTTACTCCGAGAGAAAAAAAAAAAAAAACAATCAAGTCTATCTTTATTTTGAATTATAAAAGCACGTTAAATTCTCAAATCCGGTTAACACTCAATAGAATTTTCTCTACGATGAAAATCTCGGAAAGATTGCAAAACTGGCGTTTCCGATTGAAATTTTAACAAGTTATCTAAAATAAAAATAGAGTTTAAGCTTTTTTTTAACATCTTTCTGCTTTAAATATATATATATATAATTCCGGCATAAGCACGATATTTTTTTTTTTTCAATGAGGGCATAAAAAAACCATTCAACATCCATATCCAAAACGATGCTATTATCACTGCGGAGAACCGTAAAAAAAAAAAAAGAAAAATACTTGGGCACTCGAGAATCGTCATCAGAGTAGCCACAAAAAAAAAGCAAAAAAATTCCCTGACTTTCCGCTGAAAAAATACCCAACTTCGCCTAGGTTAAATCTGAATAGAATAAAGCTAATAAGGTTAATCAACTTTTTTTTAAACTAAAAATTTTTTTTAAACTCGAACGGATCGGTTTTTGAAAATGGTTGCATTTGATTTATGTCCTTATGCCTACAAATATTATATATATCTACATTAAAGATCTTGCCACCGTCGCTGTGTACAAGAATCAAGATGTGCTCTCATACGGGCATCGCAAATGTAGGGGGGGGTGCATTTGAAGAGGAAGTTGACGAACGTTTGAATGAAAAAAAAAATCGTTGGAAACGATGAAAAAATCATTTTTTTTTTATCACCATGTTTTCTTTTTTCTTACTAATTTGATTTTTTATTTATCGCTAATAACGGAAAAATAGTCAATTATACGAAATCTATAAACCATATGAATTTTAATGAAACTTTATCCGATGTAATTTTTTATTCCAATTTTCGGGGAAAAAAAAAAATTTTTTGAGATTTTTAAATGGAATTTTTGAGTTTCAAGGAGTGTACGTCTAGCAGATTCGTCATCAGCGCAAGAAAATACATCTTTGGAACATGATTTTTTGAACTTTTGCGAAAAATTAATGGCTTCGCTAGCATTGCTGTAACTGTGCTTCGCTCCTCCCCTTTGCTTCCCGAAGGTTCAACGAGCTACGATATCTTTTTTCTCGATTTTTTTTTTACAAATTTTCAATATCCATTCATCGATTTTTGTCAATTTTTCCCTTTGGCCTCGAATTCGTCGATTTTCAACGAATCTCTTTTGGATACAAAAAAATTAAAGATCTCGTAACGAATAAAACGGCATTCTCAAAGTTTACTTCTGTGCCTTTCGAAACACCCCCCGATAAGCCAAAATCCGTCAATCCGGAGCAAAGTTGTGGCCATTCGAAATTTCGATATTTTCAGATTTTCGAGAAAGCGGGCCAAAAATTGGAGAATTTTTTTTTTTTTTCATGAATCCGATCGAATTTTTTTCCCCCCGAAGTCCAAAAATTCGCTATGAAGATATCGAAAAAACAAAAAAATATTTCAAGTCGAACAAAAGTAAGAAAAAAAAAAAATTTCGAGTCAACGAAAGTGCCTCGACGGGGACGCAAAAATGGAATTTCTTTTTCAAAAACAATCACAGTTCATCCCGCGGCTGACCGAAGAGTTTGAATTTTTTGTAGCTAAAAAATTTTTTCCCCGATCAAATGGAAAAATTCCCTGACATTTCCAGATTTTCCCCGGTTTTCCCTGACCGTGGCCACCCTGGTCATCTAAGATTTTTTTTTTTTTTTTACAAATCGAAAAAGGATGTTCGATCGGTCGCATGCGGTCACCGCCAAGTCACGTGAAACGAAAAATATCGATAATCGTATTGGTACGATGAGGAATAATGACGAAAAAAAAACGTAATTACGTAAATATATGGCGTATAAATAGAATTTTCTTTTGTTTTGTTCAAATAAATAAGTGATACAACCTTTATGTCGACGAGGCTCAGTCTCGGTAACGATGCGAGGAGGACGACGACTTCTTACCATCACCGCCGCGATGACGACTCGACTGTCGCGATTTCGAGCGCGAAACGCCGCGTCTTCGATTATTTCGTTCCGGCGATCTCGCGCGACTACGACCGATCCCGATCGTACCGGAAACGTTTCTCCCTGTCCTCGATCTCGATCCTCGTCGTTCATCCGTACGCGAACGCGACGATCCTCCTCGTTCCCTCGATCTCGTCGGGCTACGACGTTTTCTCATATCCCTCGCGCGCGATAACGATCTTCGTCCGTTCGAGCGCGTACGACTTCGTCTTCGATCCCTCGAGCGCGTTCTCGGCGATCTCGCGCCTCGTTTGCCCCGCGAACGCGAGCGCGAAGACCATTTTTTTCCCACCAACGATCTCGATTTCGATCTGTCGCGACTGCGCGATCTCGTTGCTCGTTTGCGCTTGTCATCCCGCGATTTCGTCGCTTCTCGCCTCCACTTCGTCGATCTGTAACTGCTCGAGGATCTCGATCGCACGGCTCTTCGTCGCGTACGACGCGACGATCGCGATCTCGATTTTCTTTCGTCGTTTTCGCGCGCGTACGAGCGCGAACGCGACGATTTTTTGCTTCGCGACTCGCTTCGCCGTCTGTCGATGATTTTTTTTCGCGAATCATCGATTATTCGCGCGTTCGAGCGTATTTTCCTTGAGCTCACGCTGCTGCGGCTCGATGACGCCGATGTCATTGAATTTTCATCTTTTCCCATCGCTTCGTCATCGTCTTCGTCGTCTTCGTCGTCGTCTTCGTCGTCTTCCTCCTTCTCCTCTCTCTCCTCTTTCTCATTCGCCGCATTATCGTCGTTATCCTCATTTTTCGCATTCTCATTATCGCTGCTCGAATCACGCTCGGAAGTTACCGACGACGCCTCGTCGGACATCGAGCTCGCATCGTTGCGGCGTCGCGTCTCCGTTGGATTCGCCCGCTGACGCTGTCGCGTGGCAATCCGCGCGCACCGGCCGATGCTCGTACGGCTCGCAGACTCCGACGATGCTTCCCTTTCATTATTTATCGTTTCTTTCTCATCAACTAAACCGGTACGACGTCACAGTGTTATCCACGACAATTCAACGACAGATTAATTCGCTTTTCATTATCCCTCGCGATACTCTATTTTTTTTTTTTTTTTTTGTTTTTGTACTGTTTGCTTTTTTTTTTTGTTTTCTGTTTTTTTTCGTTTTCGCCTAAATTTTATATTTCTTGAAACATACCTGTTGATCGGCAGCTATCATTACCGATATGATTCTCATATTGTTGCCTGTTACTGTAATGCTGCTGTCGATGATAATGGGGCTGATGATTGTCCTCGTAGTCGCTCTCCTCCTCCAGCGCCAGACGCGCCTCTATCTCTTCCTCGGTTTTTTTGAACGCCTGCTGTCGTCTCTTCAGTGTTTCCTGGGGATACCGCGGGGAGGGGAAAAAAGAAAGTTTTTAGATTTCATTCAGTGGAAAGTTTTTCGTGCAATTTTACACAGGATTTGTATTTTTGTTTTGAGAAAAAAAAAAAAAAAATGGAGGCTTATTCTCGAATTTTCGTAAATTATATATAGTTTAAGGGTGTTAGAAGAAAAAAAAATTTCATTTTTCATGCTCCCATCCCTCAAAATTTGAGTTTTGATGGAAAAAGAAAAACATCCTCGCGAAGAGGGAGCTCTGTAGATCAAGTGGAAGCTGCCGATCATTGGACGTTTGTAATTATAACAGCCAATTAACGTCTATGACGAACTTTTTGGAAGGAAAAATTTGAGACCATGGGAATTTTATTTCAAATAAAAAGAATCTTCAATGATTTTGAAGTTGTAAACGATATTGCTGAACGAAAAGTAGGCTTTGAGCGCGGAATGTAATTCATTATTAACCAAGGATAGAGTTCGAGCGCTATACTTTTAGTTGCTGATTTCCACCGAAAGACGTGTATGAAAAAGGCGTCGTTTTGGCATCGATCTTTACCGAAAATAAATAAATAAACGTCATTTTGCGATTTTTTTTGCATAAAGTTATAGCGGGAAAAATTGTTAAAGGTGAATAAATTTGATTATACGCTGTCTCCCCTGAGACTTATGATTTTCTATTTCAGCAAGAGAATAAGAAACCATGGAGTACGTATTTGAGTCAAGAAACAAGAAATTATCACGAAAAAAAAAAAAAAATTACCAGATACGAATTGTTTATGACAATTTATAAAGAATTTTTAATCGCCAAATTATTGTTATGAATAAAATCGATCTAAATTTTTATTTAGAAAACGATGGTGTCAGACGAAGCTGTTCAACATAAAATTGTTTAGAATTTTTTATAAAAAATTAGAAATTAGGAATAAACAAAACTTGATTTAATGAAATATTTTTTTCTTAATTCGAAATACAATCCTCATGGTCTCAAATTTTTCCTTTCAAAAAGTTCGTCATATACGTTAATTGGCTGTTATAATTAGAAACGTCCGATGAGCGGCGGCTTTCACTTAAGCCACAGAGTTCCCTCTTCGCGAGGATGTTTTTTTTTCCATCAAAACTCAAGTTTTGAGGGGTGGGAGCATGAAAAATCCAATGTTTTTTATTGAAAAAAAAAAAAAAAAATCTGTGCAAAGTTTCAAGCCGCTACGTCAACTTAAATACGTGCCGCAACGAGCTTGAATTTTCCCACTCGGGTAAAAAAAAATTACTCTCGGCGTTGAATTTCGCGTAGATCGAAAAAAAATTCTGTTTAAATGAATGCAAAGTAAATGCAAAGAAATTTTTTTTTGTCAAATTCGAATTTTTCATCCAAAAACATTAACAGTTACCGTCACACTTGTGTGTGTGTGTGTGTGAAATTCATAAAAATACGTGGGCGAAGCGCGAGGGGCCGTACGCGTACGTTTTTTTTTTTTTTTCTTCGAGTTACACCTCAGGCGAGCGTAAAGAAGCATAGCTTCAAAATTTCGTCCAAAATTGACGATTAAAATATTTTACTCTCCAAATTGTTTATATTTTTATACGCTGTAATAAGCTATAAATGAAAAATTCAAGCCCGTCCGATTTGCAACAATTTCATTTATGAATTTATACGAATTCATCACTGAGTCGGAGCAATAAATGAAATTTTTTACATGAAATTTTTAAGAACAGTTTCTTTGCGGCAATCTGGATAATTTTTTTCTAGGTACCGAAATGATTTGCAAAATGAATTGTTGCTCATTTTGAATGATTTGGAACAGATCTAGGGGGCGTCCCAATGAAAATTATTACGACCCCTTAATAAGCACCACCCCAATACTTTTATAGATCATTTTAAAAAAATATTATTTTTAGACGAATTATTGTTATTATTATTACATAAATCGTACAACCTTGCACACTGTTTTCTCATTATTTTATCGGGCTCAAAAAAAAAAGGCACAAAAATGAAGATAATAATAAATAAATAATAATAATAAATATTAATAAAATAATAAGTTTTTTTTTCTCCATTTCTTCAATTCATCGAAGAAATGGATCATAGCTTATCGTCTCGTTGTACCTTGAGTTCCTCGTCGCTGTCGTCATCCTGCGGCTCCTCGATCTCCTCCGTTTCGTCCTCCGACTCGCTGTTACTGTCGCCGTAGATGCCCAGACCTATGACATTAAAAAAAAAAAAAAAATCAATTATTTCTCATCGCTCGTGCCGCAAAGTCCCCCGGGGGACTCGGATGAAATCCAATCGGTGTCGTCTTGCGAATTATTGCAATCGTACCGAGACCACCCCAGGCCAGAACGTAACAAGACAATGTTGCAAAGATTTTTGTCTGTTTTTTTTTGGTTTTCTTTTCTTTTTGCCTTTGTCAAAACGATAAACTCTTTCTCTTTCAATGGAAACAAATGCGATTGATTTTTTCGTTCGTTCGTTTGTTTGTTTGTTTCGAAAGGAGCGAAAAAAGAATTCTCGATTATCCACGAGGAATTGTAATGTACCGAGACATGTGTGATTCCATAAACGTGTAAGGTTGACATTTTTTTTTCCCCATTTTTTTTCGAGCTTTCTCATGCGCAGCAAAGAAAATGTTTTTTTTTTCACTTGATTCGACCGTTCCTACGATCAGGCAGATCTCATTTCGCGTACATTTTTCGTTTTTTTTTTGTTTTTTTTTGTTTTTCATAAAAATAATGGATTTAGCGACTCACCGAGCTTCCGAGTGATCTGTGCAAGAGGGGCCGTGTTGTTGAGCGATGCGACGGGGGTGTCTCCTGCGGGGGCTTTACAATACACACGCATTTAGTCACCAAGCTGTTCGACGATAATTCGATTTACGTTTTCTCTCGTTTGCTCATCATATATATTTTTTTTTTTTTATTTCCATCAATTTTTTTATTTTTTTTTTTTTCCCCACTCTTAATCGAAGATCTCGGCACACGCAATAACGACAATATTCCTGAATCCTCTCACCGTTTCTCGTCGTCGACATCCTCCCAAGTTCTCTCGCTCTCTCTCTCTCTCTCTCTCTTTCTGACACAACACACACACACACACACAAAAAATCTTGTGAAGAGAAAACTCCAACGAAATATAATAGAAAAGCTAAATAATTACCGGAAAGCCATATATATATATATTTGGGTCTCAATTCAGCCTTCGACTGCGCGAACTGTTAAATTTTTTTTTTTCGCCGTTATTAAATGTTTAATATCCGCATGGTTGTTACGCATTATTGACTCAGAAATTCCCTGACTTTTCCAGGTTTTCCAAATATTTCAGGGAGATTAGGGTCAAATAAAAAAATGTTGAATATTAAAATAAAAAAATGAAAAAAAAAAAAAAAAAAAAAAAAAAAAAAAAAAAAAAAAAAAAAAAAAAAAAAAAAAAAAAACTGAAATACAAAAAATAATGCACTAAAAAAAAAATAAATACATTAAAAGCAAATACCGAACCTGTTCCGCATTATAAACGGAAATTTTTATTTCGATGCCAAGAAATGACAATTACGTAGTTGCGTATTGACAAAACGAATGTGGAAGGCGTCGCTTCAGAGCTTTGGAGTAAATTAGTTTTTGGTTTTTGAAATTTTCATTGTCCGGCACTGATCTAACTTTTGTTCTATATAATAAATAATAATGATGAATATTAAAAATATACAAAAATATTTATTTTTATACTTATAAGTTTTTTTTTTTTTTTTTTTTTTCTTCAAGTTGGTTTCATTTTTCGTAATTCTGGCAAAACGTAAATTCTGAAAAAATTCCAGAGAATTTTTCAAATTCCCTGGCCTTTCCCCGATTATTACGGGATTAAAGAAATTCCCCGAGTTTTTCCGGTTTTCCATATTATGCGTAACAACCATGCCATCCGAGAACTTTGGAAATACATTTCGACTTTGAATATAAAATAATCGACCAAAATTCGTGCTCTCCGACCGTGTGCCATTTGCGTTTGAAAATTTTCAGATTCATTTACCGTTTTTATATCATTGTCTCGTACGTGGAAATTTTTTTTTCTCTCTTTTGTTTTTTTCTTTCGCGCGATATGAAATTTCATTTGTCGAAACGCAGCGCGAAGCGACAATGTGAGATTATAGGCGATGTGGGGGGGGAGGGAGGAAAAGAGAAATATGAACACACGAGTGTTACGCGCTAGGCATATTCTGAAAAAAAAAAGTCACAAATAATTAAGCTTAATTGACAAATACCTCTTGTTTAATGGACGTAAAATAAATATATATATATACATGCATATATAAATATATATTCGTATATATATTTATATATGTGTAATTTTTTGTGTTTATAGTTTATATATATATATATATATATATACTGATATATATATACTGATATATATATATATGTATATATATCTATATCAGTGGATCGCAAGTAATATGTACAAGATGGCATCAGGAAAAAAAAAATTGGGTTTGACGGATCCATGTCAGCGCGACACCACAACTACCTCGTTCTCGTCGTACACATCATAACGTGGGCAACAACTCGTGAGAAACAATGGTATCGTAAAAATTCGATCTTTAAGCTGTATCGGGTGTTTATCTGCGGTACCTTTGGCGCGTGCGCGGCTCCAAACCTCTCTGCACACCGAACCAATCTCTTCGTTCGTCACCTCCAAGAGAATCTCCGTCAGGGACCTTCGAACCTTCAGCATCTGCAAATTTTGTCGATTTATCAGAGATTTGTTTTGTTTTTTTGTTTGTTTGTTTTTTTTTTTTTTTTTTTTTTAAGGATAAACAAAAGTTTCACCCAAAAAAAAACGCATTGTCACCCTCTCCCCTTCTTTTTCCGTTTCTCCCACGACTAGAAATGCCTCGCAGGCTCAAAAAAACATCGGCTGAATAATCATTGACTAATAACATCGGTCGAATAATCGCAGATTGACTTTTTTTTTTTTCTATTCCTGTTTCCTCTTTTGAAAGGGCTTTGTCGATCTGCGGTGTTCGTTTTTGACTGACGTTGCTTCTTTATGATTAATTACTATGTTTTTGCTTATTGTATTATTTTGGATGATTCATTACGCAATATTATTCATTGCTCTTATATAATAATTGCATAATTCAAGAGCTCGATTTTTCACGGGGCTCTTTTTGGTTATTTTGTGCAATCATTATTTTTTGTATGATTCAAAGGGAAAATTTTCCGTATGAATGAATGAATAAATAAATAAATAAATAAATAAATAAATAAATAATATCAGACCCTTTCATATTTTAGACCGCGTTAAATTATGAACTTTCGTTTCCGATTTTTTTTTGTTTTTGTTTTTGTTTTTTCTTTCTTTTAAATTCGAGAATCGATTGAGAATCGAAGAATTTTCGTTTAATATTGCTGGAATTGTTTTTTTTTTTTTTTTAATATTGTTCACTCACGACATCCTGGAGTATTTCTTCGCGCGAGCGTTTGATCGGAACGCTCGCGGCCGACGTCGGTGATACCGAAGCGTTTCCACCGTCAGCGTTCGGCGAGTGCGAATCCGGCGAGACGGCGTCACGAAAACGCGATTTTCTTGCTCTGACCACGATCTCCGGACTTTGCTCGGGATTCCTCTCGACTTCCTCGTTTCCGTGACTCGGCGCTTCCGTCTCCGTCTCGGTTTCCTTCTCGGAGTCGGAATCCTTTTAATTGAATTAACGATCGATTATTCTCGCGCTCTGGCTCTCACGATGAAATGCGCGAGGGGGGATTGGGCGAAGTGAAACAAAAAAATGCGTGCAATTTTTTTTTTTTTATTTTGTGACAATCGACGGAGCTGAAGATTTCAGAAAATATTTACGTAATGCAGCTCTGATATAATGTAAAAATGATAATAATTAAAATTAAAATTCAGTAATATATTTAATTACTAGCTGACCCGGCGGACTTCGTTCTGTCCAAATTTCAATAAATTCGTTTGAGATAAAACGACGAAAATTAATTGATTTCGTGAAACGATCGCGACGAACTTACAACGAAATCACAATTCAACTGAAAATAAACAATCGAATCAAGTCTTCGTCGCTGTGCAACCGATTGGCTTGATTCGCAATATTTGCCGCGCGTAGCGAAATAAATTGGAATATAAATAAAATAATTACATTTGTCGGACGGATCGCGAAACAACAAAAATGTAAAAACAAACGTAAGTTTATTCTAATTTAGGCTGGAATACGTTTTTCCATATTTTTCTCCGGATCTTCCAGATTTTTTTTTTTCAACTGAGTTATTTCCATCCCGGAAGCATAACGAAAAAAAAAAAAAAGAATCAACCAAATATGTCGTTCCTATCGTCATTAATGATCGAGAGTGCATAAAAAAATTATGATTTTTTACAGTTTGACCGAATTTTCCGACTTTTCTCTGTCCATTGTTCCGGATTTTTTTTCCCTGAAAACTTTTCCAGGAACATAACGAACAAAACGAAAAAAAAAAAAAAGAATTACGCATATCCATCGTTTGAATCGTAAGTTATGGTCTTGAGTTCATACAAAAATTCCATAGAAAAAAAGGACTTTCAGTTTTTCCGGGCAACTTCCAATTTTTTTTCGCCCAAAAACCTTATTCGGACTATTACGAACATTTATATGCAATATAATTATATATATATATACATATATTTATTTATATAATTATATATATACATATATATATATAATATATATAATATTAATTATAATTATATAATATATATATATAATATATATAATATAATTATAATTGATATATAATATTGGTAATGTTTATCGACTCACGAATTTACTCTTGCTGGGATTGAGAACAGCCCTCGCCTCATCCTCCACCAATTTTCGTGCCTCCATCTCGTGCTTGCGCAACATTTCCTGGCGTTCACGTTCCACGGCCTTGTGCTTCTCTCGTTCCATCTTTTCAAGACCTTCGCGAATCCAGGCCGGTAATTGTCTACGTTTCGCTGCATCTGGGGGGGGGGGGGGGGGGGCATTGTTGAAAAATAATCGAATTTTCAATAGCTCATACCTCGAATGCGTATGCGCTTATTGTACATATCGATGGACCAATGCCAAAGGGGCGTATCGGTTGTGTACAAGCATAGCTTATACGCCCCAATGGAATTTAACCATCGATATTATACTAGCAGCGGATTATTTTAGCTCGGCCGTTCTACGATCTCGTATTTTTACCACGAGAGATCTTCAACTTTGCTTATTTTCGAAAAAAAAAAGCATTCTTTTTTTCGTTTTTTTAAATATAATTTATTTACCGTCAATTATATATTACCACTAGCTGACCCGACGGACGTTGTCCTGTCCAAAGTTCAATAAATTTGTTTGCGATCGTTTTGGGAATTTGTGAAAAGCTATTGGAAATTTGAATCAAAATTTAATGAAAAATAAACAACCGAATCAATTTTTCGTTACTTATGTAACCGATTGGCTTGATTGAAAATATTTGCACGCGTAGCGAAATAAATTGGAGCAGAAATAAAATAACTACATTTGTCGGACAGATCGCGAAACAACGCAAAAGTAAAAAAAAAAAATGTAACTTTACTTTAATTCAGGCCGGAATGCGTTTTTCCAGATTTTTCTCCGGATCTTCGAGATTTTTGTTTTTTTTAAATTGAAAACATTCGATTGTTATTTCCATCTCGAGAGCATAACGAACTGAACGAAAAAAGAATCAACCAAATCTGTCGTTACTGTCGTCATTTATGATCGAGAGTGCATACAAAAATGATCATTTTTTGCGGTTTGTCCGAATTTTCTAATTTTCCGGGCCAACTTTTCCAATTTTTCTTTCCCTAAAAACCTTATTCGGTGAGTACTACGAACATTAAAAAAAAAAAAAAAAAAAAATTAGCCAAATCGCTCCAGCTGTTCTCAAGTGATGCGCTTACCAATGAACAGCATTTAATTTTCATTTCTATAGATTATTACTATTGTTATAACAATAACTAATAATATATTTTATAATAAGATACATTATTATTACATAATATATTATTTATTATATATTTTTTTAAGTGATTTATAATCATTTCAACTATGTTTATGTCTACTCTTTGCCGTATAGCAAATTTTGATCTCTTTATCTCTTTCTCTCCGTCTCTCTCTCTCGGATGGTAAGATGTGAAAATGAGAAAAAAAATATTTCAAGACAATTTTCACATTACCTATAACGCACGTGTCTTCCTCCGGTGTTTTTTCTCTCTCCTCGCGATTTCTCATGGACGCCTCCATACCCCTGATGTGAGATATACGATTGGAGTGACGGGGCATGCCTTTCATAAATGGCGGCGGATGGGACGGCGATAAATTACCATGATCGCCGCTCCAGTAGCCGGGAACCTGCTGCGTAATTACAATTTCATGAAATAATTATAATATCTTATTATTAATATAATATAATTATAATATAATAATTATAAAGAATTATTTATAATTATAGTATAAAATAATAATAATTATTTATAATATAATTATTTATAATTATATAAAAACAATTATAATATATAATTATGATATATAATTATTTTTAATCAACGGAGTTGAAATTAATGACAATAATGGAAAAAAAAAATTTTTTTTTTTAAAGCTGAATGCTGATTGCAACGAGTATGGATAACCTGATTGTAGGATTGAGCGGATGGTACAGAATTGTAAGAATAGGGAGACGGCGACGGAGGCGGAACATTGAATCCTGGATGATTGGAGATCGTGGGCGCCGGCGGAACGATGGGAAGCGACGGCGATCCCGCAGGTTTCCCATCGGGACCCATAGTTACTCCAGGCGGCGGTACGCCGCTCCATTCCCAGGATCCTCCGCCCGGCCCCGATGTGTTCCACTGTCCCCATTGGCTCCATTGATTCCACGCATCTGCCGATCGAAAAATCAAAATGCAGGATACGTTTCATGAGGAATGGAATTTTTTTTTTTTGCGAATTGCGAATTTTTGCGAAAAAAAATTTTATGCAAAATTTGAAATAAAAATGTTATCTAATGCGAGTATATTTTTCAATATATTTGCGAATATCTTGTAAATAAATATTGAGAAATATACTCGCATTACATAACATTTTTATTTCAAAATTTGCATAAAATTTTTTTTTTCCAATTTTCTTTTTTTTTTTTGCTGAGCCTTTAGATTGAATTTTTCCATCTGGATAGAAACGTATTCCTTTTGAAAAAAGTTCGAGGAATTCGAAAAAAAATATTTCAAATTTTTTTAAACTGTCATAATCGTCCAAAAATCGATTTTTATCTTTTAAATAGGTTTTTTTCCATGAAAAATGAAAAAACTTGCCTTCTAAAATTTTTTTTTTCGTTATCCTTGCAACAAACACAACAAAATTGATTCTCAGCAATTTTTCGCTCCGACACACTTTTTCCATGTAACAAAATCAGGGAGAAAAAAAACAAGCAAAAATCGCATTTTCCTGTAATTTCACCCCTATCAATGCCGCCATAAATTTAATACATATCAATATTTTTGTTTTAAAGAGCACAAATATGTCGATTGCAGAAAAATTCAAGATATTAAGGTTTTGAAGCGGTCTTGTCGATGCGGAATGCCTCATATTACGACCTTCTGATTTTAGGCAATGAAAAAAAGTCGTACAACGGCACTTACGACCTTATTCCATTAGACACGCGATATGAACCGCTAAATTCGAGTAGAATTCATGCTATAATTGGCGAGGCGCGCGCCGTTCCATGCAACATTACCATTTCCAAAAATCATAAAGAATATAAAATTCTCATTGCATCTTGGAAGAAAAAAAATGCAAAATTATCTTTAAAAAAAAAAAAAGTTACATTTCATTCGTCAAGACTTTTGCATTAAAAATTTATAAAATAAAGAGTACAGGAATTAAATATATGATGCGTAATTCCTAAAAAATTTCGCAGTGCTGAACGTTTTATATTTTGTTAAAAAAAAAAAAAAAAAAAAAAAAAAAAAGGTATTTTCTCATGAAAAAATCCATTGAGATGATTTTTCGCAGAGCTTTAACTCAGGAAATTCCATGAATTGCAGGAATAAATTGTCAATGTCGTAAAATTATGCCGATCATGAGCAAATTGCCCGCGATGCGAATAATCGACGATCGAGCAAATGAAAAGAAATTGAATCACGAATATCGGCTAGGCACGATTGTTTTGGGCAAAAAAAATTTTTACGAATAATAACCTGAACCGCTGATATTGGGCGCAGGAGGAGCCGGAGGTACGTCGTCGTCCTTGGAATCGACGTCCATGGGAGCTTCGCCGCCTCCGTCGCTGAACGCGTCGTTGTTGGATAGAGAGGGCGGCGGCGGAGCGGGCGGCACGACGGTTTCTTTCATTTTAATCCATTGTTGAGCGAGCGCTGCCCAATCGACTGAATTCACGAACAACGCGTATGTCACGAATTTTTCCAAGTAAAGATGATTGAAAATCGATAAAATAACCTCGCGTTTTGATTGAAAAAAAAAAAAAAAAACAAAAATCGACGAAATTCACGAAAAAAATTACCTTGATCGTTGCTCATGTTTTGATAAGTCGACGGATTGAGAGCCCATTGGGTAGGATAATCCTTACCCTCGAACATTTCTCTGTTCATCTTCATCTGTGCTAACGATCGTTCCGCGATCACCGATTACAGTCGGACGAAAAAATATATATTACGATCATTGTTGAAGTGGAAACAAATAAACAAAAAAATTGCATAAATTTCTCAAAAGCGAGGACGTATCGGCGTCGTCAAAATGGCAACTACGAACGGCCGAAGTTGAAGGGGGGAAAAAAAAAAAAGAAAAAAAAAGCAGGGACCGCGGAACTTGTTTGTCTCTCGAGCGGAGAGGTACGGGACAACGAAAACGGAACAAAAGATGAAAATATTCGTGTACTTACGGAAGATCGTATTTGTATCACGTTTTCAATGTTCTCTTCGCGACAACTTTTCCTACGCACGCGTTTCAATCGATGACATGCAGTTCATCCTGGGTTTTTAAAAAAAAAAATTTTATTACCGCTTGTTCGATTATTTCGATTCTTGTTATTGATAAAAAAAAAAAATTTTTTTGTGGCGTATAAAGTACTATTAATATTTTATCTATCGTGATAAAAGAAGCCGCGAGCGGCGCGTTTTCGACTTTCGACTCGGAACACTTGGGCACGAACGAATTGCCATATAGATGTGAATTAATGGGGAGGGGGGGGATAAATTATTCATGTCCGCGTAGTCATTTTTAGTCAGTAACATTACCGGCAAGTAACCCCCCGTAATTATATACTTTTGAACATTAATTATTTTTTCTTTTATTGCTCCTTGCTGATGCAATGATAAAGTGTTTGCTGGTCAATATCACAATATTAAAAAAAAAAAAAATGATGCGCACCGTGAAGCTATAGCCGAACAAAAAATGTTTTTTAATTTTCTTCAAAAGGGGGCTCAATCGATGTGTAATCGTTTGATGGTCACGAATAATGTAATTTAAAAAAAAGTTTAAAACGAAATAAAAATCTCTTGCATTTATTTATACTCTCTCGCGGCGATGATATCTGTTTTTTTTTTTGTTTATTTTGAAATAACCCCGTACCAAAATTTTCACTCTGTACATATACCAAAAGGAAGATAGAAATTTAAAAAAATTAGGTTTTTTCTTATTACTTCGTGGGTAATAAATGATAAAATACAAAACAAAAAACAAAAAAAAAGTTAAAAAGGTGACAAATGACGTTATGTATATATACTTCCGGTTAAAATAACGATGTATGATGATAAAATTGCAGAAAAGTATGATAATAATTCTTCACATTCGGGGCGGGATGGGAAAAAAGAAGAAAACTTCTCATATTGCACATAAACGCTTAGAATGAAAGTTTTTTTTTTCTTCTTTATTCACAGAAATGGTAATTAACATGAAGTTTTCTATTTTTTCGACGATTGGTTCTGAAGATAGGCGATATCGTCTCTCTTTTGTTTAACTTTTAATTTCAGCACTTCGATATTGTCCTCGGCCGATTTGGTAGCACGAAGCAGAAGGCTTTTATCAGATCTGAAATAATAACAATAACAACAACAACAATAATAATAATAATAATAATAATAATAATAATAATGACAATAATATAATAATCTATCATCTATAAATTCGGAATTTTTATTTTCAACGATAATAAAAAAATAGCGTTATCATTGCACTGAATTGATTTACATTGTCTTCTTGGCAGCGTCGATATCCGCCAACAGATTGGCCTGTTCGTTAGTTCCCAATTCTGCCAGTCCGTAACGAATTTTCAACGCTTCCATTTCCTTCTCAACTTTTTCGATCATACCGCGCACAATTCTAGACTGTCGATTATATTCCTCGATGTCCTGCCTCAAGCAGTTCGAGCTCTGGCGTCAATTAAAAAAATGGATGCATCAATAATTACGTACATATATATATACGACAATGATCGCGAGGATCGTGTACATTTGTCGTTAAATATATATTTGTAAAACTCACATATTCAACGTGACCATTCGTAAATAAGTTTGAATACTTTTGCGTCTCTTCTTGAAAACGTGTCCTAAATTGAAGAAAAAAAAAAAAAAACACACACAGCTCTTTCAAAAATCGTCTGGACGCCTTCTGCATGGTCTACCCAAATAAGCTCTGGCTTTACAGATTATGAATTGTAGATGCCTAAAAAAAGGTGATTTTTGGTGATTTTTTTTTTTATAAGGAAAGAAACAGCGGACCTTCTTGAAAATTTTATTGTACTTTAACACACATTTGAAGAGTATAAAAAAATTTTTTGATCAACTAATTGTCGCATAATGGCGAAGTATTTGATTATGACCATAGAAAGCGCCTCGCCGCTGAGGTCTCTAACTGGCGAGCGTGATAGCAAAAAAACTATTTGACCTGTCGACCCAAACCAAAGTTCATATTCTCTAGATTATTAAAAAAACCATCCCAAATGAACTAAAAACATTCATAAAAAAAGTCATTTTTTATTATTTTTATTGCACGAAGGAAAAAAAATTGTAAAAATCGTCACTTTTTTGTTCAAGCCCGAAAATTAAAATGGTTTCACGGTTTTTTTTAGTTCATCGACGATAAAAATATATTTCAATTAAAAATATAATTGTGGTTTTTGCACGTTCCGCGCAAGAATTAAGCGCACCATCTTTCCCCCGCCGGTTCGAGACTCCAGCGCCGAGGCGCTTCTATGGTCAATTTTGTACTCCGCCATTTGGCGACAGTTAGTTAATAATTTTTTTTTTTTTATACCCTTCAAATGTGCGTTAAAGTATAACAAAATTTTCACGAAGGTCCGTTGTTTCTTTTCTTATAAAAAAAAAAATCACCAAAAATCACCTTTTTTTAGGCCTCTACACCGGAAGCGACTGCCCTTAAGTTTGGCTAAATATGAAACTGATATTTTTTTGTTTGATTATGAGAGATTTGTACGATAAAAGTGCGCAAGTCACAATATCTTGTACAATGGGGGACCTTACCCGCGGTCACTGTCTGTCCCCTCTGGTCAACAACAATAATAATAATAATAATAACGCGAAAAATAAAAAAGGCTTTGAAAATTCAGTTTTATTCCCCGCAGTCCGGGGGAAAAAAAAGTCATTTAGATTTACCGAGTTATTATTCGGATGAAATTCGATCGACTTGGATCTAAATTTTGGAAAATCATGTAGATATACTTAGATTTACGTAAATTATTCCAGTCTACCTAATATTTTACGTTTGAACGCTTTTTTTTTCATCAGATCTCCGTTCATCTATTTAGATCCGAGTAGTTTTACTCGGATCCGAGCAGATTTAACACGGATCTAGGTAGATTTAATTGGGCTAGGAATATCCAATTGAGATCTACGTAAATCTACAATTTTCCAAAACTTTGATTGAAGTAGATCTAAAAAAATAACTATACGCGGATCTAAATTTAATCCACGAAAATCTAAACTATTTTTTCCCAGGAGTCTGATCTTTAGTAATACTGATTTTAGTACTAAAATCAAACTTTACAAACTTATATTACAGTTTTTGATTATTTGGTGCAATTTTCGGTTATTATGATTACGACACAAAAGCTAAATAACTCACCGTACACTTATTTTTCCATAAATGAAAGAAAAAAAATTTCTTCCAAAGGTCATAATAATAATAATAATAATAATAATCACCAAAAATCCGCAGCCTCTTGTCTGTTGCGCGATCTATGAATTTCCAGATCGTCGTGAAATTTTTGGCTCTCCTCCGATTTTACGACAACTTCGTTTTGAAGATCATCAGTTTGATCGCGCAACTTCTTTACGTCAAGCTCCAATTTCCAATTGTTGTTCCCAATTGCCGTGTTACGTATTCTCCACTTGCGTTTCAACTCTTGTGCAGCTTCGACGTATTTCTTCAATTTAGCGTCCTGCGGCGAAAATGAGGGTGATAAAATTGAAGATATATAACACGAATTTTATCGTAGCGATATACGTTGAATTTGCGTTTTCTCTCTCGCCTCTTGAATTAACCCGTCAAGGGCCGTTCGCGTTGGATTTTCATTTCGATTTTCCTCGTAATTATCATTATCACGTTCTGCACTATTTGACCTGTTACTTCCCGTCGATTTCTCCATTTCGGGGAGACGAATCGATCATCCAAAGTGAAAAGAAGAGTTTGCTACGACGCTTTATGAATTTGGTGAAAAATAAAGAAAAACTCGCATGAAGCACGCTCGATGCGCTGGCCTCGTGAACTATGTTGTTTTTTTTTTTTTTTTTTGGACACTCGTCTTGTGAAATCGGACATGTTGACAAACAAAAGAACTTCAAAATTTTACGACCGAGTGGTGGCGCCATCTCATCGATATTTCCAATAGACTTTTTTCAAATTGTTTCTTTTTTTCTTTTCCACTCGTCGAATACTTTGTTCGTGTTCGACGTATAATGCGCATTATTTTTTCATGTATTATAAAAACGTACTCGTACGAAATGAGTGTAGAGTGTACTAAAATCGCTCCGAGTTTCAATAAACGTACTGGTAAAATATTTTTGTGGATATTTTTTTATCAGCGGGAACTTGGAAGTTTGAAGATGTACAACACGACACCATATCAGCAATGCCATATCAGCGGCACAAAAGCGCAGCAAAAAAAAAAAAAATTCGAGCAAATGCAGAGGCTTAAAAAGTTTAGGCTAGATGGAGACAGTTGTCCTAAAGAATTTTTTCATATTTTACTTATCATTGAATAAGAAAAACATAAATAAAAAAAATGTTTTATACATAGAGAAATAAAGTTTGTTGTAAAAAACGATGTACATACCGCGGGACACCGCGAGGGACCCGCGCGTGTTTAAAAATATCCAACATACCTGATATCGCGATGCAAATCATGCGTCGCGGCTATTGTACCATATCTGTCAAACAAACGATGAATATATACAAAATTCGAGACGCAAGTTGCAGGTACACAAATGTGAAAATTCGCTCAGCCGGAATGATATCGCGGAGAGCGCGATAGTTCTGTGTGTGCATTTGCGTCATCGATTGTGCACAGGAACGCGCATAAAAAATAAACGAATATTATCGAGTCTAGAGCCCTGGCCGAGCCCTCGCGAATCATGCATGCGAAAATGAGCTTGGATAAATAATAGCACGAAACCATTATATATATATATGAATGTACCTTTCATATAATACAATTTAACGATCTTGCAAGCATACGAAAATAGAATAGTCCATAAAGGAAGTATACAAATAAACCCCTGTACCCTGTATAATTAAACCCTAAATTTGCCAAAAAATAATTCATCTTGCGTCATTCGGAAATACAAAATCACTCATGAACGATTATAAAAAAAAAGTGTAAACTTCGTTTTGAAATTTAAAAAAATCGTTAGAAAGGCGCGAACTCACAATTGGCAGAAAAGTTAACTAACCATTATAGTCATTATCACTGAATATTTTGAATAAAATTGAGACGCTTTTATTTGGAGAATTTTTTTTTATGGTAAATTTCGAACACATATCAGTTGTGGAATTTTTTTTACACATCGTGAATTATTAAATCGTGAATTATTAAAATTCCCGTAATTAAAATTATTAAAAGTCCCGTAACTTGCATATAGATTTTGGGGCATTTTTTGCTGTTCAATGAAAAATTGAGATGAATAGTCACACAGTTTTTTTTTTTTTAATTACAAGAGATACGAGAAATTTTGTCGTTTCTTTTTTAATTTCGACGGGATATTATACCAAAGAGGATGGGGTTGCATGGGTTGTGGCCACCAGAGGCGTGCTGGCTAAACGTCTGGGCCCGAGTTCCGGTGCGGAGGAAGGAGAAAAAATAGAGTAAGAGAGAGAGAGAGAGAGAGAGGTACCCATCAGCGCGCGTGGGCTTTTTGTGCATTCACGTGGGCCTTGTTCACATATTATATGATCATCAGTGGCATATACACACACACATGCTCCCACACTCCCACACACACACACACGCACACACACTTGTTTCACTCTTTCTGTGGCGTAGCTCAACGGCTTAACGTTCTCTATCGCAGAAACGTGTTTCACTGTTTCATTTGTGCCATTAGCTCAACCGCGAGAGCGAGAGAGCTTGGTGTCATTTTTTTTCAGTCTTCGTGCGTAACTCTTGCGGCAAACACGTACTTTTTGACGTTACAAGAAAGCGGAGTTTGTCTCACAGTTTCAGGTTTTATTAAGTAATATAAATATTAATACGACAATTATAACCCTTGACTTATTTTGCCTCGATTCGTATGGATCGACGACAGTTGTGAAAATATTCGCACATGTTCCTATAATGACCTAAAGTGTGAGAAGAGAGAAATACAACGAATTCGGCGTGACGAGTTAAAAATTGTAATTCTTGCCGGAGATCGCAAGTTATAATATATTTTTATTCCTCAGCTTTTAGCGGTGAGTCTTTTTTTTTTATTTCATATTGTGTGATATCGGGATTTTATCAGTGTATTCGTAGGAGATTCGGGGGTTGAGTTACCGAAGAAAATACGAATAAACTAGAGGGAGTAAGAGTAATATAATATTGGACTATTTAATTTGGGGAAATTTCGGCAGTAGAAAATCAAGAATAGAATATGAAGATGTAATAATAATAATGAACTTAATATATTTTCTTCTAACCATAGACCCATCGATATTCGTTTCATTTATTTTTCCTCATATTCCAAGCAACGAATAAATATTTGTTGAAAAATCATATCGTGAAGAAAGTGGGTGCTAAAAAATTATAACGATATTTGAATTTTATAAGTATAAAAGTAACGAATACAAATGCTAACGTGTGGCATTTAGATTTTTTTTCAGAATATAATGTAATCTTTTACGTTTTTTAATACACAGACATTTTTTTTTCCCCCTTTACTTATAGTCCTGATTATTTTATTCTCAATGACACATACGTATGAATAATGCACAAATCGGAAAGGCTGCGTTTATGAAACTGATGTGTCAATATCCTTGAAAATTCGCAAGTATATAATGTCTCGAAGGGAAGATATCCAATGGTGACGAATTTTTTTTTTCGAATTTTCATGTATCATCAAAGGTTAATATTATTAGAAATTGAAATGAACTCGACGAACCATTCGTGCCTGAATAATTGAAAGATTCGAGTCCACTTTTAGTGAAAATTCCTTGAAAGAAATATAATATATTTTTTTTCAATACAATATCGTCCGAAAAAAAAAATAGTTATTTCGAAATTTTGCTGTGATATAAAAGATTAATCGTATCGATCGTATATATTTTCAATTTTTCTTTTGCCATCTATACGATTGTACATTTATAATTTTGCTCGATACAAAATTGACTTTTAATGTTCTCGGAAATCTTGAATATGTGCAGCAAACGCGTGAAAAGATCGAAAAAAGAACTATGCAGTCATCGATTTAATCGGCGACTCATGATAAATGTACGACAGTCTAGATAATTTGCTTTTGCCTCATGAGGAATATCCGTTCAATAATTCGAAACTTGTGGACAAAGACCGCGATTTCCAAGTAAACATTTTTTTTTTTATCATTGCTTTATTCCCTATCTTATCTGATATGAACTGTTATCGGGCCTACCGATCTTTGTCACTCACGGCTGTGCATATATAGATATATATATATATTCGTATATGTATCAGTCGTTATTGCGAACAGAGGTCGTGTATTGTCGTGAACACTCATATCGCGGATACGACTATAATGATTACGCGTATTGGCAGCCATCTTGGGGGACATGCAATCCAGATTTAACCCTCAAAAGCAATTTTTTTTTTTTTAAAAAACCTCATTGAGTCTTCTGACACGTCACGAAAAATCCGTATCAAACTTTCGACTATGAATATATATTAAAATATTATATACACGTATATGGGGAATTTAAGAAAAAAACCGAGCGGTCATAGACGATTTGGTATTTGGAATTTGTTTAAAATATTTTTTTTTTCCTTGCGGATTTTTGTGTATTAAACACATCCCTAGGAGAATTTTTCGATCTTAATCTTCATTCAGTCAGGACAGCCCATCAAAGTTTCTCATAAAATGACATTCGGGGCCAATTTTCGAGCAGAAGGAATGAGAATTCGTAAAAAATACTCAAAGAACAAAACTGCTAGTTTTTTTTTCCTACTTTCGAAAAAAAAAAACCGCAATTTCGCAGAATCACGTGGGAAGAAAATAACCACTTTATTTTCGCCTATTGAAAATACGCAATTTTTTATTTTAAAAACTCAAATATATATAAACGATTTCTCAAATAATTATGCAACTATTGAGCCTAATCTGAACGTGGTCCGAGCCGATCTTCGATTTTATTGCATGAATTTCGTTCAGGTTTGTTGATTTTTCGTTGGTTTTTTTTTTCGTATAATTTAGCTGGAAACAAATAAAAAAGAGACTTCGTTAATCCTTTAACAGCTGAGTTTTTTTTTTTTGAGCGTTTGGCAAAGTTGGTACATGGTGAATCTGAATTCATGAGTACCCAATGTGAGAAAAAAAATTATTTCCGAATTTTCCTACCCTCAGAAACTACCCCCAAATGAAAAAACCACCCCAATCGCTTGAAAACATCTTAATTTTATTTCCCATCGTTCATTTCTGCCAGAAATTGAGGAAAAGTCATTCCAGAACACGTAGTGGGATTCTGAAGAAGTTTACAGATCAATCAACCCTTGTGAACTACCGTTAATTGAAAAAAATTCATCCTCCCAACGGATAAAATGTTATCATCTCATTTTCTGTTATTTTATCCTTATCTGAATCGAAATATGAGTGTTCCAGAACGCATTGGCATATTCTGAAGGACTTACGAATAATTCCAACCCTTATGAACGACCCTTCAGTTGGGAAAAATTCACCCGCACCGCATAAAACGTTATTATTACTCATTTCCTATATTATTTCATCCTAATCCAAATCGGAATATGAGTATCCTGGAACACGTGAATATATTCTGAGCAATCTACGGATTATTTCAACCCTTATGAGAATCCTGCATTTTGCGGGCAAAAAAGTAAATTTACTTTTTTGCCCGCAAAATTATTTTTCTTTCCTTTGGTCAAAAATTTATTACTTTCCGCCCGCGTTGTAGGGATGGAATATGGTAATTTTATCGTAGTCGGGTAAAAAATATAATTCTCGAGGGATGATTAAACACCTCAGTAACGCTACGCTTCAATCAATCATTCTTTTGTCCCCGAAATTTTATTTTTTCTTGCATTTCTATCCGCTTGCAGGCATTTTGCCTATCGCATAGTATATACCGCCCGGGTCTTCCCATGCGGTGTCGTATTCGACTTCCTCCTTTGTATCGCATATTCGTCATGGCATAATCTGTCATGGGCTTTGAAAAACTGTGGAAAAAATCTTTGCTAAAATACAATCGGTTTCACGTTCGTTTCTTGACCTTGGAGATACGTCATGTTTCGCCGAGAACGTAAAAATCGACTACGATATATATATATCGTCTACATATATCGTCATATATCATCTATATATCGTATATATATATATATATATATATATATATATATATATATATATATCGTCGACACTACTATATATATATATATGTATGTATTGTATGTGGTACAACAGATATTCTCTGGCACATTATGTTTATGCCTCATGTATACATCTGAAGATTTGTCAAGCTCATATTTTTTATCGTGAATTGTATACATCGGCAACATGGAAAAATATTAGAGGCGAGCACGTTAGCCACTGCGCCAAAAAGCACCAGTTTTTTTTTTTTCTCTCCAAATCTAAAGTACATATGCTTATATCAGCAAAATATTCTTGGGTTAGTAAAAAAAAAAAAACTCTCGAGAACTGTTCTTGATAAAAATAGAAAAAAAAAATAGGGACTAATACTGCCACTCCATGGATACAAGATTATAACAAACAAAATCGAACACGTTTCAAGGGTTTGGAGAATTCGTCGGATTGGAAAAGAACGCCACATATTCATAGATTCGCGACGCATATATATATATACGTTCGTTAGCGTGCGCATCGGGACTTTGCAGAAGCGAGAAAATAATGCGAATTGTAATTTTTAATCTTATAATTGAGTGAGCCCGAGAGCATACGGGGAGAAAAATTTCACAGCCGAGAGAGACCACATTGCGGTCCCTGCGGAGGCAAAAAAAAAAAAAAATATACGGCTTTGTTCAATTTCCGGGAGAATTCGGCGAATTATTTTTGCCGCGAAACGACGTAGAATAAAAAAAAAAAATAAATAAATAAAAAATTACGTTGTACGAGAAATATCTCACGTATATTACACGCATATTATATACATAAATATTGCGTGAACTATATTGCCTCTGTCAAAGAAGAAAAGAGGAGCGTGAACAACGAGAATTAACGGGTAAAGTAATGTGGATTAGTATTTTATTCGTTTGTACACGACGCGTGAATTAAATTATTTTGTTTCGCTACGAGACAGGACGAGGCGGAGAGCTGATAAAAGTGACCGCTCGTATCTTACTTTTATCCTGTGTGAGTGGCCACAATGAGAGGATGTGACAACTCGTTTACTACCGATCTCACTTATACATATTTATTATTATTATTATTATTATCATTAGGAATGCTCGCATTTCTTTTGGAATTGTTTGATTTTTGTCACTGAGAACCTCTGAGGATGAGACAATCGTGATTAGTCATCTGACTATGTGGCTAATTTAATCTGCCATCTGCTATACATGTTGCATATGTATATGAGGCATTCCATGTCGACTGTACCATAATGACGAATTTGCCTGATGCAAATTCTCTTTGGTTTGATTCATTACTTTTGACACAATTATACCAACACGGAATTTTGCAAAAGATTTTTCCGAATAACCCTGATTTTTTCATTTTTTTTTTTGTTTTTCGTTTCTGCGCATAAAAAAAAATACTTTTTTAAAATAGAAACTTTAAAAAAGTGTGAAAACAAAAAAAATTGGCTCGCTGTAGGCGATAGCACAGAAATATTCATACGAAATTGCGAAATTTTTGAATTTTCTTTCAGATTTGAAAAAAAAAAGTGTCTTTTTGAACTTAAAAGATTATAATGAAAAGAAGAAGAGTTGGCCTTGCAACTTGGGGAAAATAATTTTGGCATGAAGTGCCCGATATTTTGGTACCATACCGAGCTTATTACGATCTTATTCTCGTTATTTTCCTCGTGACATTCATTTCGTATCTTCTCTTCGTGAGATCCTCGTAAAGTGCTTCTAACCAATAATCTCATGATTTGTGGACTCTGAGAACTTTGCCAATAATTTTTTTTTTCTTATTAAAAATTGTCGACAATGTTCTCGGAAGAGTTCCACGGATATGAAATATGTATGTGTAAAAACATCAATTATCGGCCAAGTTTAGGCTTTACTATGGGGGATATTTTTGTAAGTTACACAGCTTGGTGTCTGTATTAAAAAACGCGTGCCATAATTTTTTCAGATTTTTTCCTCCATTTTTTTAGCTACCATTGGGTATCGAATTCTTTCATTTGAAACTTTTTGCTTTTTTTTAATTTAATTTTGGCGGTTGAATTTGAAGAAAAGAAAAAACCAATTCTATATTTTTTTTTGTAAAAAAATCTGAACTTAAAAAAAAAATATAGCCTAATTAATATGCGCGTAGAAGACTCTTAAAATCAAGATTATAATCTGAAAAGTCGTTTTTTCGCCATTGCCCAAAGTTCAAAAAAATTTTCCATATTTTTTCAGAAAGCTGAGAAAATTTTACCCAATATATGTCATTTTTAAGTTGCGATCTCTAAAAACACTTCTGGGATTAATAAAAATGTAAAAAAAAGCATTATAAATCTCATTTATTCTAACAATTGTGATATTTTTTTATTTTTTGGAGTGGCTGTTGAAACGAACAATAGACAATTGTTGCGTACTGGTGTAAATACTGGATTATTGTTTTTATTATTTCACCATTACGACACATACAATTATACCAGTTGAAATACATGTGCTAGAGAAAACGTTTTGTGAGTTGGACACAGGTTTGAGAATAATTGTTCCCAAATTATTTGGTACAGACGAAATCGAATGCAATGCTTGAGTACCCTTGACAGTCTTTGAACGCAAAGATCTTTGTTCAATTTTAGTCTTTGAATTCAGATACTCAATATTTTCCAAAAACTCAAAAGTTACATTTGGAATTGAAATTGTTAGAATAAATGAGATTTATGTTTTTTTTTTACATTTTTATTAATCCCAGGAGTATTTTTAGAGATCCCAACTTAAAAATGACATATGTTATGTAAAATTTGCTCAGCTTTGTGAAAAAAATATGGGAAATTTTTTTGAACTTTGGGCAATGGCGAAAAAACGACTTTTAAGGTTATAATCTTGATTTTGAGAGTCTCCTACACGCATATTAATTAGGCTATATTTTTTTTCGGAGAGTTGAAATTTTTTTACAAAAAACAATATAGAATTGGTTTTTTTATTACAAATTCGAGCCGCCAAAGTTAAATGAAAAAAAAAAAAAAAAAAAAAAACAAAAAAGTTTCAAATGAAAGAATTCGATACCCAATGGTAGCTAAAAAAAATGGAGGAAAAAATTTTAAACAATTATGGCACGTTTTTTTCAACACAGACACCAAGCTGTGTAACTTACACAAAAAGATCCCCGATAGTGAAACCCAAACTTGGCCGATAATTGATGTTTTTACTCATATATATATATAGTCGACAAATACACGCTCGATGGCTGGTTGAGGAAATTTCGTAATATATTAATTATAATTTTATTTTATACGAGACTTGGAAAAATAAAAGAAACAAATTATAACGATAAAAAAAAAAGTAACATTCCTTGCATTCTTTTACTCGTTACATTTATTATTTATGATTTTTTTGAATCTCTTATAAAATAATTAATAATAAAGAAATTATTTAGAAAAAAAGCAAATAATGTTTTTTTTTAACGAGAGGTGCCCATGATTTTCATGACTGAAATCGAGGCAAAAGATAATTTTTAAAAAATTAAAAAAAAATGGACAAAACATTGGTGAATGATGATCGAAGATCTGCTCATCTCGTTTCATCTCACTGTATTGTATGTATGTATATAAAGCCTTTTTTTTCTCTCACCCAGCTGATGAATACGAGTTAAAAAAAAAGAGAAAATTAATTTAAAAAAACGAGTATCGAAGGGTGTGGTTTATGCGGGATATGGTGTACCTCTATAGACACAACGGCACACCCTTAAAAACGTACGACCTACACAAGCTCTCTCGCCACCCACATAATGCAGCAGTTACAAAAGTTCCAGCATGAACCTCCTTCATGTCTCTCTTCTGTGTAGTAAAGTATTATTCATGGTATAGTAAACCTACTTAGTTTGTCGAGTCTCTCGTCCGTGTAGTTTTCTCATAAAAGGAAGGGCTCTCCCTCGTTGAAGTTACATGTTCATGCAGCGCGATATCGATATATTTCAAAAAATAAGCTTGAGGAGGCGTTTGGCAATAAAGTATCATTGACATCCCTCTCACTTCCGGTCTTGATGTACTATATCATATATATATAGTTTAACCGATGCGGAAACTTGACGGTTTTTTTGGTTCCACTGATAATCTGTTGGATTCTATATATATATATATACATACATACATATACATATTAATTTATTTATTTATTTCCCACTGTCAAATAAGTCATGTTTAAAGGATATAACTGCCTGTAGGAAACTGAATATTTTTGATCGGGCTCGTGTCGATATCCTCCGGAAAAAATAGTATAGATCAACGTAGATATATATATTTTGGAAAATCGTAGATTTACCTAAATTTCAATTAGTTTTACTTAGATCTCAGTTAGATCTACTTAAATCTGAGTGAATATATTGAGATTTAAGCAGATAAACGGGCATGTAATAAGCAAAAGTGTTCGAACATTTAATAGGTCGACTCGAATACACGTAAATCTACGGTTATATTGCAGAGATCTAGGTAGATTTACGATTTAAAAAAATTTTAATCTGCGTAGATCAAATTTGATCTAAAAAATAACTTCATAGATCTAAATTAGGTCTACATAGATCTAGTTTAGATCTATACACGTAGTTATTCTTTAATTCTATGTAGATCTAAATTTTGAAAAATCGTAGATTTACCTAGATATCAATTAATTCTAATTAGATCTCAGTTAGATCTACTCAAATTTGAGTGAATCTATTGAGATTTAAGTAGATAAATAGAGATGTAATAAGCACAAGGGTTCGAACATAAAATCAGGTCGACTCGGACATGTACGTAAACATATCGTTTTATACGGAGATCTAAGGTAGATCAACGATTTAAAAAAATTTAGATCTACGTAGATCAAATTTGATCTAAAAAATAACTTCATGGATCTAAATTAGGTCTGCATAGATCTAGTTTAAATCTATACACGTAGTTATTTTTTAACTCTAGGTAGATTTAAATTTTGGAAAATCGTAGATTTACCTAGATCTCAATTAGTTCTTGTAGATCTCCGTTAGATGTACTTAAATCTAAGTCAATCTATGGAGATTTAAGTAGATAAACAGGCATGTAATAAGCAAAAGTGTTCGAACATTTATTAGATCGACTCGAATACACGTAAATCTACGGTTGTATTGCGGAGATCTAGGTAGATCTACGATTTCCCAAAATTTAGATCTACGTATATCAAATTTGATCTAAAAAAAAACTTCGTAGATTTCATTCAGATCTACAGAAATCAAATTTAGATCTGTGGGCATGTGAATTTTTGAAAATTTCAGATTTACCTAGATCTCAATTAGATCTACTTAAATCTAAGTGAATCTCGTGAGATTTGAGTAGATAAACGGAGATCTAGCAAGCAAAAGTGTTAGAACATAATATCGGGTTGACTCGAATGTGTACGTATACAAATATATCGTTATTATATGGAGAACTAGCAGGATCAACGATTTTCCAAAATTTCGATCTACGTAGATCAAATTTGATCCAAAAAATAACTTCGCGTAGATCCGAACGATTTTTTCTCGGATCTTTGTCGAAATTGTCGATTATGATTTTTATGTTAATCTTACAACACTGAGGGCATAGTGACCGTTGTTTTTTTTTAGTAGTTTCAATGAGAATTTTTTATTAATAACCTTTTTAACCGTTTGATGATTTTTTTAATAACACTCTTTGAATCCTTTACACATCCCTCTGCACGGATTAAAGGTTAAAGGTTAAAGTTACCTTATCGTTCAATCGGCTTGATAAAAAATTACAAAAAATTAATGCAGCGTCATGAGAGGACTGATTGGAAAACCCTTTAAGAATTTTTTTTTCTCCTCAATTTTTTCTATCAGGGAATCACGAATTGGGGAACAGATATATATCAGGCGATGAGAAATATATGGAAGGTATTTATTTTTAAAACCCCAACGACCTCTCGTAAATGACCGAACTTGAGTAATTTTTTTTTAGAAATTCCTACTCTACGAGATAATAAAAGCTCGAAACATCGAATTAAATTGACCTAGGTCAATTATCACTGTGAATATAAGCGCGGATATAATTGCCATCCAATGATGAAGCTCACAGCGCAGGCACTTTCCATCCATACGAGAATGTCAACATCGACATTCCAGCGTGTTTATCAACGCGACATAGCAAAATAATGTTGGCATCATAATTTTCGTACCCGTTGATAATCGATACATCCGGAAAACTTTTTTTTAATCATTTTTTGTTTCATCTATAACAACAAACGTAAGGTTATTACGGTTATTTATCGTCGGCATTAAGGCAGACTATATAGTCATGTGATTGACTATTTTAGCAATAAAATTGTTGGAGAAATTTATGAAATATGATGAAACGCTGACATATTCGTCAGAATTTGTAAAAACTGTGGAGATATCTTTTGGCACTTGAATTAATTTTTTAAAAAAAGTATTTTCCATTTTTCGCCACCCTTTTGACTAGTCCATTTTTTAAAAAATAAATCACATGATTGAATAACTCTTGATTGATATTGATAAATAATTAAAATTAGGGTGAATTACTGCAACGCTAACTGGCAAGAGGCTATCAGCTGATCGGTTACATCGTAAGCTGACTGACCTGTGCTGATCATTAAATATTAATTAGGTATACACTAGGACCTCGATTTGGGGAACTTGTATTTCAGTCCTCCCCACCACTGTGCATCGGCGCAGCGTATGGTGGGGGATGTGCTGCGCCTATCGCGGCATCGCTAGCTACAAGGTCAGCTGCGCAGAATAAATTGCGCAATGTTCCCTGAATCGACGTCGTAGTGTATTTCGCTTGCTGATGAACCAATACGGACTGAAATTTCATCACTTTAACGTGTTAAATCGCCTTGCTTACGCCCTTTTTCGTTTTCTATGAGTCGATATACGGTTCGAGTGAATGCACTGAAGGGAAATCTGTTCAAGGCAGATATCATCGACGTAAAGATCCACGATTAGAATTTCACGAGATTTATGTACATGGCCCGTTGCCTTAAGGTCGTAACAAAAAAGGCTTGATACACCCTCGTTATGCCCTTTTGACTCTAAGACGCTCGTACAGTGAATAGAGCATATAGGCAAACTATATAGAAATGACTTACCGTCGAAGTGAAAAAAAAAATAAAAAAACTTGAGCTCGTGCATTATCGCATTGCTGTGATGATGTCATTTCACGATCCGTTTCACCGCGAGCTCTGCATCGGATTTCTATGTACACGAACGTGTTGAATTGCGATGAAAAATACGACGTAAAAGATGACGAGATTCTTGGTGGGGTTATCTATATACGATGTATAAGAAGCAATGTATACGGCGCAATTTCTTCTTTCTTTCGATCTCTCGCATGAATATAGCTTTTCATTTTTTTTTTTTTTTCGTAAAATATTAATTTTGGGAGTAATTAAAACGATAATTGAACGCAGTAAAAAAAAAATCAGCGATACCAATTACTCAGAAAAATCTGAATATTTCGTAGACAAATGTCTCTTTAACTGAGCGAGTATATTTTTTGAATTATAATTGTTCAAACTCAATGTTTCTCGTCTGAAAAATGAACGTTTTTTTTTTTTTTTTAATTATAACTTTATCGCGGTGTGAAAAAATTTCCATGGAATTGAATTTCTATTTATCTGAAGCGTTTCATTGGGAATCCTTTAGTTGGGGGTTCAAAAAGGCTCATTACAGTGGGGATTTGATAGCCGGAAAAAAATCGTTTGGATCTAGGTAGAACTAATTTAGATCTACGTAGTTATTTTTGTCGATCAAATTTCATCTACGTAGATGTAAATTTTGGAAAATGGTAGATCTATTCAGATCTACGTAAGGTAAACGGCCCAGTTTCTGACCCTGTCCCAGTTTGTGACCCCGACGACAAAGTTTTAACTGCCATAATTATATTTTTTTCCGAACAATAATTAAATTATCCGTTAATTAAAGAGCGTTTTTCCCTTTTAATTATTGGACAAACATAAGTTTTTTAATGAAATATTTTATAATAGAAATAAACCAGTGAACAGTGCGACACGCGTCTCAGTGGCTCTACAGCGATCGTGCTAGATGGTGATAGTAAGTGCGACGATCTACGTAAATTAGAATTTAGTTCGTTATCTAAGTATAAAACGACATAAAAGTGGTATCGACATCTTCAGCAGGAACCAGGCTATCGATGAGATACAAAATAATTTAACTTTTGATTCGATATCTGGTTAAATTCGTGGTGTCAATAACTACGACACAGAATTAGGGTTATGTTGCTGTTGTTGACCCTCGACTTGTCACCTGCTGCGTCGAACCATTTTTTGTTTGTTTATTCTAATTTTCCGTGACATAAAAATTAATTAAATTATTAACAATGATTTAATTAGGAATTATTTATTAAATTATTAACAAATTATTAAAATGTGCGGAAATCTAGTATTCAAAATATTTTCTTACTTAATGTTGCTGATATATTTTTTTGCATTATTCAATCTTTCTAGTAAATATGTTAATGATAATTGTGAATGTTGATAGGGAGATTGTTCGTGAAATTACATAGGTGTCATGAATTGCGTCAAGCGGGTCATAAATCGGGTACACGTAAGGGTCACAAACTGCGCCAAGGGGGTCATAAATCGGGTACACGCTGGGGTCACAAACTACGACATGGATGTTTCTCTAGTGTCAGGAACCCCGGCAGCCGAGAAGCAATATTAAAATAACTATTATATTAATAAATCTTAATTATTTCCTTGTTCAATAGGTGAATCTCATTCGGGGGGCCTTAACGCGCGTGTTGAAACCTTTAATTTACATTTTAGCTATATCACGCGTCAGTTAATAGCAAAAATCTGACACCCCTGCTCTTAAAGGGTCAGAAACTGGGCCGTTTATCTTATACAGCGTATACAGATTTACGTACGTTCGAGTCGACCAAATATTATGTTGTAACACTTTTTTGTTATTACATCTCCGTTCATCTACTTGAATCTCAGTAGATTTACTTATATCTGAGTAGATCTAATCGAGATCTATGTAGATCCAGTTGAAATCGAGGTACATCTAATTGAAATTTAGGTAGATACAATCGAGACTAAGTAGATCTAATCGAAATCGGGGTAGATCCAATCGAGATCTGGGTAGATCAAATAGAGATCTAGGTAGATCAAATCGAGATCTAGGTAGATCTAATCGAGATTAGGGTACATTCAATTGAAATCTGCGTAGATAAAATTGAAATTTGGGTAGATCCAATCGAGATCTGGGTAGATCCAATCGAAATCTGGGTAGATCCAATCGAGATCTATGTAGATCAAATCGAGATCTAGATGGATCCAATTAAGATCTAAGTAGACCCAATTAAAATGTTCGTAAATCTATGATTTTCAGAAAATTTAGATCTGCGTAGATCTAAAAAAATAAATACGTAGATCTAAATTTGATCTATGTAGATCTATACGAATTTTTCTCGGGATATTCGATACAAGGTGAACCCGAAATGTTGATACCCGAACGAGGGAATGGAAATTGGAGTCTCTTGGGTCGTCGCTCAAATCGCTGAAGGGGTCAATGACCCGCGAGATATTGAAGCCTCGAGGTATGTGGGTGGTTGCATCGACGACGCCGGTTTTATTCTCGCTCGTCACACAAATTAGGAAACGCATAACTCTCGCTTTTGCCACATTATCTCTATCTCTCGCTCTCTCTCTCTCTCTCTCTCTCTCTCTTTCTCTCTATCTCGTATACTCGTGTTTTAATTAAACAATTGGCGGAACCGGGAATGACACGAGAAATGCCATCATGTATCGTAGACGTATAAATACACATATACGCGAGTGAGTGCACTGCACGCATACAGGGACTATATTCTATATACACAAAGAGATATGCGTTGCCGCACGCACGTGTCTCATCAGCATTTTCCCATTATGCCGAGTTGACACGGAGGGCGATAACGTCTGACAGCTCCCGCTTTTATTTTATTATCGTACAAGTACGTCGAAATTTTTTTTTTTTTTTTTCGAATCGTTAATTTTGTACAATCAATCATAGATTTATCCAGATATCAATCAGATCTACTCGGATCCCCGTTAGATCTCTACTCAAATCTAAGAAAATCTATTGAGATTAAAGTAGATAAACGAAGATCCAAAAAACAAAAATGTTTGAATAATATGATATTGGGTCGACTCGAATGTACGTAAATCCACCGTTGTATATGGAGATCCATCGGTGGATCTGCGATTTTCACCAAATCAAGATCTATGTAGATCAAATTTGATCTAAAAAGAAAAGTAACCACCAAGTTCATGACCGATAACTCCCGAACGACTACGCAGATCCCATCATGAAATTTGCAGGGATTCTTGGCAATATAAGAAGGAATATTGTGTACAAATTTTAGCCAATTCGGTTGGGGCACTTTTTTGTTACAAATGATTCCAGTCGAATTTCCACAATAACTGTTACGAAACGCATGGTGTAAATTCGAAAAAAAAAAACAAAAAAAAAATACGGTTCAATTGATCGGTCAATTATGAACAATTTTTGTCTGAACACTTTTCACTTGGGCTCGACTCGAGCGGAGGTATGTTAATCTGAAAAATTAGAGATTCACGAAAACTGGATTTTTTTAAAATTCACAGAGCAAAAGCGACCGCTCCAAAAATTTTGAAAAAAATTCATGCATCATCTTTCGAAGTAGTGCTTCGAATATAAAAAGTTTCAAAATAATCGAAATAGGTCAGGAAAATCGTCCGTTCGATTTGACGTGGAATGGACTCCATATATATATACGTGAATTCATAATAAAAAGCACCTTTTCACGACTCGTCAATCGTCATAATGGTTCTGCCCTCGCGCAGCAGATAACCTCAAATATACGTATATTTACGTCTCGTCATCGCCACATATGCGATGATAAAGTACTAATTAGCTTGACCCTGTTCGCGACCTCTTACCAGTGGACGAGTCTCAGCTCATTCATAGCTCTCTTCATTTTCTTTTAGTTTCTGTTTTATTTTTTTATTTTTTCTATCATTAATTTTTATCATTCTTTTTTTCGCATGACAATAAAGGCTACTGTAGTACCGTATTAAAGTGGCTTAACGAGAGTTACGTATGAAGTCGTAAAAATAAAAAAATTCACGACTTCAGCGCCATTGATTTTCGTTTCTTTCTCATTCATGACTTTGAGCTTGTCTTTTGAAAAAAAAAATATATATATATAAAATACTCTACTCTTCGTTAGCCGGGGGGAAAAAAATAGTATAGATCTACATAGTTAGTTTTTATATCCGCGTAGATCTGAATTTTGGAAAATCGTAGATTCACCTTGATCTCAATTAGATCTACCTAAAAATCTCCGTTAGATCTATGCAGATCTAAATAAATCTACTGAGATTTTAGTGTATAGATAAGCAAACGTGTTCGAATACAATATTTGGTTGACTAGAATGTATATATATATATATATGTAAATCTATCGTTATATACAGAGATCTAGGTAGATTTATAATTTTCAAAAATTTGGATCTACGTAGATAAAATTAGAGCTAAAGAATATAACTACGTGGTTGTAAATTTTTGAAAAATCGTACATCTGTACCCAGATCTCCGTATATAACGGTAGATTTACGTACATTCGAGCTTGATTGAACACATTTACTTCGTAAATCTTCGCTTATCGACTATACTCTCACAGTATATTTACTCAGATCTGGGTAGATCTAATCTAGATCAAATTTGAGCTAAAAATAATTGCGTAGATCTTCTAGACAGAAAAAAATAATCCCTCTTCGGTATATATAAGATCATCATCGAACGGTCACCAAGCGATGATGATAATTCGCAAGGACTCTCGTATCGCTGTCTCGTGTGTACGATTGAAATAAACGTCAACTCGTTTATTTCCATTTTAATCGAGGCCAAGCATAAGTAATATCCATTCGCATACTTCGTTTAATTGCCAAATATCACGACGTTAATTAATTCATCAATTAACTAATTGATTAATTAATCGTCGATAATCTCGTCGATCAATTTTTGTCAAAAACGTTTATTCCTTTTTTCTTCGGATTTTTTTCATCGCTAAATAAATTTACGTTACGAAATCAATCGTCTGTTCATACTCAATTTGTCTCTTTCCGTTATGAAATATTAATTTTTATCGTTAATCGTGATAATATGATAAAGACCATAAACGATTTGAGAGAGACCATTTGAGCATATGGAACACGAGAAACCGAGATACTAATAATCATCATTGTAATTTGTATTCATTTAGTCAACGATTCCATAATTTAAGAATGTTTCACGAAAAGTTGAAAAATAAAGAGAATTACGTGAATTTTGGATATTTTCTTACGCAGAGTCTACGGGATTATATCCTTGCAAAATTTAATGGTCGTTCACCGACTGGTTTCATTGATGTATATCTTCTTGAAAATCTCTAATATGTTTCTTTAGCATAATTTATCGAGCACACGGGTTATTTAAGGAAAAAGATAAAAATTGCTAAAATTTATTGGAAAAATTGTGTGTAATAAACAAGATTAGATATTACAATTTATGAGAAAAGAATAATAATTTTTGTCGATATTTAATTTAAAAAATATTTTCTTAATTTGTTATTAATAACTTTTCAACGTTATTGTTGTTTAAACTCAATATCCTCGGTGTGTTCGATGTCGTTGATTTTTTTTTTTTTTTTAATTTTTAACTCATCGGGATCTACTAAAATTGACAATCCAAGTGCAAAACATCCGTGCAGGGTGTTCATTAGAAAATTTCTGAAACTAATCAGCTGCTATTTCAACGCTTTCGCGCGAATGGACCAGGAAAAGTAAAATATATTTTTAATTGAGGGTCATTTGGACATTTTATTTATTTTAAATTTAAACAAACTCATCGTTTTTCCAATTATTATTATTATTTATCTTTCGTTATTATTGGTATCGTCATTATTATAGTATATTATACTATACATATAAGTATACTTATAAGTATAGTATAATATATACTATAGTATAATAGTATAATATATACTATAGTATAATAGTATAATATAACCCAGTGAACACGTTTCATTACAGTAATATAACATGGAAGTTATATGTAATTGTCACAATGCAATAGCTGTGTGATGTAACTGCTACGTAACATGAGAATAATATGTTATATATTATTGGTAATATGCAGGCAATGTAAATGTTATATAACGTTGTTGCATTACAGTTTTATAACTCAAATTTATAACGTTTACAGAACAGGCTTATAACACTTTTTATATAACATTCGTAATGTGCAGGTTATGTGAACGTTACAAAGTGTTGTTCCGTTACAGTTGTATAACTGACATTTGTAACATTGACATAACGTACTTGTAACGAAATTTATATAACATTCGTTATAAGCATGTGATGTGAAGGTTATGAACGCGTTTTAGCGTTACAGCTGTATAACTAAGATTTGTAACGTTTACGCAACATGTTTGTACCATTTTTTATATAACATTCGTAACGTGCAGGTTATGTGAACGTTATAATGCGTTGTAGCATTATATCTGTATATAACTAACATTCATCATATCAACATGTAACGGATGAAAAAATCAAAAGCATTTTGGACCCTATTCAAATTTTCATTTTTAAAGCAGTATCATGTACATACATTTCAAATGTTAAATATATTGTTTAATGTGTTTGTATAATCATAATATGATTATTTATGTCCTGATATGAAATAACATATGCATATAATATTATGGCATGTATCTCCCAACATACAACTGATCAAGAATTCTCCGGCGTGTCAAATACATGATATGAATTATCAGAGTTCATAAACAGTCGATAGCGTAGTGGGTAGCGTGTTAGGTAGATAGGTAGGATAGATACGAAGGTCGCAGGTTCGAATCCCCGTCGAGGACAATAAAATCCTATCGAGAAATCCGTGCAGGATTCTTTTTTTTCCAGTGTAACTCTTCTATAACCTATAAAAATGACAAAATAAGATGACGAAATGCAAAAATTATTTAATAATAATCTTATATTTCATCATATGATTTTAGAATATTGCATTTATATAACTTTTATGACTTTTGTTACATCACCTTGTAATATAACTATTACATACCGGGTATATAACACGTTACATAACATGTTATATTGCTGAGTCGGAAATGGCAAGTTACATGCAATTTACATGTAACATCCAGGTAATATTACTTGTAATTCGGTTATGTTGCCGTTACATTGCTGCAATATTACTGTGTTTACTGGGAATACTTATTAAGTATTATAGTATACAATATAGTATTATAATATACTATAATAATAGTATACGTGTATACTTATAAGTATACTTATTATATACTATTATTATAGTATATTATAGTATATAATTCTATAATAATGTCGATGAACGTTAGCGTGAACGACCCTTTTATCAACACAAGGAAGAAATGTTTCGCCCACGCGCATTGCGAACGAATGTGCCCATGCCAGAATGGATAACGACGCAGCAATGATAATGTCTTATCTTTCGTTAACGACGCTATTCCTCTTTTTAATTTAGTCTCATATATATATGTATACATGGGGTATTCCACTCCAAACCAGCCAACGGTTGTCTCTCACCATTAAAAAATTGTTTTTTTTTTTCGTTCGATTGTCCTACCTGAGAAAACGTGAAAACAATTTAAAAAAAATTTTTTTTACCGCCATGCTAATTAGCTATGGGGGTTGGCACAGCTCAAAATTGAAACAATTACTCCGAAATTAAAAAATCTGAAAATAGCTTTGAAAATTCATATTTTATGTCAGATTTATGGAAAAAAAAATTTCACAATGGTAACTTTCGATTTTTTATGGTTTTTTGACGGTTTTTAAATATTTTTTAAGTCCTACAATAGCCTATAATAAACTTTTTTCTTTCGAGCTTGAATACATCCCGTTTTGTCTCATAGTTTTCCGCTAACGCTGAAAGTAATGGAGGATTAATGGCGATTGTAGGACTTTGAAAGTATTTAAATCCGTCAAAAACCATAGCAAATCAAAAGATACCATCGTGAAATTTGTTTTCCATAAACCTGGCATAAAGTATGAATTTTTAAAATTATTTTCAGATTTTAAAAATTTCGGAGTATTTTTTTCCATTTTGAGCTGTTCCAACCCTCCATAGCTAATTAGCATGGTGATAAAAGGGTTACAAAAAAATTACTCTCGCGTTTTCTCAAGCGGGATAATCGAACAAAAAAAAATTTTCAATGGCGAGGATCAACCACTGGCTTGTTTGGCGTGGAATACCCCATGTATAATACTATATGCGCAGCATTTATTTGATTTTTATTTAATTTTCGTTTCTTCAATTAAATTTTTTTTCTTTTATAGATACTCGTACGATATGTACCTTGCCAAAGTGAAAGCGGACGAAGGATTCGATTGGCGGACATACAAACGTTGTCCATAAAAATAAACGACTGTATACTTTCTGTTATACGCGAACGAAAAGATAAAAAAAAACAAAAAAATCTTCATAATCGAACGACCCGTCGACTCGAAGAAGCAAAGGTTGAAAAATTCTTAAGCGTAATTACTGCCGATAGACGAAGAGCTCGGAAGATGGGCGGGTTATTGGAAAACAACGGTATGTATATATATATATATATCCGTGTTACAATTTTTTTCTGTTTCCTCTCCCGTATTCACGAAAATATTCACGTTGTTTCGCGAAAAAAAAAAAAATATATATTTCATTTACCACGTTTAAGTACATAATTTGTTAATCGAATGGATTTTTCAATGCAAAATTATAAAAATTATTAAAAATTCTTCAAGATGATACTTATTTTATGGCATAAAAAAAATATAGAAATTTTTTTTTTTTCACGCAGAAATTCATATTTTTCAATAATCAACGCATAAACAATTGAGGCGAATCGATGAGAAAAATTGTTTCGCGTATTGCCAAAAAGATCGCATTATTATTCTTGAAGTAGAGAGAAAACAAAAAAATTTCCGAATATTACGAAATTATTATTTATATCACTTATAATGAATAATTTTTTAGGATTATTATTGTTGAAAAATTCAATATCATTGGCGTCTACGATATCGTTATTTTTTTTCCCTCCCTCATTTTTATGGATGACATGTTTTTTTTTAGTAAATTTCGTAAATACGTTTTTCCGTTGAGTTTTTTTTTTTACTATGACGAGCATATCAGAGAAACCATCCCCGCAATTTACGAAGAGTATATATGCGCGCGCTCTGTCCTCGTGGTATGTTGATGAAAATGCATCTATACCCAAAACGATAAGCTTCATTGTTATGCGATACAGCGAGATTGTCTTCGACGCACAATCCATGGCATAGGCCTTGGTGTGTTTCCTTCTTGTCAATGATCGAGTCGTTTTGTAGTCGCGTCGCCGGATGCGATTACCAACTCCTTTTTAGCCCAAATAAAACTATACGAATCTGTATACAATACTATATACATACATATACAACACTTTAGTTCGAATGGATTTTTATCATTAAATTTTTCACATATTATTAAGAGCTAACATTTCCTAACGATGAATTTGAAAAAAAAAAATACAATTCTCCCGTTGTATGCATAAATATTGGTTACGTGTCAAAAATTTTTTTTCTAAAATTATCCAATGATAAATTGTTAATTAACGAATATAGTTGCTCGGAGACAAGTTCGAGTGCCCTGGAAAAATAGTTTTGTTTTCCTTCAGTCAAATTGCAAAGTGCAATTGAATTATAAAAATTTGATACTCAAATATTGAAATAAAAAAATAAATAAATAATTCCGAAAGTCAAGGTAAAGTTTTCGATTATTTTGTTACAAAATTCTGCGTTAATTTTCAATCGTAGGTCGGAACGATACGGCGTCTATGTCAAAACCGTTCAAAGTCACAGCCGTTGGCGATGGAATGGTCGGAAAAACTTGCATGCTCATCACGTACACGACCAAGAAATTTCCAGATGCATACGAACCAACAGTGTGAGTATCGTGTGTTAACGAACGAGAATAATCAATTGACCCAGATGGATAAACGTGTGTCTTTTGTATGAACACGGTTATAGATACTTTTTCTTTTAGTTTTATCGTAATATCGTGAGAAAGACGATTTTTATGTTCAGACTTTAGTCTCTATGTTTCCCTCGGAAGATTCAGAAAAAAAAAAGAAAAAAAATATATTTCACTTTTTAAAAACCACAAAGTATAGAAATTTCAAACTCCCAAAACTTTAATGTACAGTTAATGTTAAAGTTGTTGTTGTTAAATAAAAATATAATGTAAAACAGCATATATATTCCTTTACTTATTTTCTAACAATATCCTTAACCCCTGACAGGCAACGAGTGTAAAATTCCCCCCCCCCCCCAAAATTTTATTCTTCTCGGCGCACTCACTCACTTTTTTTGAGTTTCAACATTGATTTTTAACTCTATAGTTCAAATCAATCATTTATATAATATCGCGATTTTATGCAAAATCGTTTGAACTTTAATTAAAAAAAAAAAAAAAAAAAAAACTTGCTAGCTTTATCAGGAGCCGGAATATTTGAGATTAATTTCGACTGGGTATTTTTTACACTCATTGACTGGAGAGGAATACGATTTGGATGTTTGCCTGTCAGGGGTTAAAGTATGCATCGTGCTATCAAATATTTATCTCTTAATCTTCATTTGTTCCTCTACTCCAACTCTTTCTCTTCCTCCTCGCTCATTTTTTTTACAAACCTATATTTCCCTATAATAATCACGCATCCATTTTTGTATTTTTCCCCACAGCAGATTTAACATTTTCCCCTTTATTGCCCATTCATAAATTCCTTCCATCCACTCCTCTGCATTCTTTCTTCCTTTCTCCGTTATTTTTTTTTACATATCAACGAATTCTCCATCGCGTCTCATCCTGTTCTTTGCATATCCTGCACTTCCGGTTCTTATTCTCTCTCTCCTTTCTTTTCCGCTCTTCCTATGTTTCGATACCACTTTTCAATTTTTTTTTTAAATAAGTGACAAATATGTAAAACGTGAACTGCTCAAATTTCAAGTCGATCCTCCGTGTCGTTTTTGTAAAAATAATTTTCAAAAATTTGTCTTATAACACGAGAGAGTAAACGGGAGCAATATTTGTTTGAGCTGTCATAATTCCATTAAAATACTGCCAACCCGCATAAAATTTATGTCAGATCTTTGTTAGATCTTTAATATGACTGTCAACAAATTTGAATAGGTTAGTCCATCTGGTTTATCAGTTACAAGCCAAAACATAAGCTCCCACTATCCACGGGTATAGCGCATGGAACGGTCGGACTCTCTTTTGTTTTATGCATGCGCGCGCCGCCGCACCATCGTTTCCGGTTATTCCCCGTCGCCGGTCCGTACCGAAATACCTTTTAACTTTGCCCACATTTCTTTGTCCCTTCCATTCGACCCCCCACTTTTTAGACCAATATATTTCCACGTCGCGTCGGTATCATCCTTCTCAATAATGTATTTCGATTTGAGCTTGTATAATTTTGGAGAAGGCCCTTTTGGCTTAAACTTGTACGCAAGTGCTGAATTACCATTATTATCATATAAAACCCGTTAATTAGTATTTTTTTTTTTTTTTTTTCAATTTTTTACTCATGAAAAAACAGCTATTCTATCAGAGCCAATTTCTAAACTGCGTTTGGCTTTTTTTTGTTTTTGTTTTTTTGTTACCCCATTCAGATTCGACAATTTTTCGGATACGATAAAGGTGGATGATCAACAATACAGCTGGACACTGTGGGACACAGCTGGACAGGAGGATTACGAGAGACTTCGACCGCTCTCGTATTCAAACGTGAGAGAGATCTCAATTTAATCGTCATTTCGAATTTAAATCATAAAATATATCTCCATTATTATGCGCAATCCTCCGTTCTCGTGTATTTTCGTTACAGACCGATTGCTTCCTGGTATGTTTCTCAGTGAATTCCCTGAGCTCGTACGAGAACGTCGCAAGCAAGTGGTATCCGGAAATCAAATATCACTGTCCGAACGTCCCGATAATTCTCGTTGGTACGAATCATCGATAAAAATATTTAGTCAGCGATTATATAAAACGTTGAATTGACTCGGACGAAAAAAAAAAAAAAAAATTACGAGGGTATCGTGATAAATTTCAAAAATACGAGATGTTAATTTTGAAAATTTGACAAAGCGTATATATGTATATATATATATAGGTATAGGGTGTTTCCAAAAAAAAAAAAGAAATTGCATTTTTCATGCTTCCATTCCTCAAAACTTGAGTTTTTATAGAAAAAAAAAACATCCTCGCGACGAGGGAGGTTTGATTGGACGTTTCTAATTATAATAGCCAATTAACGTCTATGACGAACTTTTCGGAAGGAAAAATTTGAGACCACGAAGATTGTATTTCGAATTCAGGAAAAAAAAAATTTCAATTTAAATAAATTTTTGTTTATTCCTAATTTGTAATTTTTTTATAAAAAATTCTAAACAATTTTAAGTTGAACAGCTTCGTCTTGATACCATCGTGTTCTAGATAAAAATTTAGATCGATTTTATTCATAAGAATAATTTTGCGATTTGAAATTGCTTATTGATTGTCATAAACAATTCGTATCTGGTGAAATTTTTTTTTTGTGATAATTTTTGTTTCTCGACTCAAATACGTACTCCGTGGTTCTTTATTCTCTTGCTGGAATAGAAAATCATTTGTCTCAGGGAAGATAGTATATAAGAAAATTTATTCGTCTTTAACAATTTTTTCGCTATGACTTTGTGCAAAAAAAAAAACGCAAAATGTCATTTATTTATTTATTTTCGGTAAAAATTGATGCCAACGACGCCCTTTTACCCGTGGCATACAAGTCTTTCGGTGGAAATCAGCGACTAAAAGTATATATTGCGCTTCATCTCTATCCTTAGTTAATAATGAATTAAATTAAAGCTACTTTTCTTTCAGCAATATCGATTACAACTTCAAAATCGTTGAAGATTCTTTTTATTTGAAATAATTTTATTTGAAATAAAATCCCCATGGTCTCAAATTTTTCCGTTCAAAAAGTTCGTCATAGACGTTAATTGGCTGTTATAATTAGAAACTTTTTTTTTTTTAATTTATTTATTTGTTTTCCTTATTGACATATGCTTTTCGCTTATTAAGTTTGTCCCTAGGGTTTCTTCACAATTATGGTGTAGACATTAATTGGTTTTACATTGATGTGTATTGGCTTTCCTATTATCTTTCGATTGGGGGGTTTTTTTTTTGTTAAATTAGAAACGTTAAGCTACAGAGCCTCCCTCTTCGCGAGAATGTTTTTTTTTCCCTATCAAAACTCAAGTTTTTAGGGATGGGAACATGAAATATTATTTTTTTTTAACACCCTAATATATATATTTCTTGCAAATTCTCATCCTCAAAACCATTAATCGCAGATGCTATTTCTAATACCTTTTTTTTTTTACATAAAATTGACCAAGGTTTGGGGTGGAAATATTGCTCAATGATAAAACAGAAGAGGCGCAAGAATCCATACTGAAAAGTGGAATATATATTGCAATTCTGAATATTTTTGGCTGAAATATAAATAAAATATCTGCTCGAATCAGCGATTTTACCTTGACGAATCGATAGTATAAAAATTGACTATCTTCGATTTTAGTAAATACAAAAAGATTGAATATGATTTTGTTTTGTCCAAGTTCCAATTTTAATTATTGTGTTTATTTCGATGGATAATCTCTTGATGCAGATGATAATTCTCAGGGAAAAATGTAATGATTTATATATATATATGTATATTTTTTTTTTGCCTCTCAACTCGAAGGTACGAAAGGCGATCTGCGCGACGACACGAGCCAGAACATAGTTAAACCGGGGGATTGTACGAAAATGCGACGTAAAATTGGTGCAACGAAATACGTCGAGTGTTCGGCAAAGACGCGGCAAGGTCTCGACGAAGTTTTCAACGAGACGATAAGAGCAATACTCAAGAAACGTACGCGGAGAAGATGCTGCTACCTATTTTAAGGATTGCACGATTTCTTTTCCTCAATTTTTGTTTTCTTTTTCACGTATTTTCGAGAAAAAAAAAATTCTGAAAAATTCGGTCGAACACGTTTCGAGAGTATTTTCGTAACCAAAGACATTATCACGTAATTGTCACTGTGCCTTTTCGATACGAAACAAGATATATTTCTGTAGATATATAATATTCTTTTTACCTCGTACGGATATATATAAATAATTAAATATATATATATATTAGGGTGTTCAGAATTTTATTATAATTTTTTTTTGCGCTCCATCGACGGAAAACATCAATTTAGATAAAAAAAATTCCCTTAAAATTTTAGGTTAATACGAGAATATTTAGAAGTGCCTCAATCGATATACTTCCCGATCTGCTCATTATATTTGCGAATATGAGGCATTCTCCACCAACTTGGCCACTTTTTTTTCACCCCATCGGATCTTGTTCCATAATTTTCCATATAGCAGTACTACTTGACACTCTGTGAATGTTTTCAGATTTTTTTATTTCCCTCGTTTTGGACATGGCGTTTTTTTTTTCAACCCCGTATTTCATGGGAGATTGAAGTCGGACAAAAAAAAATGTAAAAACAAAAAAGTTATGTAGGTCTGAACTACTTATACGATACATGTTATATATTTTTGATGGCATCGAAAGAGTCTATTTTCAGCGAAAAAAAAATGGAAAATATTTTTTTTTTTTCTTTCAATCCGACACCTTTAATTTCACTGGATAATTTGGCAGTGTATTGGAAACGTATAAAATAAAAAAAAAATTGGCATCGCGGAACTCGACATTCTTGCCAAGTAAAAAATATAATTTACAGAGAAAGGTGCATTAAAATACATCTGAGTTCGTCTTTTCCATGAACTATTTAGCGCAATGTTGCATCATATATATATATATATATATATATTGCAATAAGTATTGCATTAAATGGTTCATGGAAAAGAAGAACTTGGATGTATTTTAATGCACCTTTCTAGGTAAATTATATTTTTTACTTTGCAAGAATGTCGAGTTCCGCGATGCCAATTTTTTTTTAATACGTTTCCAATACACCGCCACATATCCTGTAAAATTTACAGTGAAATTAAAGATGTCGCATCGAAAAAAAAAAAAATATTTTCAATTTTTTTTCACTAAAAATAGGCCTTTTGATGCTATAAAAAATAAAAACATGTATTGCACTAAGTAGTTCATAGAAAAATATAACTTTTTTGTTTTTACAATTTTTTTTGCCCGACTTCAATCCTCCATTTCCAAAATAAGTGAAATAAAAAATCTGAAAAAATTAACAGAGAGTACTTTTAAGCAGTACTACTATATATATATATGAGGCTGATTAAACGTTTTAATATGAATAATTGATAATTTGTAGATTTGTTCTACAAATTCCAACGATAATATTGTCTAATTGACCGTGAAAAGAAATTTGCATATTTTGCTTTCAAAAAGCTATCAATTCGTTAATTTTACTGAAACTATGACTGATACCAGAAAATCTCAAGCAGATTTTTTATAGTCAACCATTAATTTCTTATTTAAGAAACAAAAATACATTTGTATAATTTGGCTCGAGCGATAAATGCGAAACACAATAAAATATTTAAAAAATGCTTTTTATTTATTTAAGCGCAGTAATTTAGAAGAAATAACGTTTACCGGAAGTAATAAGAAATTGCTGTGTATTCCGATTATAAATGGAATCTTTATTTGTCGAATGAATACGTGAAAAGTTTTTAAAAAATTGAATCTTTCGTTGAAGTAAATAAACTTTCGGAAAGAACTTTCTTCTTATATTGACCCTGTGTCAAAAAAAAAAAAAAAAAAAAACAAAGCAAGATACGATAAAATGCTAAAAAAATCTTCTTGTAATAAAGTAAATTTACCGTAAAAAATAAGCATACAATTTTCTCGTCATCAATTATTATTTCTCTCATATTTTCGGTGAAATTAACGAATCAATAGCTTTTCAAAAGCAAAATGTGCAAATGTCTTTTCACGGTCAATTTTAAAAATGCAATCGAGATACAATATTATCGTTGGAATTTCAAGACCCAAACCTACAAATTCTCAATTTTTCATATTAAAACGTTTAATCAGTCATTGCAGCAATCCCTCATCTATATATTCGCAAATATAATGAGCAGATCGGGAATACAAATATATCGATTGAGGCAGTTCTAAATATTCTCGTACCGACCGAAAATTTTGGGGAAAGTTTTTTTTTTCTATCTAAATTAATGTTTTCCGTCGGTGGAGCGCAAAAAAAAAAATTAAAAAATAAAATTCCGGACCCCCTGATATATATATACTAGAAATAAAAATAATAATTAACATCACGAATCGAGAAGGGACTAAAATTTTTCCTCGAATATTTTTTTTCCCCAACAGCAGCGAATATTCAAAAGTTAATATCATTTAAAAAAAAAAGTACACGAGAGATTCGGGACATGGAGAAAAACGAAAAATTTATAAATTGTTCTTTATTGTAACTGCTATCGAGTTTATTTAATAGTTACTTCATATATTTAGTCGGTTGACATATATTATTTATAATATACATACGATACGCGATGTTTTCGCGTGTCGTTTATATGTCAAAGACAAAAAAAAAAATCGAATGTTCGATTCATCCATAATTTTTCTTGTCTATATATTTTTTTTTGGAATCGCTCCTTCATTCCAACTCATAGTCGTAAAAAAAAAAAAAAAAAAAAAAAAAAAAAAAGTGGGATACGCTGAGTCATCGGACCGATCGAAGAAAAATATAACGCACGGTGTCAAGGAAAAAAATGATATTCTCTTGTTTTCGCTCCTAATCGAGGAATCGAGCTCCTTTGCGATCGAAAAATAAGATCCAGCGATTTTTATTCAAAAAATAAAAAAAAAATAAAATAAAATAACTTTATATTTCAATACGGGACCTCTACCGGCTTATTTTGTTCCTTTATTAGATACGAATTCCGATAACGAAACCCCGAACACGCATAACAATGTTTCAATATTATTCTTGAGCATTGAAAAATTGTATTATACCTCCACAAAAATTCTTCCCCGTTTACCCCGGCATTTAATTTCCAACTTGCAAAAATCTACGGAGCAAAAGAACGCGGTCCTAAGATTCGTTTTTTGAAAATCGCGACCGAACATTGAGAAAATTTAAGTACCCAAAAAAATCGTTATTGAACTTCACTGTACAGTATCGATTTTTAGTGATCGCGAAAAATATTTGAATATCATTAGTACGGATCGGAGTTCGGAAAGAAAAAAAAAAAAGCGATTTTTCGTTCAGTCAGGCTGCAAAATATGCCTCTAGAGGTCCCGAATTCGAGGCAAAAAAACAAAAAACAAAAATAATAGCATCGGAGCGAAATAAAAAATTACCGAGACTCAGGCGCGGGGCGCCACCTCTCGGAGATATTTTCGTTTTTAAATACAAATCAGCGAATATAATTTTTTTCGAACACAAATAGCGCGCGAGTCTCTGCGAGAATCGCGAACAAAAAAAAAAAAACAAATACCAATGTTTTTTTGGCGAAACGCTGAAAATTAAACGAATGAAAAGAGACACATGCCCCGATACGAGGATCGAATTGTACCCTGCGTGAAACGTGCGATTTCTTTAAAAATTAGAGCAGAGTTTATCGTTCAAGAACGCGAGAGGGGGGACTTTTGCGTCGGTTCAATCATGAACATAAAAATAATTGATCCGCCCGAAACTCATGATTGCAGTTTGACTCTCTCGCGGGGACACTCGCGGTCATTAGAATTAATCATTAAGCTACGTTTCACATGGCGAAAGCGCTTGCGTCGAGAGGGGCCACTTTTTGCTGCACTATCTTGCCGTAGCCGCCTCTGCCGCTGTCAAAGTCGGATCGGTATTCGTCTCTTACCTGAAAGAAACAAAAACAAAAAAAAAAAAAAAAACAAAAAAAAACCATGACAACTATGAAACAATTGGAGTATTATTCATCCGTCGCTCGCCGCACGGAGACTAGAGCACAGAAGTTCAATCTGTACTACAGAAGTTTTCCCGCGAAATGCTGAAAATTTAAGGGTTGCGCTGACGAGGCGCTGATCGTCGCACCGGATCAACACTCTATACATAGATGGGCCATTCCGCCGATTATCAACCAATGTTTGGGCCCTAAAAAATTTGATTTGCCTCAAATTTTGGGCACCAAGATTGGCAAATTTGCCAAGTTTTAACCCAACAGAGCGTGTTTTTCACGAGAAATGCCATATCCAATTTTAAGAACGAAATATAAAAATTTAAATTTTTATCGTATCTTTAGCGTCACAATAAAAATGTGAAAACTTTCAGTTTTTCGAAAAAGAAAAATTATTTCTCATTAGCTTCTCGAGATTCTCCTCAAAAACACGTTTTTTTTCATGAAAAACAGCGGTCTTGCATGAGCAGTTTTTAATTTTTTGAGACTCAACGACACATAGTTATGATATCCACCTCAAAAAGTATCTCTGACGAAAAAACCTTCCACCGAGTACCTTGATATGATCGTCACCCATCAAAATACGTTAGCCAGCCAGAAAAGTGTCGACAAACAAAAAAAATTTAGACTCAGAAATTCATCTTTCAGCTACGAATTTAAATCAGATACTGCGAATCGTGCATACAACAAAATATTTCCAATTTGTGGAGTGAAAAAACGATAACATTTTCCCGAAGAACCGCTTAAACGACAGATTAGACCTTCATAGATATAATTTGCCCATAAAGAAAGTTTTTCACCGTTCCGATTGTGAAATATACACTTGTAAACAGAATACAGCGTGAGCAATGGCAAATTAATAAAATGAAAACGTATTTGGTGAAACAAATGCCAAACGCAACTTGCCCCGCACGTCGCCCGCGCCGTCACGTTCCCCTTGCCGCACCCAATTGATGTTTTAAGAACCTCCTTAATCAAATAGGAAAAGTATCCATCTTACGGGCAGGGGTTAATAGAACTTAAAAAAAAAATTTTTTTCCATAAAGCTGGAGCGGCTGGCTATGTCGGGTTTTTCCGCGCTGAAGAAGCGAAGGGATCGACGAGATCTGATAGAGACTTTTAAAATCGTGAAGTCCCCTCTATGACAGTGCAGAGCTCAGAGATCTCTTTTTCAGTTTAACCAAAATCCGAGACCGCGTGATCACTGCTTGAAACTTTACAGAGCAGCGTTCAAGAAAAACCCTTTCCAAACAGGCTAGTCGAAGCGTGGAACGCACTAGCCTCGCGAGTGGGGGAAGCGACTTCGGTAAACTCTTTTAAAAATTGTCTAGACGCCCTCTGGGCCACCCAAGCCCGGTGTTCATAGTTCATGGGCTTAGGGCTGGACATAATTGTGATATGTGCGATTAACTCAAGTTCAGTTGTATATGAAACTGTTATTTTTCTTTTTTCTTTGTTTTTTATTATATTTTTTTTTTTTTTTTTTGATTATGAGAGATTACTCTGTACTATGGGGGACCTTATCAAGTCTCTGCCTGTCCCCCCCAACTCAATAATAATAATAATAATTGTTTTTAGGCTATAAACTAATGATTCGGAGCGTATCAAAGTGAAAAAAGTCAATTTGGGGAATAACGGACACCCTAATATCCACCTCGGTCTGTCGTTTTAAGGCTAAGATTAGCGCGACCCGAGAGACGTTGGTTCATGAAACCGTGCACCACAATATCTCGCTATTTCATGAATACTTTTTCCGTCATTTCTCTTTAGAGATCGGACTCCTGTACTTTAGTCTCCGTGCGCTCGCCGCATCGAGGGGGGGGGATAATGTTATTCTCAATAATTTGGCCCTTTCTTTTCCGCGTATATTTTATTTTTGGAAATTTTTTTTCAAAAAATTCGAGGCGACCGCGCTTATGAAAAATTATTGCAAAAACTTTGGATCGCGTTGATCGATCGGTCGTACGATCCGAGGAATCTCGTGAATTTTGGTTTTTTCGAATGATTCATGGGCGGCGCTTATCGTCGGATTAAATTCATAGAGCGGAAAGATTACTCACTTGGCCGCCGGTTTTTCCACGTCCGTATTGTCTGCCCTCGATGAAGCCGGCGTCCCAGTCGGTACGTATTATTCTATCGTCGAGACGTGTCCCATTGACGTATCTCATGCAATTTTCGCCGTCCGACCTGAGATAATACTCGACGAAGCAAAAGCCGCAGGGTGTTTTCTTATATTTATCTAATCCCATGATTATTCTCTTTATGTCACCGCATTTCGAGAATAATTCGTATATCTGTTCCTCCGTCGTATAGAAAGACAGATTGCCTATGTAAAGGGTCGTGGAAGTGCGCAAAAGTCTGTCTTGCTCGGCGCGGGAACCCTGGGTTCGAAATTGAAGGGACGCGTGAAGAAAAAAGAAAAAAAAAGGAAAAAAAAAAAAACATGTTTGTCACGAAAATAATACGTAATTTCGCGGATTTTTTTTTTTTTTTTTTTATGAAGAGTAATTTTTGAGGTTAACAGATTGTACGAACCTTAAAATGTTGATCCCGATAGGAGCTCAATTCCACCGACTGCGTGAGCGACGTGACCGAAGCGCACATTTTTATCGGTTTATACGCGATATTATTCGTTATATAGTCGCACGATTGGAAAAAAAAAAAAAAAAAAAAAGAAACAAACGTGAATTATCACGTACGATGAGTTTGATTAATGTTAAACTGTTTAT